>JAYEVD010000205.1:0-232159 GCA_036346405.1 Phyllostachys edulis
AAATTCTAGCTTTATAAAATTTATTAAGGATCAAAATAAATTAAAAAAATAGGATAATTAAAAATACAAACTTGGTATAAGTATCTTTGTCGACAAAAATAAGAAGGATGTTTTGAAACTTTCTTCTCATCCAACAATAAAAGTACATACAACAGAAAACTTGAAAGATTTTTAGATAAAAATATACTCCATATAAAATCCTATGAAAATTACACAACAATATACACTATGTCATTAACCTCTCCTAAAAACTTCATGAATTTTAGAGCTATATTTCTATATCAAATAATTCCTTCAACCTTTCAGCCAATCTCAAAAATTCTAGAAAATCAATTGTCCTCTTCCCTCAGCGGCGGTGGACCCCTTGACCGAGGCATCTTCTACCACCGCCCTTACGCTCCAAGCAGCGCTACTCTAGGCGGCTGTTGCCATATGCAATAGGCTGCGTCTCGCGCCTGATGCATCAAGGCCGCCCTGGTTTGACCAACCGCGCATGATTTCGCCGATGTCCATACCTTGCCCATCGGCGCTTGGCCGCACCATCCATAGCGCCCGTGATCGAGTTGCATCGTGCCGCGCGCCACCGTCGCACTTGTCACCGCGTCGATGCATAGCTTCGCCGCCCCTTTCACCTATAAGTAGGGAGCTCTCAAAGCCACTTCTTCGATGTTGCTACTTCCCTCTCCAAATTGAGCAAGCTTGAATGCCGCCTTTGCACCCGCTGGACCGCCGCTTCATTTGTCTGGCCGTGCCGATGGTCCCGTCGTTCCCAAGCGAGTCACGCCGTGCCTCACACCACAAGGAGGCAATTCCTCCGGTCAATTTGGAGCTACGCCAGCTGGGGAGCCACGCTTGATTTCTTCCCGATTAAAGCCAATGTCGCCTCCACGCCGCCACTTCCTCTCCGTGAACCTCGTCAATTCCTCCTCCGTGAGCACCACTAGACCTCCCTCTATGTCACATCCCCAAATTAATAAAGAAATTATTAAGCATCTCATGAGCATGCATCATTGTTTTCAAGCATTTACTTTACATATTGCACTTGGAAAATACGGACTAAGAGTAAAACCTATACCTTAAAATGTAATTGCAAACAAAGGCAAAAACCAAACGTTATGTTAATCACTTGGGAATAATTTATTCAAATACTAGAACTAGTATAATGAATTAACATAATTTTTCCCAAATTTTGGGACTGGTTTAGACCTAAGAAAATTCAAACACAATTCAATGACCTACATTAAGTTTGAATTTAAATTATACACTTTATATCATGGACAGTGGGAGTTCATAATTTGTATAGATACTAGACCTTCCCAGGAACCCTGTGATTTATTTCACAATTTTAGGAAATTTATTTCTATTTTTAGCACCTTGGTCAAAGTGGAGAAAACAATTTAAATCTCAGTCAAACCATAAACCCAACCAGTCGCACTATTCATCGGGTTCGAGTCCGACTCAGTGAACCGGCTCAGCCCAACCGCCTAAATGCACCATCGAACACGGGCCATCAGATCTTAGGTCAACGGTCCGAAGCTCACATTAAATCTGAGCCGTCCGTTTGAAATCAACGGCCCAAATCGCGTACCTCTTCGGACGATTTGGCGCCCTTGTTCTAATCCTAGCCGTCGGTTCAGATCAATGGTCGCGCCAACCCACTTACTCGAACTACTTTACACGCCGTTGAGTCCTGGCGAGTGGGCCCCTAGCATCGGCCGTCACGACCTTCGCGCAGAGCTCCACGCCACCGGCCAAAGCGACTCAGAAAGCGCCGCAAAGCGACCACTCGATGTTGTCAATCCGCGCTGCCGTTGACCACTCGGGGCGTTCCTCACTTGCCGCCGCCTCCACTCCGTCATCTCCACGGGATAATACCCCTCGGCATCCGTTCTTCCTCACTTTTCCTCTCGGTGGGTGAGGAAAGGGAAGCTCTCCCGCCGGCATCTCTAGGGTAGCTCCCGGGTGGTTGCCCTCGACTCCTGCTCCATGAACTTTCCATTTTGCTAAGCTAAGCCCTTGTCTTTGTTTGTAGAGCTCGGTTCATCTCTGAGCTCTCGGCTTTTTCGAGGCGCTCTGAAGGACACCTCCGTGGCTTCTCCGTGTTGGGATGTATTATCCTAAACCTTGCTCATCACCAGGTGCCTCTGTACCTAAGATTAACTTCCCCTCAACTAATTTTTATAATGCACGGTAGGTTCTCTTTGATTTGAAGAAATCGTGCTTTCGGCCTTAGGACCAACCCTTCGACTCCTATCTTGTTCCGGTGGCCGTGGTTCAATTCCTTGGTACCTTTGCATCCTCATAGGGTCTTTAATCCTTTCGATCACTCCTCTCCATATTTTGCTCAAGGACTCCTCTCCTCGTTGGAGCTAAATCATTTGTTATTTTCTTCTCGGTCTTGGCTTTGACTCCGACCACTCCGGCTTTCCTCGAGCACCCTCCTCTGCTCAGGTAGCTCCCATTTAGCCCCTAGACACCTTAGCACTCCTTTGAATGACCGCTCTGAGCTTTACTTCTTGCATGCACAATTGCGGGTGGGCCAAGTCGCTTAGCTCGGCTAGCCGCCGATCTGAGCCACCATTGGTGCCGCCACCACCACCAGTGGTCGCGGCACTATTGCGGAACAAGCGCGTGCCTTGGCCGACTCTGGCGTGGTCGTGTACCCGGCGAACCATCGGGCAAGCCAAGACTCTCGTTGTCGGACTCGGCCAAGCCTTTATGGCGGCTTAATCGGGATCTTAATTGCAATGATTAGTAATTAATGATGAAGATCCTTTGTCGGAATCTGGTTAAAAGCTGAGTCATGATCAGCCTAGTACCTATGACATGTGGGCCCATGGACGATTAAGTGATATTGTAGAGTTATGGGATCGTTTTCCTTTAAGGAAGCGTATTCTTGATATCTTAACTAGGAAATGCGTTTTTGTAATGTCGGGCGTATTTTATAAAATATGTTTCATTCGCGAGTAATTTGGGTCATTGTTGATCGAGTCAATCCATGACCCAGGGCCCACAGTCAATGACCGTGGCTAGAAGCGCGCCCGTAAGAAAAAGTATTAAGCGGTTTAGAAAATCGAAAGTGAATTATTTGCACTTTGTAAAATATGCATAACTTTAAAATTCATAACAAATTCATCTTAACTCCAAAATAGGTGAAACCACTTCAGTAATTTTCATTTTTAATGAACTTCATATTAAAATTGTTTTCAAACTTATATCTATAGCAGAGAGTATTATTTTTGAAAATGATCCATTAAACTATTATTTTTACAAAAGGAAATCTGATAACTTTAGAAATTCATAACTAAATCTTGAAAACTCCAAATAAGGTAAACTCAAATGTTTTAGTCTTTTAATAATATTCTCTAATTATCTATATAATCCTTGATCCCTCTACTGCTCCACAAAATTTTGACCTCATAATTAAATTGCTCAAGGAAGGCATGTTGAAATGAAATTCAAATCGTAATAACTCTCACATGCTAAATCCAAATGAAATGATTCTTTCACCTAAATCCATCTAAAATCATGATTTAGCTACTGTAGAAAAATCATGCATTTTGAGCATTTTAATTTATTTCTCGATGTTTATTCAATATTGTATTTATATAGATCCCAAGCCTATCGATATTGACCTATCGCTCTTGAGGAGAGCAGCTAAGCTACCAGCAAGGCAAACATCATTTGAACTTTATTTTTGCATCATATTTGATCCTAGTTTTGTTAAGTTAGTGCAATGATAATTGCTTGCATGCTATTTTGTTAATGTAAGCTATTTTTGTGATGTGTAGAATAGCTATATCCCTCCTTGAGGTTTATCTTGAATCATGAATAACTCTAGTACCACATACTTAAGATAGGATTGTGTGAATTATATAATGTTAGGTTTGTAGCCATGCAAGTTTAGAACCAGATAGTTGATTGTCGAGAATAACTTGGATAATAATGGGATACACACAACTTTCATTATATACTTTTGTTTCAGATCTTCGTATCTGTTTTATTGAGTTAAATTTTGTCAATTTAAATGAACTATTGGTCTAGACAAGTAATGGTTAGTGATGGTGACTTTGTGCGAGACTTGGGAAAGTGGTAGACTTGTTTGGGCGAGTTAAGGACCGAACCTTGGGTACCTCACGGTTCAAGCAAAACTTATTGCTATCATACGCGGTGTATAGGCCTTTGCTTGGTTAAGTAAGGGGTTGGTGTTGTTAAGTTGATGACTGGTGGTGCGAGGGCGTATATGTGCTCCATCGCATATATGCTTCGTGGGATGCCGATTGCAATTCTATAAGGTGCGGGTGAGCACTATTTAAACTTATTTATTGGATTCGGTATGCGGCACAACTTGCGTGCCCGTTTAGTTAGTAGGTGGGTAGCTTTGCACTTAAGCGGGATACGTTGCGCGTAAATGTGAGTCAACAATGATATTAACTTGCTGAAAAATACTAAGTCTTGGTTTATCGTAGGCATACCATAGGAAGTATGCTATTTTCGGAGGCATCTAGAGGCTTACGGGCTAATCACGTCATGTGGGTAAGTAGTACACCCTGAGGGTATAAATCTATTCGAATAGCTGTGTCCACGGTTATGGACGATAAACGCTTGAGTTTGTGGCGCTTATTGTTAGACTTGGAATTAAAATTGTGGTTATAACTTGGTATTATGCGTCATGAATGGGATGTTCATTGTTTGTTGTTGTATCAAAGTGGACAGCCACTTTGGTATTGTATGATTTATTTGTTATTCAATTTACTACTTATTCACATGCTTTACTTCTACTTCAAATCTGATTTTGAAATGGCACTTGAAATACTAGTATGTGTAGGTTGTAAATTGTTTAATCTCTTTTGCAAAACTAAGCCAATATGTGAGACCCGGCGTTTATTAGGCTCATAATACTTAGTCATCAATTGACCCTAGTATTATCAACCAAATAAACCGGTCTCGAGATGTATACTCCCGAATCGATATACATACCTCACAACAAAAAGAATGTATCAATTCCATACAACACATAGTACATAAGCACTAAACCAGAGGTTAACATTAATATGGAATAGATATTACAAAAGAGAGGCCCTTAGGCCAAATAGCAATAATTACAAAAAGATAACAGCGGAAGCAAAAGTGCCATAAAGATGGCTATAACACAAAGCCAATCGGTGTGCCTTAACCCTAGGCATCTGCCAGGACCGCCAAGCTAGTCGTCGAAGAAAGCGCAACCGTAGCACAAAGAGGCTCTTGGAGCTCTTCTTCCTCTGCACAAAAGCCACAAAAATTGCCACAACCACAGGCGGATGAGTACATAAAGTACTCCTTAAGACTTACGTGTGAGATAAGAACTATAAATAGCTACATGCAAGCTTTATTTAAGTGGATGAGGCTTTGGACTCATTTTAGCATAAAGCAACATTTATTTGCAATAACATAATAGATTGAAAGCAATTTGACAAAGCATTTTTAAATGTTGAAGTAACAACGAGATAATAACATAATAACAACAACAAGAACAATCCTGGAAGTGACTAACCCAAGTCACCACAACAATAGCATGAACTCCCGTTCATACCAACCATGTCAAGTTTTAATTAAAGGTTGTAGTCTAGTCTTGAACGACCTTACCAAGCATGTCCATAACCTAGGGCGAGGCTATTGAATAGTTTTATCCTGCGGGGGTGTACCACTTTGTACCCACACGTCGACCGCCTTTCCATTAGGCACACTACCATAGGTATCTTGCGCAGCTAAGTCCTCTGAGACAGTTCAATGGACAATGCTAATTCTGAGTCGCACAACCCACGGGGAGAAGGAGACATCACACAACCTTCCGGAAGCTAATGCTCCTCCACATCACACACATTTTATCTTTAAAAACACACCAACGGCGACCCCAATTAACACCGCCCAAAGTACTTAGTCAAGAGGGTTCCATATGCCCTCGTGTGGTTAGTCTGTAAATAAACAACTTAGTGACCCAAGTACTCGGTCCTTAGGGACCCGGGCATACCACCACATCCAAAAACCACGCCATCCATCCAATATGCCCAAGTCTAAATCAATCTTTTATTTTCAGTTTTGATTTTACAAATTAATCAAAGCACAAGTGCTGGACATATAAGAGTAATAAACAGTTTTGAGTGATTAAGACCATCGACTAAGTCGATGATCGCCCATTCTATCGATAACTAAGCATGTCTAAGCAATTTAAATCGAAACTACTAAGTGATAAGAGCTCATCAACGAGCTCCCACCACAACAAATAACCTAGGCTCATGGTAGTAGAGGATAAACAATTCCTACAGATTATGCAACTACAGGCTTGCTAGCGACATTTAACACAAAGTAGCATGCATACATAGAAGTAAAACGATATATTAAGCTTTAAAGTAATGGGACAATGATGGAAATGATCAAACTGCTTGCCTTGTTGCTGGTGGTCACTTTGTTGCGGAGGGTCACTCTCGGGATCACCACAAATGTCGAAGCCCTAACGGAAGCGAGAAAGAACCGATAAAACGACGAAACACAACAAAGACAGCACAACAAACGAACTCCAACTTCTCTGAATTTTCTACAGCAGCAAGAGGGTGATTTCTAGGAAATTTTGCAACAAGAACCAATGGATTTGGATTCTCAATGCAAAAGATATGAGCAAAACAATTCTGCTCAGCCTATTAATTAGAAATATGTTACTGTTCATCGCAAAATTTTCTAGAATAGAAGTGAAGCTGAAATTTTACTGTAAAACCAGCACCTCATGAGATGAATAACACAATTGAGTTCATCTCATTTGGAGCTATATTGCACTCTCTACAAATTTTCAAAAACAAGAACTTGAACAAAATTATAATGCACAAGTCCTCATTTTCCTAGCAGCAACATGCTCAAGACTAATTTTCACAGTGAGTTCACTAAGAGAAACCAACAAAGTTGGTCTCACCCAAAAATAATCTATAGAGCATTAGTTATGTATTTTACAAGTTAAGTATTGTTTTGAGTGTATATTTAAAGGGAGTTTTAAAACTGATGGCAAGTGCTCTGGAGCTGAACTCAACTTACAATCATTTTTGGATTAAAGTCAAGTTCAATACAGAGCTAACACAATTTGAATGACCTCATTGGAATTTCTAAAACTCACAAGGGTATGGGAGGGCGTGAGCCACAGATCTCGAGATCAACGGCTCAAGACCTCCCGGAGAACTATCACCTGCAGCGCACGTGAAGGTCCGAGAGGTCTGGACCTCTTAGCAACTCACATCTTGCGAGGTGAGGGGAGGTCGTGGCCGTAGATGGGAAATCAGCGGACCACAACATGGAAAGGAGGTCGGAGCGGACCAGCTCTAAAGGAGATCCTCAGCGGTTGAGATCTTCCAAAGGAAGGTCAAACTATCAAGATCTCCACGAGGAAAATCTACATCGTCGAGGACCTCACGGGGAGGTCTGGGCCGTCGAGATGTTCAAGGAGGTCCTCGATGGTTCGAGATCGTCCAGGAGGACCTTGGCGGTCAAGATCTACAGGGGAGGTCATGAGCAGTTGAGATGGCTGCGGAGAGGTCTAAAGGGAGGTCTAAGCGTTCTGAGACCTCCGAGGGGAGTCTGGGCGGCCACGATTGCGCAAGGGAGGTCTTGGGCGCTCGGATCTCCTCGGAGGAGGTGCGGGCGTCCCAGACCCAGCGCCTTAACTTCGCGCCGCGGCGCTTGACATGAATAAATCTTGTGGACATCAAGGAGGTCAGCTTGCGGGGTCTTAAATGCGCGCATTAAAGGGTGGATTTAAAGGCGATTAAAACGCCCATGATTACAATGATGGGAGCAAATGATTAGCACATTAAAATGGTGAAGCTTTGTCCTAAAGCGACAATGACACGCTGGGGACGTCCGACAAAATCCGGCGCAAAGATGTGGTCATCGCCCGTGATGTAGACCTCATGGCGAGATCAATGGTACCATTGGGTCCGCAATAACCATCTTGCCAAGGACCTCCTCTCAGCGGTGGCGGCGGCCTTGAGCGCCCGGCGAGCCGAGAGGACGAACAAGCACACGGCAAAATCCAAAATGCAAAAGGGAAGCTCAGCGCGACAGGCAAACAAGCGTGTGCCCAATTTAAAAGCTCTGCGACCTCATACATCGGGTGCCCAGCTAAGGACTATCGGGGAGTACAGGAGGTCCTAAGGTCTTTGAGGAGGTCGAGAAGGAGGACCGGTCTTGGGGAGGAAGGGTGCTCCACGGCCAAAGCTTCAACTTCAAGCTCCACTTTGTCCCCTCTGCAAATGCCCAACAATATCAAGTTAGGCCTTGGTCCCGGAGGGTAGGGCACAAATGGAAGCAAGGAGAAAAGGAGGAAAAACTCCGAGGACCCTTGTCCACCGAGGAGCTTCAAGCTTCTCAACAATGGCGACCAAGAGGGAGGAGGAAAGCTCAAATGACACGGTGCAAGCTTAGAGCTTAGAAGTGTGCCAAAGAAGCTAAGGAGGAACCCAATGGTGACTTATAGCACGAGTGAAGGTTATGAGTGGGGCTAAGCTCCATGGTGAGCTTAGCCCACAGGTTGGTCCATGGGGTGGACAAGACATAAAGGTTGACAAAGGCGGTGTCTTGACTGAGATGAAAATGAGTGACTGCATTAAATCTTGGTCGACAAAAGAAGATTAAAGGTGCGAGAGGCTGGCGCATTAACTCCACCGCTCGAGCACGCATGCGCCAGAGGAAGGAGAAAAACGAGGAGGTCCTTATGACCGTTGGATAAGACACAGGGAGGTCCTAACCATCGGATCTCATTTTGAACCGTTATGTTTTAAGTGGTGGGAGGAGGTCCAGCCACACGATCAAGGTGGGGAGGTCGTGGCCCTCCGATTTCATGTCATCGCAGCATACGTGAGGAAAAGGCACAGAGGTCCAAAGCGTTGGATCTCCATCCAGCAGTCTTGGACCTCGGTGAGGACTTAACGCACGCGATCAAAAAACATGAGGGAGGTCATGGCCTTTGGATTTAAATCAAGGGCACACAATGACCGGGGAGGTCCGATATGATGCGCTTAGCAGGCAAGGGAGGTCGGGACCGTTAGATTTAGATCTAAGGGTTCGATCAAAGAGGTGGAGGTCTGAGCTTGCTATAAGGCAAAAGGAGGTCGTGGCCGTAGATTTTAATCTAGCGGTGCACAACAAAAGATGGGGAGGTTGTGAGTGCTTGATAACAGGGGGGAGGTCGTGGTGTTGGATTTGATCCAATGGCTCGACCTTAGTTAGAATGGGAGGTTGGTTTAGTTTAGGTTGAGAGGAGGAGGTCGTGACCATGGATCTTGGATCCAAGGGCAATGACCTCACGCAGTGGGAGGACTGTTGAGTATGTTGAGGAGGAGGTCGTGGCTGTTGGATTTGATCCAGCAGCTCGACCTCAACAAATGGGATGACCTCGCTGCGATGGTTTAACAGCTCGAGGAGGTCTTTGAGGTTTAACACACAGGGGAGGTCATGACCATGGATCTTTGATCCAACGGTTACGACCTCATGAGGTGGGGAGGTCCTTGCGGTGTTGACCGCGGAGGAGGTCGTGGCGGTTGGATGTAAATCCAACGGCTGCGACTTGATCAAGGTGGAGATGGGGTCTGCTGAGGTGCAGACATGGTTGGGCTGGACCAACTTTGAATATGGCTAGCCCAAGGAACATTGTAGGCTTTTAAATTTAGTTTTAACAGCTGAAACTTACCAGAATTATTTGAGATAGCAAATGAACTCCAAATTTGATGAAATTTTAACTGGAGCTTGCTGACAATGAGATCAACCTTGCATAAAATTTCCAGAGGTTATTATGCAATGCATTTTTCTCAGGAAATTCATGAAGGTTGTTTAAAGGATTGTTTTGCCTCCAAAATTATCAACAAGTGTTATAACTCATGATATTTTTCAGAGGGTCCCACATCAGTTTTGGGACCAAGAAAATACATTCAAATGTTTGGCACAAGATTTAAGATAATTGGAAAATGAGTTTGATTTTTGGTCAACAAGAGCTTTGTGTTTTGGATTACACAACTCTTGGACAAAAATCACATGAGATTTTTGGGTTTTTCAAGATGTGAGAAAAAGTTTTAATTTCTACACATATAATTATACTTGATTAACCCTAATTATACATTTGGGATGTTACAAAATCTCCCCCTTACGAAATCTCGTCCGAGATTTGGCTCACTCGATAAAGAAAGATGGATAGTTCGCACGCAGGCGATCTTCTCTTTCCCAAGTAGCCTCATCCTCGAATGGTTTGACCACTGAACTTTAAGGAACTTGATGGTCTTATTCCTTGTCCTTCGTTCGGACTCATCGAGTCTGTGAGCAGGTGCTCGCGATAGGTCAAATCTTCACGGACATCGAGGGTTTCAAGCGAGCTTCCTCGGTTGGAACACGGAGGCACTTCTTAGCTGGGACACATGGAAAACATCATGTACCCCTCAAGTGCAGTGGCAACTCCAACTTATAGGCAGCAGCTCCTTCTTCTCGATAGCGGTAGGGACCGACATATCGAGGAGCCAACTGCCCTTGGCCTTGAAAGCGTTGATGGCCCTTCAAAGGAGAGACTTTGAGATAAACAAAGTCATTAGGCTCAAAAGCGTAACTCATGTCGACGGCGATCCGCATAGCTCTTTTGCTGGATTGAGTGTGCATAGCAGCTCCACGAATAATTTGGACTTGGCGCTCGGCCTCATTGATTGAGTCCGACCAAAGAGAGATCTCTCACGGTCTCGACAGTTCAACGAGGTCCTACACTTTCTTCCGTACAAGGCCTCAAAAGGTGCCATGCGAGACCGCCTTTGAAAACATTGTTATAAGAAAACTTCGCGAATGGCAAGCATTTCTCCCAATGCTTCCCATATGAAAGGACACAAGCACGAAGCATGTCTTCCAAAACTTGGTTGACCCTCTCGGTCGACCATCGGTTTGGGGATGATATGCCGTCTTTGAAAACAAACAGTGCCCATAGCCTCTTGCAAGCTATGCCAAAAGCGAGGCGTGAAAAGGATCCACGATCCGACACAATCGTCTTGACACCGTGCAAACTCACGATGCGGGCGATATAGAGTTCCGCCAAAAGACCTACGAAGTTCGGTCTTGGCGGGAAGGAAATGTGCCACCTTAGTCAATCGATCGATGGCGACCCAAATGGCATCATTCTTCTTCGGGGCGTGGGTAGACCGGTGATGAAGTCCATTCGATCGAATCCACTTCCACTCGAGAATTGGCAAAGGTGAAGCGATCCAGCAGGACGCCGATGCTCGGCCTTGACCACGACGACACACGTCGCACTCGACAACGAACCGCGATCTCCCTCTTCATTCGGGTCCACCAAAATCTCGGCGGAGATCTTGATACATCTTTGTGGCCGGGATGAATGGATAAAAGCGAATCATGGGCTTCGCGGAGGATTAAATTCCGCAACTCCATGTCCTTTGGAACCACAAGGCGTTGCCGAACCTCACGACGCCATGCTCATCCTCGAGAAGCACTTGGTCGTTCCGTTCTTGACATTTACCTTAATGTGGCTCACTCCAACATCCATTGCTGGGCGGACTTGATCCGATCCACCAAGGTTGGTTGCACAACCATGGCGGCGAGAGATCCATGCTCAACTATCTCCAAGTTGAGGCATTTGGAATGCCTTGAGAAGAGAGGGCGAATGCTCCTTGAGCACTAAGGCATTACAATGCGCTTTGCGACTAAGCGCATCGGCAGCGACATTAGCCTTGCCGGATGGTAGTGAATACCCATATCATAATCCTTGATCAACTCCAACCATCTCCTTTGCACGAGGTTGGTCGGGTTGGGTGAACAAGTACTTGAGGCTTTGTGATCCAAATACACTTCTAGCGATTCCGATTAGGTAATGTCGCCAAATCTTATGTGCATGAATCACGCAGCCAACTCCAAATCATGAGTAGGGTAGTTGAGTTCATGAGGTCTCAATTGCCTTGATGCATAGGCCACTACCTTGCCTTCTTGCATAAGGACACAACCGAGGCCTCGGCGAGAAGCATCGCAAAAGATATCGAAGCCGATGGATATCGGGAAGAACAAGAGCGGGAGCGGTGGTCAAAGCGCTTTTTGAGTATTGGAAACTTTCCTCACACCCAGCGGACCCACGAACTTCTTGTCCTTCTTGAGCAACTCCGTCATCGGCCCGCGATCTTGGAGAAGTTCTCGATAAGCGGCGATAATATCCGCTAAACCGAGAAAACTCCGCACATCGGTGACGAAGCGGAGTTGACTCCATGAAAGAACATCGCTGACCTTGCTAGGATCAGCAGCTCGCCTCCGCTGAAAGAATATGGCCTAAGAAGGCCACTTCCTTCAACGAGAATCGCGACTTCTTTGAACTTCGCGTCTGGTGGTGCTCACGTAGCTTGCCTAACACAAGCTTGAGATGCTCGGCATGATCCTCATCGTTCTTGGAATAGATAAGAATATCATCGATGAAGACCACCACAAACTTATCCAAATACTCCATGAATACCGAATTCATGAGGTTCATGAACAAAGCGAGAGCATTGGTTAAGCGAATGACATGACGGTGTACTCATTACAAGCCGTAGAGTAGAAACGCCGTCTTTGGAATATCCTCGGTCGAATACGAACGATGATATCCCCTCTCAAATCAATCTTGGAGAAAACTCGAGCTCCGAGTCAATTGATCGAAGAGATCGTCAATGCGGGGCAATGGATACTTGTTCTTCATCGTCACTTCATTAAGTGGGCGATAATCGGCCGACATGCGTAAAATACGAATCCTTCTTCTTTACGAAGATTCTTGGACAACCCCAAGGAGATGAGCTAGGGCGGATGAAACCCTTCTCTTGCAGCTCACTTAAGCGCTTCTTCAACTCTACCAACTCGTTCGGTGGCATCCGATAAGGCCTCTTTGAGATAGGGGCGGTGCAGGAGCCAACTCAATGACAAATTCGAGGTCTCGAGCGGGTGGCATCCCCGGAAGATCAGCGGGAAAGACATCAACAAAGTCACAAACTGTTGGGACTTCGCTAATATCTAGAGCGGGCTTCGCTTCAAGCGCGAAGAGATGCTAATCTAGCGACTTCGCTAAAAGGCGAACACCGCCGCCGGAGGGACTAGATAGAGATGAGCTTCTGGCGCAATCGATTTGCCCCATGTTTGGGACAACCAATCCATGCCAAGATTCACATCAAGACTCGCTGAATGGAGAAGGATAAGGTTTGCTAAGAAACCTACCCTTCGATCTCGATAGGGACATCCCTACACTCAGTTCGGCTCTCAACTCCGAACCGGGAGAGCGAATGAGTAAGCGGGACCGACAATGGAGAGAAAAGAAGCTCTCCGATAGCAAACAAAAGACTCGAAACAAATGAATGAGATGCTCTGAATCAAACAAAAGCGATGGCGGGATGAGAGTTAACGAAAGTGTACCTAGCACGGCGTCGGTGCCTCTGAGCCTCCTCTGTGGTGATGGCGTTGACGCGACCACTACCCACGCCTTAGGTAGCGGGACGATCTTTGGTCTGGTGCACCACCTCTCGCCGCGTCCTCCATTAGGGCGAGGGCGCTCTGTCTTCTTAGGGCATTGGTTAGCATAATGCCCCTTCCGTTGCATGAGAAACATGTGACCCGGCGGCCGGGTTGCGGGGCGCTCTGCCGACTTCGCAGTGCGTGGTGAGACACGGCTGCGATGGGCGAAACGAGGCGGAGTGACCTCGGGCGCCGAAGAGTGAAGTGGTACCCAGAGGCGCCGGCGGGACGGAAGAAGCGGCCTGGATGACTTATGGGCCTCCACTTGCGCTTGTGGGAGTCCATAAGCTCTCGAGCCGCATGCTTTCGGCGACAATGGCCTTGTCGACCAAGGTCTGAAAATCGGAAAGTCGACAATGGATAGCTTGTCCTTGACTCCTTAGACAAGCCACGCTGAACTTGGCACCTTAGCCATATCGGTGGCCACATCCTCGGGAGCATAACGAGCTAGATGGTTGAACTTCGTAGACATACTCCATGGTGAGCTCGCCCTTGCTTGGCGCAAGAAACTCCCTGCTTCTTGATCTCCATCAAGCCGGCAGGATGTGAGCCCGACGGAAGGCGTCTGAAACTCCTCCCAAGAGGCGGTGTGGTCTGCGGGCTGCATGGCGAGAAAGCTCTCCCACCATGACAAGGCTGCACCCTCCGGTGGTGCGATGCAAGCAGCGCCTTCTCGTGCTCGCAGCAGCTGCTGCGATCTGGCTTACGCTCCACAAGACAAGCCAATCGTCCGCATCAAGGGTCCTCGACCGGGAAAAGGTAGGGGCCGAGTACTGAAGAAACTCCGCGAGTCCTCCACGCGGTGATGGGCGTTCCTCGGCCCGGATCACTCAAGCTCCGATAAGTGCGGTGGTGTTGCGCGCGATGGCGTCGAGAGAACTCTCCTGTCATCCAGCGGTTGCGCTCGATCTGAAGAAGAACCTCGGCCATGGTCGGAGGAGGAGAAGCTCCTCGTCCGGACCAGTGGCCAGCCTTGGCCGCTACGAAGCGTCCGGCCATCTGTTAAAATGAAATTTGGTTAGCAACTAGACCCAAAAACAAAGCCTTAAGGGAAGCAAAGCCAACGACTAGGGGAATGGAATATCACCCCAACCGAAAGCCAAATCAGCAGTTATTTAAACTTTAAAAAGCTTCTAAAAGACCCTAAAAACAGCCAAGAAACACCAAAAGCAAGGCTCAACTTCTCAACTCAACTAACCCGTATTGAATGAGCGAGTAATTGGTCGAGAAGATCAAAAATCAGATTGTAAGGTGAGAGCTAATGCTACTAAAGAGCAAGGTTAAATCAGAGAAATAAGTGTTAGATACTTAGCTAACTAGTATCACATCTTACCCTTTTATTCCCACAAGTTTTAGTTGATTAACCTCTCATTATCTATCCTAATTAGACACCTTTGAGACTGCTGTCCGGAAATTTGATGCTTGCTGTCCAGATTTAGCATCCAAGCTCCTTGTCGAATCACCGACTCGAACTTCAAAACCTTGTAGTGGGCAGCTCACACTTCAATTTGCCAATCTCATTGGTTCTCCCAAAACCAGTGTTAATCGATAACAACTATTTTGTAGAAGGAGAGAGAAAACACTTTTAAAACTCAAATTAGAGTGGGATGAGAAGAAAGCTAAGATAGGTAAGGAATAAAATCCGAGAATTTACCTAAGCTTTCAAAACTCATTTGATGCTTTGAAAATAGGTTTTCAAAATATCCTAAGGCGACCAAGCTTGCGTTACTACGGTCATAACGGCTCGATACCAACTTTTGTGAGACCCGGCGTTTATTAGGCTCATAATACTTAGTCATCCAATTGACCCTAGTATTATCAACCAAATAAACCAGTCTCGAGAGATGTATACTCCCGAATGCATTATACATACCTCACAACAAAAGAATGTATCAATTTCATACAACACATAGTACATAAGCACTAAACCGAGAGTTAACATTAATATGGAATAGATATTACAAAGAGAGGCCCTTAGGCCAAATAGCAATAATTACAAAAGATAACAGCGGAAGCAAAAGTGCCATAAAGATGGCTATAACACAAAAGCCAATCGGTGTGCCTTAACCCCTAGGCATCTCGTGGGACCGCCAAGCTAGTCGTCGAAGAAAGCGCAACACGTAGCACAAAGAGAGGCTCTTGGGCTCTCCTTCTTCCTCTGCACAAAAGCCACAAAATTGCCACAACCACAGGCGGATGAGTACATAAAGTACTCCATAAGACTTACGTGTGAGATAACGAGAACTATAAATAGCTACATGCAAGCTTTATTTAAGTGGATGAGGCTTTGGACTCATTTTAGCATAAAGCAACATTTATTTGCAATAACATAATAGATTGAAAGCAATTTGACAAAGCATTTTTAAATGTTGAAGTAACAACGAGATAATAACATAATAACAACAACAAGAACAATCCTGGAAGTGACTAACCCAAGTCACCACAACAATAGCATGAACTCCCCGTTCATACCAACCATGTCAAGTTTTAATTAAAGGTTGTAGTCTAGTCTTGAACGACCTTACCAAGCATGTCCATAACCTAGGGCGAGGCTATTGAATAGTTTTATCCTGCGAGGTGTACCACTGTACCCACACGTCAGACCGCCTTTCCATTAGGCACACTACCATAGGTATGCCGGCACGGCTAAGTCCTACGAGACAGTTCCAATGGACAATGCTAATTCTGAGTCGCACAACCCACGGGGAGAAGGAGACATCACACAACCTTCCCGGAAGCTAATGCTCCCCTCCCACATCACACACACATTTTATCTTTAAAAACACACCAACGAAAGCGACCCCAATTAACACCGCCCAAAGTACTTAGTCAAGAGGGTTCCATATGCCCCTCGTGTGGTTAGTCATAAAATCGCAACTTAGTGACCCAAGTACTCGGTCCTTAGGGACCCAGGCATACCACCACATCCAAAAACCACGCCATCCAACCAATATGCCCAAGTCTAAATCAATCTTTTATTTTCAGTTTTTGATTTTACAAATTAATCAAAGCACAAGTGCTGGACATATAAGAGTAATAATCAGTTTTGAGTGATTAAGACCATCGACTAAGTCGATGATCGCCCATTTCTACCGATAACTAAGCATGTCTAAGCAATTTAAATCGAAACTACTAAGTGATAAGAGCTCATCCAACGAGCTCCCACCACAGCAAATAACCTAGGCTCATGGTAGTAGAGGATAAACAATTCCTACAGATTATGCAACTATAGGCTTGCTAGCGACATTTAACACAAAGTAGCATGCATACATAGAAGTAAAACGATATATTAAGCTTTAAAGTAATGGGACAATGATGGAAATGATCAAACTGCTTGCCTTGTTGCTGGTGGTCACTTTGTTGCAGAGGGTCACTCTCGGGATCACCACAAATGTCGCTTCAACCCTAAGCGAGAAAGAACCGATAAAACGACGAAACACAACAAAGACAGCACAACAAACGAACTCCAACTTCTCTGAATTTTCTACAGCAGCAAGAGGGTGATTTCTAGGAAATTTTGCAACAAGAACCAATGAATTTGGATTCTCAATGCAAAAGATATGAGCAAAACAATTCTGCTCAGCCTATTAATTAGAAATATATTACTGTTCATCGCAAAATTTTCTAGAATAGAAGTGAAGCTGAAATTTTTACTGTAGAACCAGCACCTCATGAGATGAATAACACAATTGAGTTCATCTCATTTGGAGCTATATTGCACTCTCTACAAATTTTCAAAAACAAGAACTTGAACAAAATTATAATGCACAAGTCCTCATTTTCCTAGCAGCAACATGCTCAAGACTAATTTTCACAGTGAGTTCACTAAGAGAGAAACCAACAAAGTTGGTCTCACCCAAAAATAATCTATAGAGCATTAGTTATGTATTTTACAAGTTAAGTATTGTTTTTGAGTGTATATTTAAAGGAGTTTTAAAACTCGATGGCAAGCTGTGCTCTGGAGCTGAACTCAACTTACAATCATTTTTGGATTAAAGTCAAGTTCAATACAGAGCTAACACATTTGAATGACCTCATTGGAATTTCTAAAACTCACAAGGGTATGGGAGGGCGTGAGCCACAGATCTCAGATCCAACGGCTCAAGACCTCCCGGAGAACATCACACTGCAGCAGCGCGTGAAGGTCAGAGGTCTGGACCTCTTAGCAACTCACATGCTGCGAGGTGAGGGGGAGGTCGTGGCCGTAGATGGGAAATCAACGGACCACAACATGGAAAGGAGGTCGGAGCGGACCCGGATCTAAAGGGAGGTCCTCAGCGGTTGAGATCTTCCAAAGGAAGGTCAAACTATCAAGATCTCCCCGAGGAAAATCTACATCGTCGAGACCTCACGGGGAGGTCTGGGCGGTCCAGATGTTCAAGGGAGGTCCTCGATGGTTCGGGATCGTCCAGGGAGGACCTTGACGGTCAAGATCTACCCGGGAGGTCATGAGCAGTGAGATGGCTCTGGAGAGGTCCTATGGGAGGTCTAAACGTTACAGACCTCCAAGGAGGTCTGGACGGCCACGATTGCGCAAGGGGAGGTCTTGGACGCTCCAGATCTCCTCGGAGGAGGTCTGGACGTCCCAGACCCAGCGCCTTAACTCGCGCACGCGCTTTGACATGAATAAATGCGCGCTGGACATCAAGGAGGTCCGCGCGCGCGGGAGGTCTTAAATGCACGCATTAAAGGGTGGATTTAAGGCAGTTAAGACGCCCCATGATTACAATGATGGGAGCAAATGATTAGCGCATTAAAATGGTGAAGCTTTGTCCTAAAAACGACAATGACACGCTCGGGGCGTCAACAAAATCCGGCGCAAAGATGTGGTCATCATGGCGATGTAGACCTCATGGCGGGATCAATGAATGCCGATTGGGTCCATAATAACCATGCGCACCAAAGGACCTCCTCTCACGGCGGCGGCGGCCTTGAGCACGCCGTGAGCCGAGAGGACAACGAAGACAAGCACACCAAGCAAAATCCAAAATGCAAAAGGAAGCTCAGCGCGACAATAAACAAGCGTGTGCCCAATTTAAAAGCTCTGCGACCTCATACATCGGGTGCCAGCTAAAGGACTATCGAGGAGTACAGGAGGTCCTAAGGTCTTTGAGGAGGTCGAGGAAGGAGGACCGGTCTTGGGGAGGAAGGGTGCTCCACGGCCAAAGCTTCAACTTCAAGCTCCACTTTGTCCCCTCTGCAAATGCCCAACAATATTATGTTAGGCCTTGGTCACAGAGGGTAGGGCACAAATGGAAGCAAGGAGAAAAGGAGGAAAAACTCCAGGACCCTTGTCCACCGAGGAGCTTCAAGCTTCTCAACAATGGCGGCCAAGAGGGGAGGAGAGGAAAGCTCAAATGACACGGTGCAAGCTTAGAGCTTAGAAGTGTGCCAAAGAAGCTAAGGGAGGAACCCAATGGTGACTTATAGCCGAGTGAAGGTTATGAGTGGGGCTAAGCTCCATGGTGAGCTTAGCCCACAGGTTGGTCCATGGGGTGGACAAGACATAAAGGTTGACAAAGGCGGTGTCTTGACTGATAGAAGTGAAAGTGACTGCATTAAATCTTGGTCGACAAAGAGTCATTAAAGGTGCAGAGGCCTGGCGCGCATTAACTCCACCGCTCAGAGCACGCATGCGCGCCAGAGGAAGGAGAAGAACAGGGGAGGTCCTTATGACCGTTGGATAAGACCTGGGGAGGTCCTAACCATCGGATCTCATTTTCGAACCGTTATGTTTTAAGTGGCTGGGAGGAGGTCCCAGCCACACGATCAAGGGTGGGGAGGTCGTGGCCCTCCGATTTTCTTAATCGCAGCATACGTGAGGAAAAGGGACAGAGGTCCAAAGCGTTGGATCTCCATCCAGCAGTCGGACCTCCGGTGAGGACTTAATCGCACGCGATCAAAAAGACATGAGGAGGTCATGGCCTTTGGATTTAAATCCAAGGGCACACAATGACCGGGAGGTGCGATATGATGCGCAATAGGCAAGGGAGGTCGGGACCGTTAGATTTAGATCTAAGGGTTACGATCAAAAGAGGTGGAGGTCTGAGCTTGCATGCATGCAAAAAAGGAGGTCGTGGTAGTAGATTTTAATCTAACGGTGCACAACAAAAGATGGGGAGGTTGTGAGTGCTTGATAACACGGGAGGTCGTGAGGTTGTTGGATTTGATCCAATGGCTCGACCTTGGTAAGGTGGGAGGTTGGTTTAGTTTAGGTTGAGAGGAGGAGGTCGTGACCATGGATCTTGGATCCAAGGGCAATGACCTCACGTGAATGGGAGGACTGTTGAGTATGTTGAGGAGGAGGTCGTGGTGTTGGATTTGATCCAGCGGCCACGACCTCAACAAATGGGATGACCTCATTGCGATGGTTTAAATGACTCGAGGAGGTCTTTGAGGTTTAACACGTGGGAGGTCATGACCATGGATCTTTGATCCAGCGATTCTGACCTCATGAGGTGGGGAGGTCCTTGCGGTGTTGACGCGGAGGAGGTCGTGGCGGTTGGATGTAAATCCAGCAGGCTGCGATTTGATCAAGGTGGAGATGGGGTCTGTGAGGTCTGGAACATGGTTGAAATTGGACCAACTTTGAATATAGCTAGCCAAGGAGCAGTGTAGGCTTTTAAATTTAGTTTTAACAATTGAAACTTACGAATTATTTGAGATAGCAAATGAACTCCAAATTTGATGAAATTTTAAGCTGGAGCTTCTCGACAATGAGATCAACCTTGCATAAAATTTCCAGAGGTTATTATGCAATGCATTTTCTCAGGAAATTCATGAAGGTTGTTTAAAGGATTGTTTTGCCTCCAAAAATTATCAACAAGTGTTATAACTCATGATATTTTTCAGAAGGGGTCCCACATCAGTTTTTGGGACCAAGAAAAATACATTCCAAATGTTTGGCACAAGATTTAAGATAATTGGAAAATGAGTTTGATTTTTGGTCAACAAGAGCTTTGTGTTTTTGGATTACACAACTCTTGGACAAAAATCACATGAGATTTTTGGGTTTTTCAAGATGTGAGAAAAAGTTTTAATTTCTACACATATAATTATACTTGATTAACCCTAATTATACATTTGGGATGTTACACAATATGAGCCATCCTTTGGAACAACCTCTAGCATAACTAATTTTTATTTGTGTAAGACATGCGAGTACCTTTGTACTCAACCCGGTTGCTACAATTTCATGTGAGGAAGGATATGAGCCCATTGAGCTTGTTAGCGCCGATTTAGGTGACGCTGACGAGTAGTGCTATCTTTTTAACTCCCGATCGGTTCTTCGATGGGATATGGGCATACCACTGTTGGTCTTTTGGTTTATTTACTTACTTCCACTGCTACTTAATACCCTTATTTGAATTTGGCCGGTCGGCCGTTTGTAATAGATGTAGACTTTCACTATTATGTTGTATGTCTTTTGAACTATCTATGTATGATGTTGTATGGATGTTGTAGGACCGGAAGCGACTAGAGGGGGTGAATAGGCGCTTTCTCTATTTTCACCTTGATCGAACTCAACACTACTTTCACTCTAATAGCTATAAAAGCTATGAAGATCAGTATCTGAGCACGATGGATGACGCATGTTGAATCCGATCAAACCCCAAAGCACAAGACTAAAAACAGCTCAAGACCACACGCACAAGACTGCAGTCAAAGCAATCACCAAATCCAAACAACAATTCGATGGCACTAGAAAAGTCTAACAACTACAGCCAAGTAAAAACAGTAGCTGCCATACAAACGAGCAGCAAGGGCATACACAAGGTACAGCAGCCAAAATAATAAACTAAACTAAACACCAAGTTCAGCTACTAGAACCGCTGGGATTAACTCAACATCCAGCTAGTGCCTAACGTCCTAGCACAGCCGCAATACAAGAACAGGATCAACTTGATCAATGATGGGCAAACAAACTAAACTGAATAGACAATAAGGACTGCTGGCAATAAAAAAACAGGGCGCTGCAGCCTCTCCCGATTTTTTTTCTTTTCTGCTCAGCAGTACGGAACAGACCACTGGAGGAGTTTCTTGATTTTTACCAGCTAAGAATCGGCCGCCGCTTGATCTACTCTTTTGCAGGGCAAACAACTACCTACAGACGCGCCGCCCCCATCAGATTTCTCAAGGCTGGACACCGAACCGACAAGCAGAGGAACCAATTCTAAACAGCAAAAGGAACTGCAGATATTACAGCACTGGAACATCACCGATCCGTCAAATCTTGAGTCAATTGAAGAAATAGCCAAGTACTTTTCTCAACAGGAACCGGCTTCTTGAAAATTCAGATTCTGCGGGCGGATTACCTGCAACTAAACACGCAGCCCAAAGCACGCCAACACACGCACACCAAACAGAGCAGACCAGCAATTAACAAGATGCAGCAAAAAAATGGAACTTCAGTCCCATCATAGATAGAGATTACAGATCGGCATTTCTCCTGGGCGCAACAGGCAATAAAAAAAAACTAAACTCAAGGCAAGGAAACGCTGGCCATCAATCAGTAACAAACACTGAAAGAAACGCTCGGACAAGAGGCAAGAAAAATGACGATCTACTGCAGCGTTTTCTCGGGCGGAGCAGCTAGAGACCGGCCAGATTTTTCAAGCATGCCCGCCGCCGCTTAGGGCTCTACAAGCACAGCGCCGCAGGAGCTTCAGATTTTTCTCGCTCTATTCTCCAGGGCGCCGCCACACTCCAGCCCTTTTTTTTTTTCAGCACAATATTGGGGAATGCCGCGCTGCTCCTATTCTCCAGCGCCTAATCTTTGGGGGCGCCCAAAACAGCGCTTCAACCGATGGAAATCAAACCCAAAGACTCACAGAAGTACTTGGAGATCCACAAAACGATGGGAATAAAAGAAAACAAACAATAAACTGCCAGATCTACTTGGATCAACTCAAAGGAACATTAATGCACTTCATATCAACCAGAGGAGCTCCTACACGCAAGAAGCAAAAAACACCAGAACCTCAATCTACAGGCACGGCCGCATCTCTGCTTTTCTCATGGGAAGGCCATTAGTTTTTCAGGGCAGCACACCACTTCTGATACACGCCGCCGCCCTCGGCATTTCCAGTGAAGCCGCCCCAATTTCTTCTCTGCAGTTTTTCTGGGCGCTCAACTTCACACAAAGGAAAGGGCCGCCGCCACCAGTCCCTATTTCTCCAGCGGCTGCCCTATTTCCTCTCAGCAGCAGCCCATCAAGAATATTCCATCTCTCTCTTTTTATAGGGCAACATCAAACCCTAATGGGCTTCCGTTAGGGCCCAACAACAACGGAACACATACGCACGCATCTCAAAGCGTTGTCTTCATCGTCGATTGATCTAAACTGCTTCACCATTCGCCGACCCGCGCCGCGGCTTAGTCAAAAGGTCACCAAGGCGGTATTTGGTAAAATTACCAAAATACCCCTTCTCGATCCTTTCCAAAAGACCGAGTCCATCTGTTGAAGCAATCGCCTGCTTCGCCACGTGTGGGTTGATCAACGGCTCCATGTCGTCAAGTCTCTCCCGTCCGGACCCCACCGGCACCATCGAGCACTACCAGCGACTCGCGCCGCTGATCCAACCAACGCAGACAAACCGCTCGTTTCGGTCATCCTTATCCATTTGCGCCATGCTTGAGTCACGACCACTTTGGCATCCATGATCGTTTTGGACCTCGGCTCTCCAAGCTTAGTCCCGATCCTCCTCGCAGATTGACCGTCATTGACCTGCAAGCCACCTGCACAGCAATAGACAAGCAAACACGAATCCGGGAACAAGTTCTTCACAACTTGACCCACATTAGCCAAAACATGCAATATGCAACACATATGCATTAACACATATAGATATGAACTATCCCAAAATCAAATCACCACTTATATCAACAATCAAGATAAAAGCGGGGCCCATCACCGTGACTGACAGATCTGAAACTTTATCGAAAACGCGTGAAACTTCAAACCAAAAGCCACATTGCCAATTGTTTCATCATCCTAAGATCATGGGCATATCCCCATGATATCCACAATCTCCCCCTTGATGAACACATTGGCAATCTCTCAGAAAATGTAAGTTTGTGGTTTAAAAAATAAAAAACTCGCAGTTTTCGCACAAAGGCACAACTTGGTCCATTAGCAAGAAAAAGCAAAGGAAATGACCAAGCTGGCTTCAGAATAGCATAAACAAGTGAGATACAACAACAGAAAGCAAGAAAGCTTCCAATTTCAGAGAATCGACAAAAATCTCACTTAAGGTCCATATGAAAGAAAGAACAATTGTTCTATTTGACCTTAGATGATTGTGAGTCTTCAAGAATTGCAATTCAAGGCAAAAGAATGCAATATGAATGCTCCCCCTCACTATGATCACAATTTCAATTTCTCCAATTCTCCCTTACAAAACTTCTCCCCCATAACCAAAAAGCTCTTTATTAACATTACATTTTCGCTATATCTTCTCCCCCTTTGACAATGGATTCATCAAGGAATCATCCCTTCCTCTCATCCAGAAAAGACAAAAGCACAAGAAAGGAAGAAGTAGAAGAAAGAGCATGCATGAAATGCAATGGGGATGCTTCATTTTTGTTTTGATTTTTCAATTTTTAGGTAAAAGAAGCTTTGGAGATTACTCAATTGAACAGGCTAGCATTTCTACCATTACTCAAGATACAACAAGCCTGACAAAGCTAGCAAGATCATGTTAAGACATATATAGCAAAGCTAGGCTAAAGAGCTGAAGATACCACATGTTGTTTGATTAAATTAAGCAACGCTTCAAAATTAGCAAGTTCAACAACAGGTATCCTAAAGTGATAATGGCCATATCAGTATGTCATTGTGAGATCCAGAAGCTAGCAAAGACCATCTTAGAGACAAAAAGTCCTGAAATGAATCATTTAGCTCAATTTTTGTCAAAAGCCCAAATTTCAACTATTTCTCATTTGCAATGAATATTCAAGTTGATTAAAGGTCTATCTTAGTAAAGAAGATCCTGAACTAGGAGCCATCCACAATCTCTTCCTAAGCTTCAACCACATTTAACAATTGCATTTTCAGCCATGTGCTAGATCTCAAGCCTCACTACGACCATCCCAAGCAACAAAAGCTTAAAAGAGTGGTCTAGGTCATCCAAAACTCCCCCTGAGTTCATGCCTAGTACAATGGCAAGCCGTCTCATGAGAAAGAATTGGTGAGATCAGTTTTTTCGCACAAAAGAGATCATTTTCCATTTTGCACAAGGGCTGTTTTAGATTCTTTAATGAACTGAAAGCTCAAAGATGTTCAATTCTAGATTCCAGAGCTAACAAAGCAATTTTGACAGGGCCAATGTCACAAAAGGATCACTAATTGTGCAACTAGCTAAAAGATCCACAAATTACAGTTTTCAGTTCAAGTTAATTAACAGTTCTAGCTCATATAGCAAAGATATTGCTGCACATGTGAAAGCATGATAATTCTAGCAAGTCAAAGAACTAGACACGATCTTGAGTAAGAATTTGAAATACCAAAGCTCAAGAGCGTAATAAGCAAAGCTTCAACAATTTAAAAGAAAGAAGCAGTAAAGCTTATATTACAAGTATCTTTTTGTGTTTTTTTATATGTATGTAATATGATACAATAAGATACACAAAAGACTTAAAAGCCTAAAAATATCAAGAAGATACCACTTGAGAAAGGTATCGAGAAAAGATCCACAAAAGCTCAAATGAACAAGAAAAGTTAGGATGAGCGAAAAGGTTCACAAAGAACCAACTCCCCTCAAACCAACCCATAGGGATAAACTATCCCTAACTTGCTTCTCAAGGTGGCAAACCTTGTTGGGTCTAAAAAGCTTTGAGGGGAAATCTGCCAAAAGGCCTTGGACTCCACAAAGACTAGCACAAAGACTTCAAACACCACACGATCTCTAGGAAAGCAACTCGAAAAGCTAGGAGCGAAACACCAACACTAAAAGCCCTACAGCACTCGAAACTGCTAAGACTAGTGATTGGGAGACAAGCTCGACCTAGGTGTGAGAAGAATGCATCCTAGCAAATCATGGGATAAGAAGAGTGCCTAGAAAAGACACGTGCTAGAACAGAGCCTCCTATCTACCCTGAACCCAACAAACCCAACACCTGACACGAACCAGATGCAATGCAAGGTAGACTAGGGATACCATACACAAATGTAGGGTATAGAAGCTCGAACCTGAGTCCCACTGCTTGGCAGTGAGATGTAGTCATGATAGATGAAGATCCAATCCTTGAAGCTTCAGAAGGTAGTTTCGCTCATCCATCATCCTCATCTCAAATTCCTTTGTCTCCAAGAAGTGATAGCCATCATTGAATGCACATATGAAGAAGAACCAACAGCTTGAAATCATGCATCACATGTTCTTCTTCTCAACTGAAAAGACTACACCAAAGAGACAAAAAAAGTCTATGCCTTGGTACTGGGTTAGTGAAACAATATCTAGGGAAACAGTACCAAGACACATGACTAGCAAGGATAGCAGCAAATGATCTAAAACTCATGAAAGCATATAATCAACAATTTAAGACATGAGCATGGAGATAGACAAATCAAACACAACACATGCTATCTAGGATATGATAAAGCTCAAACTATCCTTAATCCACAATAAGGCATAGGAGCAAGCAAAACAAGCACATAGCATATCACCCATCATATACACAATCAAAAGCAAGCTAGTGAAAGCTATGACAAGGCTCATGCATCCACAATTAACGATGAAGGCACAATAACCATGTAAGCATAAAGCATTTTAGAACAAATCATGAATAATGAATGCTAACATGGGTATCAAGTGAACATGTGGATACATACAGCAAACATTAACATGAGCAAGATAATAAGGGTACAAGACAGCACAAGCTCATGATGACAAAACAAAGCTCACATAACCATGAAAATAATGAACAACTATGAGATTCATGGATATGCAAGCAAGATAAAGGAAAAAGCATGATGACAGATATCATAAGAGAAAAACATGCCAATATGGTACAAGTGAGCACAAAGACAAGCACAACATGCCAAGTATGAATAATCATGAAAGGAAATGCATGAAGGTAAAAGATAGCTCACCATACATGTGAAAGCACCAATCATGAAAGCACATGCCTCTTGGAGACCATCATTGAGGTGGAGAACCATCAAGTGTACCGATCATGTGATGAAGCAAAAGATCGGAATCTTTAAGTCCATGTTCTCCAACCCGCGTTCTCGGTACCTACACATGAGAAAGGCAAGGTGTCCGAGTCTTGGATCCCGAAGGGTTAGATAGCAAATGCTTGGGAACCCAAACCTTGGACACATCACCACCAGAGGCAGTCGAACCATTATGTGAGTTAGCATGATGCAAATGATGGTCCATGCAAGAAGATCCAACATCAACCTTGAAGGCATACCGCAAGTGGACAACTCGATGAGGAAAACGAGGTCCATCTCTAGGAAAGCGGCGATGTCCTTGCTTGAAAACACCAAGATGAGAACCAACGAAGCATCAAAAGAACTCACACAACCTCGGTGGGTGAGTACCTCGATGAACAAAGCGAGATCCACCTCTTGGACAACAACGAAAATCACGCTCAAGGCGCTCGTGGACCAAAACCAAAACTATGCAAACCATGTCCACGGTCTTGTCAGACACCACTAGAAAAGGTGTCAAAGAAACCATCAACAAAATCGAGTCTTAGTGCTAGGCTCTTTAGTGTGCATGTCATGAGAAAGACTATGCCCACTAGGAGACTTAGAAGCATTAGCTTCGACGCAAATGTTTTGCCACCAAAAGTAAATCCACATGATGTCCATTCTTCCCACAAAATGAGCAATGGTGTAAGGGTCTACTAGTAGACACGGTCCGAGAGGACGAAGCACCATTATGGCTCAAAGAAGAAGTCTGGAAGAACTAGCATCATGACTCGTCCTCAGATCGACACTAGACCCACACATGCCATGAGAAAGGCTATGTGTGTTCCTAGAAATACTGACGACGCACTCGACGCTCATGTTTCAAGCGGCGAAAGCAAAACCCAAGAGTGTGTCCATTCTTCTTACAAAATGTGCAATGGTACTTCCTTTTTGAAGATTTAGTACCATTTGAGAAAGAAGCACATTTGTCTTTTGAAATCCGTTGGACAACACAAGAAGAGTCCGAAAGAGTCGAACTCACCAAAGAAGAGCTATCCAAAGCGATGCCACAAAGACCAACATCAAGTGACTCACATTTAGCACAAGAAGACTCCAACTTCGAATGCAAAGATGCAAGAGAAATCTTAAAAACATCAATCTCGGAGTGAAGGCAAATACAAGAGTCACAAGATTTGGCGCTCATATCATCGCGCAAAGACTCAATCTCGCTCTTCAATGAAATGCAAGATGTGCAAGAAATTAATGATGCTTTCGAATTAAGCATGCAGTTCAAAGCATCAATTTCAGTTTCTAAGCTAGCACAATTCTTGCAAGAGACTAAACCATCCTTAAGCAATTTTTCATGTTCTAAGCACATGCTACAAGGCCTAGGTTCAATTTCAATAATCTCAGCCCTAGCATTTTCTAATTGCTCAAGATGCATGGAATTAGCCAATTTAAGCTTCTCAATTTCAGCAAGCATGCCTACACAAGAATCACAATCATTTCTAGCCATAGAACTAAGATTGCCTATTTCTAACTTAGCATTGTCAAGTTCATGATGTAAGGCAATACAAGAATCACAAGGCATAGAAACATTTGATTTCAAAATTTCACACTACTACGTAAAAGGCCTTCTGAGACGGTTCAAAACGCCATCACGCAGGCGGTTCCGTGAGCCATACGAGTTTATGGGTTAGTAATGCTAATGGTCATCACGAGCGAGTTTGAACCGTCGTAATACATACTATCACGAGCACAGTGCAGAGATGCAACCGTCTGATGATAGTCGATAACCTGAGCGATGCGTAGATAAAACCGTTTGTGATATTCGACTACCCGCAGACGGTCCGTAGATAAAACCGTCGTGATAGTCGACTACCATGACGATGCGTAGATGAAACCGTCGTGATATCGACTACCACAGACGATGCGTATATGAAACCGTCGTGATAGTTCACTATCACGAGCGGTTTCATATCTGACTGATCGTCGTGTAGTCGACTATCACGAGCGGTTTCATCTGCACCGTCTCGGGTAGTCTTTGCATTGCTAAATCTATTTACATTTATTGGCTAGCCTCAGAAATGCTAGCCATGCCCTCTGAAACAAGCACATCCAATTCTCATTCATTTCGAAGCACATCAAAATTGCATTCATTTGAAACAAGCACACATCCAATTCACAAATCAATTAACTAAATTTAACCATTAATGTACATTAATTTACACACATGTACCATTATGTTCAATCTATCTCAATCAAGTTCAACTGCTATACCTCGTGGAAACTCCCATTTGGATTTATGACCATGCATTGGGAATGACGCAAGGTGTGATCGAATTTTTATGAGCTCGCTCTGTTCCAACGCAGTTTCAGCGATGTTCGCAACCTGTCGATATGAAGGTTAAATTCGGGCTTATATAAATTGGTAAGTATATATGAAATAATTGTTGAAAGATTGACAAACCTGAGGATCATTGGTGATCGCGGAACCGATGAGTAGTTGCATGTTGTGGCAAACATAGTATCCACAGACGTTATGCGGCCGGTGTTCGGTGGTACCTTTACAAAAATAGAATTGGTTAGTTCGAGAGGCATTGCTACGAAGTGTTATATAGGATTAATGTGTACTAGCTAGCAATCACCGGAATTTTTGATCATGTGCCGCGTCCTTCCCTTGATATTCCATCCTCTAGCATGTAACACGTCGAACACCCTCGTGACTCCAAGAAGTTAGCCTTAGCCATTGCAAAGGAAGGAAAGACTACAATAGAGTTTCTATGGAGGAAATGTGTTTACCTGATGATTAAACTCCGGATAGCTGTGAAGTTGTGAGTGGCCCTCTGTAGGGAATCTAGGTATATTACGTATTTCTGTTTTGGTATAATTACAATTAGAATCCAATGGAACCTACGGGTATGTCGGCATGGTCATTAAACCTAAGTTCGTGTTGCTTATAAAGTACAAATCAACAAGTATAGCCAGAGTGCAACACTACTTACTTACGGTTGTAGGGCAAAAGTATGAATTCCTTGTTGCGGTGAGCCATGAAAAAATCTATAACGTAATTCTCGACGAATGTTGCATTCGCCGTGATGCTTTGCTCGGAGACAACGTGTGGGTCGAGGAAACCTACCGGTGATTTCCTTCTTTCGGCTTCACAGATCATGTATCTATTATACAAAAGCTAGGAGTTATATATAACATTTATCGATATTACACGAACATTGACCGTGATTGTACACACTTACAGTGTCCAGCATCGTATGATTGAGATGTCGAGCTCGTCGAGGTTGAAGAGACAGAACAAGTCGTCAAAGGTCACCGTGAAGACAGCGTCTTGATACACGTGGTTAAAATGATGCTCCTTGAACTTGACGGTGACACCGAGCATCGTTGATCAACCGGCTTGTTGGGTATTCCATGTACCATGCATGCAATTCCGTGCAATCCAGTCCTAGGGTAGGGCTGTCTAACTTCTCGAGCAACGGCTCGCCTGGCTTGTATTTTCGGGCCAACGGCAAGAAGGGGATATTAGGAGAGGACTCGATCGTCTTCGATTTGCCCTTGCCCTTGCTGCCTCGCTTTGTATAGGTCGACTTCACAAGAGTCGGTGAGCACGAGGTGTAGATGCATGTGATCTGGCGGGCCCTTGCCATGTCGGTCTGCAGTAAGCCGGTGCGGTCAGTCCGTGGACTTGATGCCGTTGCAGACATTCCGTGAAGTTGACACCGAGCAGTAGCTCGAGCAGATGTCCTCCTTGGGCCTTTGGATGAATGTTCCAACGGCTTGCCCTAGAGTCATGACCTCATCGTTTGGGGGAATTTTCAGCGGGACGGCCTCGAAATTGGCACAAACACCGTCCACATTCACTTTTGCGAAACCCGGCGCTAGATTTGCACCGTGCACCAAAGCTCCGATAGCGGATGGATACACTTGGCCCCAAGCGACATCTAGGGCAACAGAGACATATCTCACTTGGAGCTTGCGCCGTAGCCACCCACGTACATAACGATACAAAATTAGCTACTCCAACAAAGCCTATCAATGGATTGAGCATTCAGAGATAATAATTATTACCGGATGTCATCGACGGAAAATCTGTCATCACCTATTGTGGTAGGGTTAGGGTTGGAATGACTACTCGGATGTTTGGGGGTGGCTAGCGGTATAGTAGGGTAGGGGCTTCCAACCGACTTGGCATTTGCAATCCCTTAATCCTTTCCTCAAAGGTCTCTATCTGCTTTTGCTCAAGCATACGAATCCTTTCCTCAAAGGATTGATTGAATTTTCGAGTGAGCTCATCTCTGAGGGATGCACGAAGATCCTCTCGTAGCTTTGCATCGTGCTCGGCTTTGGCTCTCTTCCTACTCCGGTACGATCCGGAGTCCGCTTGGAACCATTGTTCCCATGTAACAAAAACACCAGCGCCTCTCATGCGACCCGGATGCTCACTGTTTCCTAGGGCCGCAAAGAGTATATCTTTCTCCCTATCTGCCTGGAATGAGCCTTGGGAAGATTGTGCACTCAACGTTATCTGCAATATAGCCCGACATGTCATTTCACTTCCTATGAAGTTATGGAGTAATTACAAACTAGGTAGTTCGATATCTTACCAGGCGTTGGGACACTTCCTGGTCTTCGGGGTTTGGAAAGTACACTTCCCCCGTAGGCCGAATACATAACCTCGCAAATAACCACTGTCGGGCGCGCACATTAGTGATCTCGGGAAATAGCAGGGAGAGATTCAAACCGCTTTCGCTGTTCTGATCCTCCATATCGGGCTTTACCCGCATACCCAGTGGTGCCGAGTGCGTGGGGGTGCTTGTTTTTTGCTCGAGGGCCGCAGCGCCGCACTTTCACTCTTAAATTCATCTCGTCGTCTTCTTCGCCACAAACTCGGCCCAGACTCTTCCAGAATAGATACTTGTGGAAGGCGGCTTCAGATCCTTCTCCACGTAGTTCTTGACAAGCGTGCTCTTGAAGTTCTTCCACGCTTTGCACGCAGAAAGTAACGCAGCGTGTCGTCAAGACGGAGTCCGGGAGTTCTTAGGGATCTCGAGCGATGCGAAATTTCCGCCAAGACCTGCTAGGTTTTCGATGGTCGGGCACCACCTTCCACGAATCATAGGTGATCTTGACCCGTTCCGTGCAACTATTCCGACCATTCTCCGGAATCGACGCCGCTTTCGGCGAGGATTGATAGGGTCCTGATCGACCTCCGTGATGGTAAATCGGCCGTGGGCCTTTTCGATATTCCTCTTCTTCTACCGCGGTTGGATATTGTTCGAGAGGATGGTGCATCATCGAGACACATGAGGCGGTGATGACTCGAGAATGAGCGGAAGACATCTTCACAAGAAATAGAATTATCATTGCAATGTATTCGAAGAGCGATATCAAAACAAATACCATATGAATAAGCGACTAGAACAAATACAAATTCCTAAAACATGTACAATTATCATGAAGGACCATGATGATTATTGATAGAAATAGTTATGTGAGACCCCGACGTTTATTAGGCTCATAATACTTAGTCATCCAATTGACCCTAGTATTATCAACCAAATAAACTCGGTCTCGAGAGATGTATACTTCCCAGAATGCAGTACACATACCTCACAACAAAAGAATGCATCAATTCCATACAACACATAGTACATAAGCAACAAACCAGAAGTTAACATTAATATGGAATAGATATTACAAAAGAGAGGCCCTTAGGCCCAATAACAATAATTACAAAAAGATAACAATGAAGCAAAAGTGCCATAAAGATGGCCAAAATAAGAGCCAACCAGTGTGCCTTTAGCCCACAAGGCAACTGACCGGACCGCCAAGCTAGTCACTCTCCCAACCACCGCACAGCTCACAAAAGTAAAGCCCTTTGGGCTCTACCTCCTCTGCAACAAGGTTGTTAAGCAAAGCAAATGAGTACAATAACTTGTTTATTGTACTCGCAAGACTGACGTGTAAGATAACAGAACTATAAGTTAGCTACATGCAAGCTTTATTTAAGTGGATGAGGCTTTGGACTCATTTTAGCATAAAGCAACATTTATTTGCAATAACATAATAGATTGAAGGCAATTTGGCAAAGCATTTTTAAATGTTGAAGTAACAACGAGATAATAACATAGTAACAACAACAAGATCAACCTAGAAGTGACTAACCCAAGTCACCACAACAATAGCATGAACTCCCCGTTCATACCAACCATGTCAAGTTTTAATTAAAGGTTGTAGTCTAGTCTTGAACGACCTTACCAAGCATGTCCATAACCTAGGGCGAGGCTATTGAATAGTTTTATCCTGCGCAGGTGTACCACTGTACCCACACGTCGACCGCCTTTCCTTTACGCACACTTAGAAGGTGTCTTTGCACGGCTAAGTCCTCTGAGACCTTTCCAAAGGATGAATGCTACTTACGAGCTGCACAACCCACGGGAGAAGGAGACATCCCACAACCTTCCCGGAAGCTAATGCTCCCCTCCCACACTATACATATACATTTGTTTTTGAAAACACACCAACCGAGCTCGCTCATAATTAACACCTCCTAGAGTAGTTAGTCAAGAGGGGTTCCATATGCCCCTCGCGTGGTTAGTACGCGAAATCGCTTGGCTTAGTGACCCAAGTACTCGGTCCTTAGGGACCCAGGCATACCACCACATCCAAAAACCGCACCATCCATCCAATATGCCCAAGTCTAAATCAATCTTTTATTTTCAGTTTTTGATTTTACAAATTAATCAAAGCACAAGTGCTGGACATATAGGAGTAATAATCAGTTTTGAGTGATCAAGACCATCGACTAAGTCGATGATCGCCCATTTCTACCGAAAACTAAGCATGTCTAAGCAATCAAATCGAAACTACTAAGTGATAGGAGCTCATCCAACGAGCTCCCACCACAGCAAATAACCTAGGCTCATGGTAGTAGAGGATGAACAATTCCTACAGATTATGCAACTATAGGCTTGCTAGCGACATTTAACACAAAGTAGCATGCATACATAGAAGTAAAACAATATATTAAGCTTTAAAGTAATGGGACAATGATGGAAATGATCAAACTGCTTGCCTTGCTGTTGCTGGTCACTTTGTTGCGGAGGGTCACTCTCGGGATCACCACAAATGTCGAAACCTAACGGAAAGGCGAGAAAGAACCGATAAGAACGACGAAAAACAACAAAGACAGCACAACAAACGAACTCCAAATTCTCTGAATTTTCTACAGCAGCAAGACAATGATTTATCATGAATTTAGCAACAAGAACCAATTGATTTGGATTCTTAATGCAAAAGATATGATGAAATCAATTCTGCTCAGCCTATTAATTAGAAATATGTTACTGTTCATCACAAAATTTTCTAGAATAGAAGTGAAGCTGAAATTTTTACTGTAAAACCAGCACCTCATGAGATGAATAACACAATTGAGTTCACCTCATTTGGAGCTATTATGCACTTTCTATAATTTTTCAAAAACAAGAACTTGAACAAAATTATAATGCACAAGTCCTCATTTTCCTAATAGCAACATGCTCAAAACTAATTTTCACAGTGAGACCATTAATGGAGGAAGCTAACAGAATTGGGTTTACTCACAAATAACCTCTGAGCATTAGTTATGGGTTTTACAAGTTAAGCATAAATTTTGAGTGTATATTCAAAGGAGTTTTAAAACCTAGTGGCTAATCTGTGCTCTGAAGCTGAACTCAACTTACAATCATTTTTGGATTAAAGTTAAGTTCAAGACAGAGCTAACACAATTTGAATGACCTCAAAAGGATTTAAAATGAAGAAGATATGAAATTCTAAAGTCTATACCTTATTTGGGTCTATAACTAAGACTTCACTGGAATTTCTAAAACTCACAAGGGTATGGGAGGACGTGAGCCACAGATTTCAGATCCAACGGCTCAAGACCTCCGAGGAGAACATCACACACGCAGCAAGACGTGAAGTCCAGAGGTCTGGACCTCTTAGCAACTCACATGCTTGCGAGGTGAGGGGAGGTCGTGGCCGTAGATGGGAGATCAACGGACCACAACACGAAAGGAGGTCAAAGCGGACCCAGATCTAAAGGGGAGGTCCTCATCGGCTGAGATCTTCCAAAGGAAGATCTAAACTACCAAGATCTCTCCGAGGAAGATCTACATCGTCAAGACCTCACAAGGGAGGTCCTGGACGGTCCAGATGTTCAAGGAGGTCCTCGATGGTTCAGATCGTCAGGGAGGACCTTGACGGTCAAGATCTACCCGGGGAGGTCATGAACGGCTGAGATAACCTAGGGGAGGTCCTAAGGGAGGTCTAAATGTCACAGACCTCCAGGGAGGTCTGGACGGCTACGATTTCGCAAGGGAGGTCTTGGACGCTCCAGATCTCCTCGGAGGAGGTGCGGGCGCCCGCACAAGCGCCTTAACTTCAGCGCGCAGCGCTTGGACATGAATAAATCTTGTGGCAGGACCATGAGGAGGTCCGCGAGGAGGTTTTAAATGCACACATTAAAGGGTGGATTTAAGGCAGTTAAGACATCCAATGATTACAATGATTGGAACACATGATTAGCGCATTAAACATGGAGGATTTCTGTCCTAAAAACGACAACGACGCTGCCGTTGTGTCCGACAAAACCCGAGCGCAAAGATGTGGTCATCGCCGGCGATGTAGACCTCGCCGGCGAGATCCAATGGTACCGTTGGGTCCGCAATAACCATGCGCACCCAATGGTCCTCCTCTCAACGGCGGCGACGGCCTTGAACGCCGTCGAGCCGGAGAGGTCAAAAGATGACCAGCACGGCCAAACTACGAAAATGCAAAATGAAGCTCCGCGCGACATTCAAGCGTATGCGCAAACAAAAGCTCTGCAACATGCATTCAAGCGGGTGCCAGCAACTAAAGGACTAACAGGGGGAGTACCTGGGGTTCCTTAAGATGCCGAGGAGGTTGAGGATGGTGATGGCCTGAGTTGGAGAAGATGGGGTTGCTCCACGGCCAAAGCTCCTGCTCCAAGCTCCTCTTTGTCCACCTCTGTAAATGCCCAAACCAAAGCGAGTTAGGTCTTGGTCCCGAGAGGATGGTACAAATGGAGCTCGAGAGAAAAGGAGGAAAACTCAGGACCCTTATCCACCGAGGGGCTCCAAGCTCCAGCAATGGCGGCCAAGAAGGGAGGTCAGTGGAAGAGCAAAGCTTAGAAGGCACCAGTGCAAGCAAGAACTTGAAGGAGTGCCAAAGAAGCTACGGGAGGAACCCAATGGGGCTTTATACTTGGGCACAGGAGGTCATGGACCTTGGCTAAGCTCATGGTGAGCTTGGCCCATGGCACGGGCTAGGACATTGGACAAGATGTAAAGTTGACGGGGTGTGAACTGTCTTGACTGAAAGGCGGAAAGTCGACTGCATTAAATCTTGGTCGCCAGAGAGTGTTAAAAGGTGCACAGAGGCTCTGGCGCGTGCTCCTCCGCTCGAGCACGCATGCGTGACCAAGGTAGGAGAAGAACAAGGGAGGTCTGGTGACCGTTGGATAAGACACAGGAGAGGTCCTAACCATCGGATCAATTTTTGAACCGTTATGTTTTAAGTGGTGGGAGGAGGTCCCGGCCACACGATCAAGGATGGGAGGTCGTGGCCCTCCGATTTCATGTCATCGCAAAAAACGCACGTGAGGAAAAGGGCGGGGAGGTCCAAGCGTTGGATCTCCATCCAGCGGTGTGGACCTCGAGTGAGGACTTAACGCACGCGATCAAAAGGACATGAGGGGAGGTCATGGCCTTTGGATTTAAATCAAGGGCACCGACACGATGGGGAGGTGCGATATGATGCTAGCGAGCAAGGGAGGTCGGGACCGTTAGATTTAGATCTAAGGGTTCCGATCAAAAGAGGTGGAGGTCTGAGCTTGCATACGCACAAGGGAGGTCGGGGCCTTTAGATTTAGATCTAAGGGCTCACGATCACACGTCTTGTTGGGAGGTGCAGTGCGCATGAGACAAAGGAGGTCGTGGTAGTAGATTTTAATCTAACGGTGCACAACAAAAGATGGGGAGGTTGTGGCGCTTGATATCGCGGGGAGGTCGTGAGTGTTGGATCTGATCCAACGGCCACGACCTTGGTTAGGTGGGAGGTTTGTTTAGTTTAACGGTGAGGGAGGTCGAGGGCCATGGATCTTGGATCCAAGGGTGTGACCTCACGCAGTGGGAGGACTGTTGAGTATGTTGAGGAGGAGGTCGTGGCTGTTGGATTTGATCCAGCGGCTCGACCTCAACAAATGGGATGACCTCGCTGCGATGGTTTAACAGACTCAAGGAGGTCCTTGAGGTTTAACACTGAGGGAGGTCATGACCGTGGATCTTTGATCCAACGATTCTGACTGATGAGTGGGGAGGTCCTTACGGTGTTGTCATGGAGGAGGTCGTGGCTGTTGGATGTAAACCCAGCGGCCTGCGACTGATCAAGTGGAGATGAGGTCTGTTGAGGTCTGCAGACATGGTTGAAATTTGGACCGGCTTGAACATGGCTAGCCCAAGGAGCAGTGTAGGCTTTTAAATTTAGTTTTTAACAATTTGAAACTTAGCAGAATTATTTGAGATAGCAAATGAACTCCAAATTTGATGAAATTTTAACTGGAGCTTGCTGACAATGAGATCAACCTTGCATAAAATTTCCAGAGGTTATTATGCAATGCATTTTTCTCAGGAAATTTGTTAAGGTTGTTTAAAGGATTGTTTTGCCTCCAAAAATTATCAAACAAGTCTTACAACTTGTGATATTTTTCAGAGGGTCCAACCTCAGTTTTAGGACCAAGGAAAATACTTTCCAATTGTTTGGCACAAGATTTAAGATAATTGGGAAAGGAATTTGACTTTTGGTCAACAAGAGCTTGTGTTTTGGATTACACAACTCTTGGACAAGAATCACATGAGTTTTTAGGGTTTTTCAAGATGTGAGAAAAAGTTTTAATTTCTACACATATAATTATGCTTGAATAACCCTAATTATACATTTGGGATGTTACAAAATCTCCCCCCCTTACAAAAATCTCGTCCCGAGATTTGGCTCACTCGGTAAAGAAAGATGGATAGTCCGCGAGGCGATCTTCTCTTTCCCAAGTAGCCTCATCCTCGGAATGGTTTGACCACTTGAACTTTAAGGAACTTGATGGTCTTATTCCTTGTCCTTCGTTCGAGACTCATCGAGCACTGTGAGCAGGTGCTCGCGATAGGTCAAATCTTCACGGACATCGAGGGTTTCCAACGAGCTTCCTCGGTTGGAACACGGAGGCACTTCTTAAGCTGGGACACATGGAAAACATCATGTACCCCTCAAGTGCAGTGGCAACTCCAACTTATAGGCAACAACTCCTTCTTCTCGATAACGCGGTAGGGACCGACATATCGAGGAGCTAACTGCCCTTGACGCGAAGCGTTGATGGCCCTTCAAAGGAGAGACTTTGAGATAAACAAAGTCATTAGGCTCAAAACGTAACTCACGTCGACGGCGATCCGCATAGCTCTTTTGCTGGATTGAGCTGTGCGCAGCAGCGCCACGAATAAAATTTGGACTTGGCGCTCGGCATCATTGATTGAGTCCGCCAAAGAGAGGTCTCTCACGGTCTCGACCAGTTCAACGGGTTCTACACTTTCTCCGTACAAGGCCTCAAATGGTGCCATGCCGAGACCGCCTGAAAAGCTGTTGTTATAAGAAAACTCGGCGAATGGGAAGCATTTCTCCCAATGCTTCCCATATGAAAGGACACAAGCACGAAGCATGTCTTCCAAAACTTGGTTGACCCTCTCGGTCGACCATCGGTTTGGGGGTGATATGCCGTCTTTGAAAGCAAACAGTGCCCATAGCCTCTTGCAAGCTATGCCAAAAGCGAGGCGTGAAAGGGATCCACGATCCGACACAATCGTCTTCGGGACACCGTGCAAACTCACGATGCGGGCGATGTAGAGCTCCGCCAAAAGACCTACCCGAATTTCAGTCTTGACGGGAAGGAAATGTGCCACCTTAGTCAATCGATCGATGGCGACCCAAATGGCATCATTCTTCTTGGGGCGTGGGTAGACCGGTGATAAAATCCATTCGATCGAATCCCACTTCCACTCGAGAATTGGCAAAGGTGAAGCGATCCAGCCAGACGCCGATGTTCGGCCTTGACACGACGACACACGTCGCGACTTGGCAACGAACCGCGATCTCCCTCTTCATTCGGGTCCACCAAAATCTCTGGCGGAGATCTTGATACATCTTTGTGGCCGGGATGAATGGATAAAGGCGAATCATGGGCTTCAGCGGAGGATCGATTCCGCAACTCCATGTCCTTTGGAACCACAAGGCGTTGCCGAACCTCACACCACCATGCTCATCCTCGGAAAAGCACTTGGTCATTCCGCCTTGACATTTGCCTTAATGTGGCTCACTCCCAAATCCATTGCTGGCGGACTTGATCCGATCCACCAAGGTTGGTTGCACAACCATGGCGCGAGAGATCCATGCTCAACTATCTCCAAGTTGAGGATTTGGAATGCCTCGAGAGAGAGGCGAATGCTCCTTGAGCACTAAGGCATTACAATGCGCTGCGACTAAGCGCGCATCGGCAATGACATTAGCCTTGCCGGATGGTAGTGAATACCCATATCATAATCCTTGATCAACTCCAACCATCTCCTTTGCACGAGGTTCAGTCAGTTGGGTGAACAAATACTTAAGGCTCTTGTGATCCGAATACACTTCTAGCGATTCTGGATTAGGTAATGTCGCCAAATCTTAAGTGCATGAATCACAGTGACCAACTCCAAATCATGAGTAGGGTAGTTGAGTTCATGAGGTCTCAATTGCCTTGATGCATAGGCCACTACCTTGCCTTCTTGCATAAGGACACAACCGAGGCCTCAACGAGAAGCATCGCAAAAGATATCGAAGCTGCGATGGATATCGGGAAGAACAAGAACGGAGGCGGTGGTCAAACGCTTCTTGAGTATATGGAAACTTGCCATGCAAGCATCGGACCACAAGAACTTCTTGTCCTTCTTGAGCAACTCCGTCATCGGCCGCAATCTTGGAGAAGTTCTCGATAAAGCGGCGATAATATCCCGCTAAACCAAGAAAACTCCGCGCCGGTGACCGAAGTGGGCGGACTCCATGAAAGAACATCGGTGACCTTGCTAGGATCAATGACTCGCCTCCGCTGAAAGAATATGGCCTAAGAAAGCCACTTCCTTCAACGAGCGCACACTTGCTGAACTTCACAGCGTCTGGTGGTGCTCACGTAGCTTGCCTAACACAAGCTTCGGATGCTCGGCATGATCCTCATCGTTCTTGGAATAGATAAGAATATCATCGATGAAGACCACGACAAACTTATCCAAATACTCCATGAATACCGAATTCATGAGGTTCATGAACAAAGCGGGAGCATTGGTTAAGCGAACGACATGACGGTGTACTCGTACAAGCCGTGGCGAGTAGAGAACGCCGTCTTTGGAATATCCTCGGGCGAATCCGAACTCGATGATATCCCACTCTCAAATCAATCTTGGAGAAAACTCGAGCTCCGGTCAATTGATCGAAGAGATCGTCAATGCGGGCAATGGATACTTGTTCTTCTAGTCACTTCATTAAGTGGGCGGTAATCAACGCTTACATCGTAAAAGTACCAAATCCTTCTTCTTTACGAAGATTCTTTGGACAACCCCAAGGAGATGAGCTAGGCGGATGAAACCCTTCTCTTGCAGCTCACTTAGCGGCTTCTTCAATTCTACCAACTCGTTCGGTGGCATCCGATAAGGCCTCTTTGAGATAGAGGCGGTACCAGAGCCAACTCAATGACAAACTCGAGGTCTCGAGCGGGTGGCATCCTGGAAGATCAGCGGGAAAGACATCAACAAAGTCACAAACTGTTGGGACTTCGCTAATATCTAGAGCGGGCTTCGCTTCAAGCGAAGAGATGCGGATCTAGCAACCGGTGCGAAAAGCTTGCTCGCCGGAGGACTAGATAGAGAGATGAGCTTCCTGGCGCAATCGATTTGCCCCATGTGCTGGGACAACCAATCCATGCCAATGGTTTGCACAGGTTTAGATGTAATTCTTGGCATGGATTCCACTTTCTCGATTTCAACAGGGACACTCCGACACTCGGATTCAGCTCTCAACTCCGAACCGGGAGAGTGAATGAGCAACGGGACAAGCAAAGGAGCCAAAGACTTAGATACAAGAGAATGAGAAGCTCCTGATTTGAATAAAGTAGAAGCAGGACGAGAGTTGACAAGATGTTTGCCCAACTTTACGTTAGGCACCTCCAAAGCTGAAGGGATGGGTTAGCAACGCAACCCGAAAAACAAAGCCTTAAAGAAAACAAAAAGCGATCGACTAGGGGAATGGAATATCACCCTAAACGAAAGCCAAAACCGCGAGTAAATCAACTTTAGAAGCTTCTAAAAGACTCTAAAAATAGCCAAGAAACTCCAAAAGCAAGGCTCAACTTCTCAACTCAACTAACCCGTATTGAATGAGCGAGTAATTGATCGAGAAGACTAAAAATCAGATTGTAAGATGAGATCTAAAACTATTAGAGAGCAAGGTTAATGCAGCGAAATAAGTGTTAGATACTTAGCTAACTAGTATCACATCTTACCCTTTTATTCCCACAAGTTTTAGTTGATTAACCTCTCATTATCTATCCTAATTAGAAACCTTTGAGACTGCTGTCCGGAAATTTGATGCTTGCTGTCCAGGTTTCGCATCCAAGCTCCTTGTCGAATCACCGACTCCAGAACTTCAAAACCTTGTAGTGGGCAGCTCACACTTCAATTTGCCAATCTCATTGGTTCTCCCAAAAACCCAGTGTTAATCGATAACAACTATTTTGTAGAAGGGAAGAGAGGAAAACAACTTTTAAAACTCAAATTAGAGTGAGGTGAGAAGAGAGAGCTAAGATAGGTAAGGAATAAAATCCGAGAATTTACCTAAGCTTTCAAAACTCATTTGATGCTTTGGAAATACGTTTTCAAAATATCCTAAGGACGACCAAGCTTGCGTTACTACGGTCATAACGGCTCTGATACCAACTTTTGTGAGACCCCGACATTTATTAGGCTCATAATACTTAGTCATCCAATTGACGCTAGTATTATCAACCAAATAAACTCGGTCTCGAGAGATGTATACTTCCCAGAATGCAGTACACATACCTCACAACAAAAGAATGCATCAATTCCATACAACACATAGTACATAAGCAACAAACCAGAAGTTAACATTAATATGGAATAGATATTACAAAAGAGAGGCCCTTAGGCCCAATAACAATAATTACAAAAAGATAACAGCGGAAGCAAAAGTGCCATAAAGATGGCCAAAATAAGAGCCAACCAGTGTGCCTTTAGCCCACAAGGCAACTGACCGGACCGCCAAGCTAGTCACTCTCCCAACCACCGCACAGCTCACAAAAGTAAAGCCCTTTGGGCTCTACCTCCTCTGCAACAAGGTTGTTAAGCAAAGCAAATGAGTACAATAACTTGTTTATTGTACTCGCAAGACTGACGTGTAAGATAACAGAACTATAAGTTAGCTACATGCAAGCTTTATTTAAGTGGATGAGGCTTTGGACTCATTTTAGCATAAAGCAACATTTATTTGCAATAACATAATAGATTGAAGGCAATTTGGCAAAGCATTTTTAAATGTTGAAGTAACAACGAGATAATAACATAGTAACAACAAAAAGATCAACCTGGAAGTGACTAACCCAAGTCACCACAACAATAGCATGAACTCCCGTTCATACCAACCATGTCAAGTTTTAATTAAAGGTTGTAGTCTAGTCTTGAACGACCTTACCAAGCATGTCCATAACCTAGGGCGAGGCTATTGAATAGTTTTATCCTGCAGGTGTACCACTGCACCCACACGCCGAGACCGCCTTTCCTTTACGCACACTTAGAAGGTGTCTTTGCACAGCTAAGTCCTCTGAGACCTTTCCAAAGGATGAATGCTAATTACGAGCTGCACAACCCACGGGAGAAGGAGACATCCCACAACCTTCCCGGAAGCTAATGCTCCCTCCCACACTATACATATACATTTGTTTTGAAAACACACCAACCGAGCTCGCTCATAATTAACACCTCCTAGAGTAGTTAGTCAAGAGGGTTCCATATGCCCCTCGCGTGGTTAGTACGAAATCGCTTGGCTTAGTGACCCAAGTACTCAGTCCTTAGGGACCCGGGCATACCACCACATCCAAAAACCGCACCATCCATCCAATATGCCCAAGTCTAAATCAATCTTTTATTTTCAGTTTTGATTTTACAAATTAATCAAAGCACAAGTGCTGGACATATAGGAGTAATAATCAGTTTTGAGTGATCAAGACCATCGACTAAGTCGATGATCGCCCATTTCTACCGAAAACTAAGCATGTCTAAGCAATCAAATCGAAACTACTAAGTGATAGGAGCTCATCCAACGAGCTCCCACCACAGCAAATAACCTAGGCTCATGGTAGTAGAGGATGAACAATTCCTACAGATTATGCAACTATAGGCTTGCTAGCGACATTTAACACAAAGTAGCATGCATACATAGAAGTAAAACAATATATTAAGCTTTAAAGTAATGGGACAATGATGGAAATGATCAAACTGCTTGCCTTGCTGTTGCTGGTCACTTTGTTGCGGAGGGTCACTCTCGGGATCACCACAAATGTCGAAACCTAACGGAAAGGCGAGAAAGAACCGATAAGAACGACGAAAAACAACAAAGACAGCACAACAAACGAACTCCAAATTCTCTGAATTTTCTACAGCAGCAAGACAATGATTTATCATGAATTTAGCAACAAGAACCAATTGATTTGGATTCTTAATGCAAAAGATATGATGAAATCAATTCTGCTCAGCCTATTAATTAGAAATATGTTACTGTTCATCGCAAAATTTTCTATAATAGAAGTGAAGCTGAAATTTTTACTGTAAAACCAGCACCTCATGAGATGAATAACACAATTGAGTTCACCTCATTTGGAGCTATTATGCACTTTCTATAATTTTTCAAAAACAAGAACTTGAACAAAATTATAATGCACAAGTCCTCATTTTCCTAATAGCAACATGCTCAAAACTAATTTTCACAGTGAGACCATTAATGGAGGAAGCTAACAGAATTGGGTTTACTCACAAATAACCTACAGAGCATTAGTTATGGGTTTTACAAGTTAAGCATAAATTTTGAGTGTATATTCAAAGGGAGTTTTAAAACCTAGTGGCTAACTGTGCTCTGGAGCTGAACTCAACTTACAATCATTTTTGGATTAAAGTTAAGTTCAAGACAGAGCTAACACAATTTGAATGACCTCAAAAGGATTTAAAATGAAGAAGATATGAAATTCTAAAGTCTATACCTTATTTCAGGTCTATAACTAAGACTTCTTGGAATTTCTAAAACACACAAGGGTATGGGAGGGCGTGAGCCACATATTTCAGATCCAACGGCTCAAGACCTCCCAGAGAACATCACACAGCCAAGCGTGAAGTCCAGAGGTCTGGACCTCTTAGCAACTCACATGCGCGAGGTGAGGGAGGTCGTGGCCGTAGATGGGAGATCAGCGGACCACAACACGAAAGGAGGTCAAAGCGGACCAGATCTAAAGGGAGGTCCTCATCGGTGAGATCTTCCAAAGGAAGATCTAAACTACCAAGATCTCTCAGAGAAAGATCTACATCGTCAAGACCTCACAGGGGAGGTCTGGGCGGTCCAGATGTTCAAGGAGGTCCTCGATGGTTCAGATCGTCAGGAGGACCTTGACGGTCAAGATCTACCCGGGAGGTCATGAGCAGTGAGATAACCTAGGGAGGTCCTAAGGAGGTCTAAACATCACAGACCTCGGGGAGGTCTGGGCGGCTCACGATTTCGCAAGGGAGGTCTTGGGCGCTCCAGATCTCCTCGGAGGAATGCGGGCGTGCAGACCACACCTTAACTTCGCGCAGCGCTTGGACATGAATAAATGCGGCGGGACCATGAGGAGGTCCGCGAGGAGGTTTTAAATGCGCATTAAAGGGTGGATTTAAGGCGGTTAAGACATCAATGATTACAATGATTGGAACACATGATTAGCGCATTAAACATGGAGGATTTACGTCCTAAAAGCGACAACAGCTTTTGCCGTTGTGTCCGACAAAACCAGCGCAAAAGATGTGGTCATCGCGGCGATGTAGACCTCATGGCGAGATCAATAATACCGTTGGGTCCGCAATAACCATGCGCGCAATGGTCCTCCTCTCAACGGCGGCGGCCTTGAGCGCCGTCGGCGGAGAAGGTCAAAAGATGACCAAAGACGGCCAAACTACGAAAATGCAAAATGAAGCTCGCGCGACATTCAAGCGTGTCGCAAACAAAAGCTCCATAACATGCATTCAGCGGGTGCGACAACTAAAGGACTAACGGAAGGAGTACAGGGGTCCTTAAGATGCGAGGAGGTTGAGGATGGTGATGGCTTTGAGTTGGAGAAGATGGGGTTGCCCCACGGCCAAAGCTCTGCTCCAAGCTCCTCTTTGTCCACCTCTGTAAATGCCCAAACCAAAGCGAGTTAGGTCTTGGTCCCGGAGGATGGTACAAATGGAGCTCGAGAGAAAAGGAGGAAAACTCCAGGACCCTTATCCACCGAGGAGCTCCAAGCTCCGGCAATGGCGGCCAAGAAGGGAGGTCGATTGGAAGAGCAAAGCTTAGAAGGCACCGGTGCAAGCAAGAACTTGAAGGAGTGCCAAAGAAGCTACTGGGAGGAACAATGGGGCTTTATACTTGGGCACAGGAGGTCATGGACCATGGCTAAGCTCATGGTGAGCTTGGCCCATAGGCTGAGCTAGGACATTGGACAAGATGTAAAGTTGACGGTGTGTGTGAGCTGTCTTGACTGAAAAGCGGAAAGTGACTGCATTAAATCTTGGTCACAGAGAGTATTAAAGGTGCTGAGAGGCTGGCGCATTAACTCCACCGCTCGAACGCATGCGTGACCAAGGTAGGAGAAGAACAGGGAGGTCTGGTGACCGTTGGATAAGACACAGGAGAGGTCCTAACCATCGGATCAATTTTGAACCGTTATGTTTTAAGTGGTGGGAGGAGGTCCGGCCACACGATCAAGGATGGGAGGTCGTGGCCCTCCGATTTCATGTCAGCACGCACGTGAGGAAAAGGGACGGGGAGGTCGGCGTTGGATCTCCATCCAGCGGTGTGGACCTCGGTGAGGACTTAACCACACGCGATCAAAAGGACATGAGGGAGGTCATGGCCTTTGGATTTAAATCAAGAACCTTGACACGATGGGGAGGTCGATATGATGCGCAGCGAGCAAGGGAGGTCGGGACCGTTAGATTTAGATCTAAGGGTTCGATCAAAAGAGGTGGAGGTCGACCTTGCATAGCGCACAAGGGAGGTCGGGGCCTTTAGATTTAGATCTAAGGGCTACGATCACACGTCTTGTTGGGGAGGTCAGTGCGCATGAGACAAAAAGGAGGTCGTGACCGTAGATTTTAATCTAACGGTGCACAACAAAAGATGGGGAGGTTGTGGCGCTTGATAGCAGGGGAGGTCGTGGTGTTGGATCGATCCAATGGCTCGACCTTGGTTAGAGTGGGAGGTTTGTTTAGTTTAACGGTGAGGGAGGTCGGGGCCATGGATCTTGGATCCAAGGGCTGTGACCTCACGCAGTGGGAGGACTGTTGAGTATGTTGAGGAGGAGGTCGTGGCTGTTGGATTTGATCCAGCGGCCACGACCTCAACAAATGGGATGACCTCATTGCGATGGTTTAACGGCTCGTGGAGGTCCTTGAGGTTTAACACGGGGAGGTCATGGCCGTGGATCTTTGATCCAGCAGTTCACGACGATGAGGTGGGGAGGTCCTTGCGGTGTTGATCGCGGAGGAGGTCGTGGTGTTGGATGTAAACCCAGCAGCTGCGACTGATCAAATGGAGATGAGGTCTGTTGAGGTGCGAGACATGGTTGGGCTGGACCAGCTTGAACATGGCTAGCCCAAGGAACAGTGTAGGCTTTTAAATTTAGTTTTTAACAGCTGAAACTTAGCAGAATTATTTGAGATAGCAAATGAACTCCAAATTTGATGAAATTTTAACTGGAGCTTGCTGACAATGAGATCAACCTTGCATAAAATTTCCAGAGGTTATTATGCAATGCATTTTTCTCAGGAAATTTGTTAAGGTTGTTTAAAGGATTGTTTTGCCTCCAAAAATTATTAAACAAGTCTTACAACTTGTGATATTTTTCAGAGGGGTCCCACCTCAGTTTTAGGACCAAGGAAAATACTTTCCAATTGTTTGGCACAAGATTTAAGATAATTGGGAAAGGAATTTGACTTTTGGTCAACAAGAGCTTGTGTTTTTGGATTACACAACTCTTGGACAAGAATCACATGAGTTTTTAGGGTTTTTCAAGATGTGAGAAAAAGTTTTAATTTCTACACATATAATTATGCTTGAATAACCCTAATTATACATTTGGGATGTTACAAAGTTAGGGAAAGGGGCGTGGGGGTCGATCGGTAACTCGGCATTGGTTACCTTTAGGCGTCGGCGAGACAGACGAGCGAGGAAGCGATCTGGGAGCAGCGAGGCAGCGTCGAAGGGAGGGCCTTGCCTGGGAGGAGGAGGAGGCGGGCTCAGGCAGGAGGCTTGGTGGGCTCGGGAGGCGCCCGGTCAGAGGAGGAGGCTCAGCGGGCTCGGGGAGGCCTTGGCCGAGGAGGAGGAGGAGGCGGCGTCAGCAGGATCGGGAGGAGAATGGCCAAGACTCGAGGAGGCGGCGTCGAGGGACAGTGGCGACAGGCTCGGGGAGGAGGGAGCGAGAGGAGTTGAGAAACTTAATCGTTTGAGAGTGGCGGGTGGCAGACCCTAGCTAGAGTCCAGAATGTAAATAGGGATGGACATCACGAGACGGTTCTAAATTAGAACCGTCGATGATACCTATCCTGAGCGGTTCTAACTTAGAACCATCTCGTGATATGCGATGTATCCTGCATCGTTTTAATAAACAACCGTCATGATATGTGATGTATCCTGAGCGGTGTTAATAAACAACCGTCTGTGATATACATATAACATGAGCGGTTTTGATAAACAACCGTGCTGTGATATACATGTGAGACGATGCTGTAGTTCAAACCGTGCGTGATATTATTTTGTATTGGTTAATATCTAGATCGATCATTTATTGGCTAGCCTCGGAAATGCTAGCCATGCCCTCTGAAACAAGCGAGAAAAAGACAACAAGTACATGTATATACATCCAATTCACATTCATTTGAGAAACAATCACATCCATTTCACAAGTACAAATCAATTAATTAACTCAAATGAACTAAAATTAACCATTCATCGAATGTATATACATATACACACATTGTTCAATTAATCTTTAAAATTAGCCCTTCATGATGATCGGCGTATGTAGCTAGTTTCGTCATGTTCTTCTTCCTCGACCCTTATGCCGTTTCGAAAGGAGCAACTCATCAAATTGATTGTATTCTTCCTCGTCCACTACATTCTCAACTCCGACAATCCTCCTTTTTCCATGAAGAACTACGTGGCGCTTCTTATTTTAGGGTCGGTAACATAGAAGACTTGAACAACTTGGTTGCTTGATCTGAATGGTTCGTCTTTGTATCCGACACGTTCGAGGTCCACGGTAGTGACGCCGTACTTGTCGACCTTCACCTGTGGGAGATGGACCCAACGGCACCGAAATAGGGGGATCTTGAAAAGCACGTAGTCGAGCTCCCATATCTCCTCTATTTGCCCATAGTAGGAGCTCCTCATTATCGGTCTTGAATGCATCTATCACGGACACCATTGATTACGGTTAGTGCTTTTTATATCCTGAGCCTGCGTATAGAATGTGTACCCATTTATGTCGTATCCTCGCCATGTTACAACTATAAATGTTGGCCCTTTTGCCAACCATGTCAGCATATCACTTGACGAGCTCCTAGCAAGTCGCTCCTTCAACCATTGGTTGAACCGTCTGTTGTGTTGTCTCGTGATCCAAACATCGGCGCGGCGGATTACATTGCGAAGCACGTCCTTGTCTTTGGTCGATATCGGGAAACTTCGGTCATGTGTTGCAAGACCGTGAAATGGGCTTGAGCATACGCATCCATATTTGGAGTGATTGCTTTCCTTCCGATGGTCCCGATACCCTCGAGCCTCCCTCATGGCGAGATCGAGGCACACCTATCGGTTCGACTGAGCCATGTAATCGAGGCGTAACGAATGACCTCTTGGTTGCATAACCTTCGACGATGTTGCCCTCTCGGCGAGATCGATTCCGTACATATGACTTGAGAATTCCCATGAACCTCTCGAGCGGGTACATGCTATGTAGGAACACGGCCCGCACATCTTTATCTCCCTCACAATATGAACAATGAGATGGACCATGATATCGAAAAAGCAGCGGAGGAAATACATCTCAAGATCACATAGTGTCGTCACCACCTCGTCTGCAGAGCATCTAGTCCTTCGAGATCGATGACCTTCGAGCAATTGTGTTAAAAAATAACACGGCCTCATGATTGTCTCTCGGACCTTGATCGGCAAAATACTTCTAATTGCAACAGGAGCATTTGTGTCATTAACACATGACAATCATGAGACTTCATGCCAATTAACTTCAAATCTTTTATCGAAACAAGTTTCTTCATGTTGGCGAATAACCGGACGGAACTTTCACGCCATGCAAGCACCGGCGCAGTTCGGTTCTCTCGGCCTTGGACAGAGTGTAACAAGCAGGGGGAAGGTACGTTCGTCCTTTATCGGTCCTTGTTGGTGCTAACTCAGGTCTGATGTCCATATCAACCAAGTCAAGCCGTGCGTTGACACCATCCTTTGTTTTGTCACGAATGTTCAGTAAGAGACCAATCAAGCTGTCACATACATTCTTCTCTACATGCATGACGTCGATGCAGTGGCGAACTTCTAGGTGCTCCCAATAAGGTAAGTCCCAAAATATTGATCTCTTCTTCCACATGTTCTTCTTACTTGTCCTCGATTTACATCCCTTTCCAAGCACAACATCTAAATTCTTAACCATATCATAGACCTCTTTTCCGCTTAAATGCCTTGGAGCTGAACTGTCCTCCTTCTCTCCGTCAATTGTTTCTTCATCTGCGGTATGGGTGAGCCCTCGAAGGAACCTACGATGACGCATGTACACGGTTTTTCTTGCGAGTGATTCACCACACACTCTCGGTATCATCTAAGCGGTGAGTCTGGGCTTTGGCCCTTTTGTACTCGGCCCGACAGTTAGCAAGGCGGGATAATCATTTATGGTGCGAACAACAAGGAGCGTAAAGTGAAGTTCTCTCGTTGTACGCATCCCATACACATACCCTTCAATCCACGGTATTTTTAGATCTTCCATCAATGGTGCTAGGTACACATCAATATCATTCCTGGTTGCTTCGCCCTTGGATAAGTATCGACAACAAAATATACTTCCGCTTCATACACAACCAAGGAGGAAGGTTGTAGATCTGAGCGTCACGGGCCAAGTGCTATGTCATTGCTCATGTTACCGAAAGGATTCATTCCATCTGTACTCAATCCAAACCTTATATTCCTCGGTTCCGCTTTTGAAGTCGCAAACCTCCTATCGATGTTTCTCCACCGGGCGGAATCAGCAGGTGTCTTAACTTTCCGTCATTCTTACGCTCCTCACGAGTGCCAATCTGGCGATTTTGCATTCTTTGGGTTATAAAAACCGCTTCAAGCGGGGAATTACAGGAAGATACCACGCCACCTTAGCAGAGGTCCTTTCTTCACCTCGATTCCTCGTCGACATCGATTGCTTCTTACGCTTGTATCGGGATCGTTGCACACGGACATACATGCATGTTTGTATACTCGTTACGGTAGAGGATCTGATCATTCGGACATGCATGTATTCTTTCTACTTCCATTCCCAATGGACAAAGAACCTTTTGGCTTTGTAGGTGGTTTTGGGCAACTCATTTCCCTCGGAAGCATGTCCGCTAAGAGACCTAACACTCAGTGAAACTCTTGTCGGACCAACCGTTGCTTGCCTTCAATTTCAGCGGTTTAAGCACGGATGACAACCTTGTGTATTCCGACTTGCAGCCGGGAACAAAGGTTTCTCTGAGTCCTCCATCACGCTCGAAATTGAACATACTCCCTATCATCACAGTTCCCTTCGCATCATGAAGCATCTCGATCTAGATTGTCATCGTGCGGCCTATCCGAATCGGAACCACAATCGACATCATTGGCGGCATATCGTTGACTTCTGTATAATATGCTCTTCACCGTGGATGGTCCAACATGTATAACCCTTTTGAAACCCTTGAATCAAGTGTGCTTCGATGCACTTTCGGTTGTTAAACATCTTGATTCTCGCGATCAATGCATGGACGGTACATATATTCCGCCCCTTATTCAACATATCCTCCTCGGCGGCTCTTGTAAGCAGACACGCCATTAATGTACTCTTCACTCACACGGTTCTCGGTGTACATCCAACCGGTCCATCACACGGTTCGTATTGAAAACCCTAAAATAAATAAAAGGGTGATGACTTTCAAAGCGTATTTTCCGAGGCTTAATTACGATTTTTCATTTTTACATTTTTTGGATTTTATTAACTTACATGTGGGCCCTACTTGTCGCTGACTCATTTTTATTTCATGATTTTATTTATAAAATCTATGGCGATCCCACATGTCATAGACTCGTTAGTTTATTAACTAAATGATTAAAAACAAGAGGATTAATTTGAAGCTCAAACTGGGCTTAGGGGTGACATCGCATTGCTATATAGTCGTGGCTCTCGGCCCTAAGGTCTCGCTGAGGCGAACCGACGGTGATGTCCCACATGGGCGCTGAAACTAGCGATTTGGTAAGCGCTGAAACTACTCAAATTAAAGGATACTTATGCTTGAGATTTCACCTCGATCACGAGGAAGGTGTCAATGAAAGTCGGGAAGGTCCAAGGCGGTGGGGTCGTCGATCGGTGAGCAGGCGATGGCGGCAAGCTCTTGGCGACAATATCTGGTGAAATGGACCGGGCGGCTCGGTGAGGTGAGGCGATGTACTCAAGCCCGGGCGCAGGCGGCGATGGATCTATCATAGCGCCCGAGATATGGAGATCAAGAAGACTATATCTGTTTTGGCCGGGGAGGCGGAGCTATATATATACGTCTGTGATGAGTTAATTATCACGGACGGTTTTTAACAAAACCCGTCTGTGATATTGGGCAATATCACAGACGATTCATGTTTGGAACCGTCTGCGAAGTATCACAGACGGTTCCAAACATGAACCGTCTGTGATATGACATCTTCACAGACAGTTTTTAGCGCGAAGAATAACACAGACGGTGGGTAACAAAAACCGTCTGAGATTGTGTTTAATACAGACGGTTTCGATGAACCGTCTGTGATCAGGCGTCCAGAATTAGCATTTCTGTAGTAGTGTCATTTTCAGATTTTAGGCATGCAAGAGAGTTATTCAGGTTCTCCATGTCTACAAGCAATGAATCATAAGCATTCATGGATGTTTTCAATTCAGAGAGCTCATGAGACAAATCATTCTTTTCTCTTTTTAGCAATTTCATTTTCTTCCTAAGAGCATGCAATTTATATTCATATGAAATCAGGCCATCAATGAGTTTTTCTTTGCTCACCTTGCTTAGCTTGAGTAGGGGATCATCCTCAGAAGAGTCATCATCATCATCAAAAGGCTCATCATCAAAATCCTCTCCATCATGTTCATCCTCAAAAGCTGCTGTGCATATGCCACTAGGCTTCTTCTCCTCGGGCTCTAAAAGTGACTTATCCCTGAAACTAGGACAATCAAAACAAAAGGATTTGCCACAGATATCACAAGAGACTTCCACCTCCATCGCCATTACACTTATCATACATTCAAATATCTTGTTACAGCCAACACCATTGGTAAAAGAACCACGACAAGATGCAAGGAAACGCTCACAAGTCCTCACACTAGTCGCCATGCTCAAAGATCAATAAAGATCACAAAAGAGCAAACTTGGCTCTGATACCAATTGTAGGACCGGAAAAGCGACTAGAGGGGGGTGAATAGACACTTTCTCTATTTTTCACCTTGATCGAACTCAACACTACTTTCACTCCAATAGCTATAAAAGCTATGAAGATCATATCTGAGCACAATGAATGACTGTGTTGAATCCGATCAAACCCCAAAGCACAAGACTAAAAACAGCTCAAGACCACACGCACAAGACTGCAGTCAAAGCAATCACCAAATCCAAACAACAATTCGATGGCACTAGAAAAGTCTAACAACTACTGACCAAGTAAAAAGCAAGAGCGCCATACAAAGAAAGCAAAGCAAGGGCATACACAAGGTACAAAGACCAAAATAATAAACTAAACTAAACACCAAGTTCACTACTAGAACCGCTGGGATTAACTCAACATCCGGCTAGTGCCTAACGTCCTAGCACACCGCAATACAAGAACAGGATCAACTTGATCAATGATGGGCAAACAAACTAAATCGAATAGACAATAAGAATCGCGGCAATAAAAACAGGGCGTATGACCTCTCCCGATTTTTTTTTTTTTACGCTCGAAGATGCGAACAGAACCCTTTGGAGGAGTTTCTTGATTTTTACCGCTAAGAATCGGCGCCGCTTGATCTACTCTTTTGCGGGGCAAACAACTACCTCTGACGCCGCCCCCATCGATTTCTCAATTTGGACACCGAACCGACAAGCAGAGGAACCAATTCTAAGCAAACAAAAGGCTGCAGATATTACAACCTTTGGAACATCACCGATCCGTCAAATCTTGAGTCAATTGAAGAAATAGCCAAGTACTTTTCTCAACAGAACGGCTTCTTGAAAATTCAGATTCTGCGGGCGGATTACGCAACTAAACACGCAGCCCAAAGCACGCCAACACACGCACACCAAACAGAGGCGCACAAACAATTAACAAGATGCGACAAAAAATGGAACTTCGGTCCCATCATAGATAGAGATTACAGATCGGCATTTCTCCAGGCGCAACAGCAATAAAAAAACTAAACTCAAGGCAAGGATCTGCTGGCCATCAATCAATAACAAACCTTGAAAAGAAACGCTCGGACAAGAGGCAAGAAAAATGCGATCCATGCGGCGTTTTCTAAGTGAGCGACTAGAGACCGGCCAAATTTTTCAAGCATGCCCGCCGCTTAGGGCTCTACAAGCACACTGGCAGAGCTTCAGATTTTCTCGCTCTATTCTCGGTAGCCGCCACACTCCAATTTTTTTTTCAAAGACAATATTGGGGAATCGCCGCTGCTCCTATTCTCCGGCGCCTAATCTTTGGGGCGCCCAAAAGCAAGCTTCAACCGATGGAAATCAAACCCAAAGACTCACAAAGAAGATTTGGAGATCCACAAAATGATGGGAATAAAAGAAAACAAACAATAAAGCGCCAGATCTACTTGGATCAACTCAAAGGAACATTAATGCACTTCATATCAACCAGAGGAGCTCCTACACGCAAGAAGCAAAAAACACGTAACCTCAATCTCTGAGCACGGCCGCATCTCTTTTCTCATGGGAAGGCCATTAGTTTTTCAGTAAAGACACCACGCCGATACACGCCGCCGCCCTCGGCATTTCAAAGTGAAGCCGCCCAATTTCTTCTCTGCGGTTTTTCCGGCGCTCAACTTCACACAAAGGAAAGGGCCGCCACGGTCCCTATTTCTCCGGTAATTGCCCTATTTCCTCTCAGAAGACCCATCAAGAATATTCCATCTCTCTCTTTTTATAGGGCAACATCAAACCCTAATGGGCTTCCGTTAGGGCCCAACAACAACGGAACACACACGCACGCATCTCAAAGCGCCGTCTTCATCGTCGATTGATCTAAACCGCTTCACCATTCGCCGACCCGCGCCGCGGCTTAGTCAAAAGGTCACCAAGGCGGTATTTGGTAAAATTACCAAAATACCCCTTCTCGATCCTTTCCAAAAGACCGAGTCCATCTGTTGAAGCAATCGCCTGCTTCGCCACGTGTAGGTTGATCAACGGCTCCATGTCGTCAAGTCTCTCCCGTCCGGATCCCACCGGCACCACTGAGCACTTGCAACGACTCCCGCGCCGCTTGATCCAACCGGTTACGTAACCTTGGATTCGGTCATCCTTATCCATTCTGCGCCATGCTTGAGTCACCTGACCTCACCCGGCATCCATGATCGTTCTAGACCTCAGCTCTCCAAGCTTAGTCCCGATCCTCCTCGTCGTTGACCGTCATTGACCTGCAAGCCACCTGCACAGCAATAGACAAGCAAACACGAATCTGGGAACAAGTTCTTCACAACTTGACCCACATTAGCCAAAACATGCAATATGCAACACATATGCATTAACACATATAGATATGACCTATCTCAAAATCAAATCACCACTTATATCAACAATCAGCACAAAAGCCGGTCAGACCGCCGCTGACCTGACAGATCTGAAACTTTGTCGAAAACGCGTGAAACTTCAAACCAAAAGCCACATTGCAAATTGTTTCATCATCCTAAGATCATGGGCATATCCCCGTGATATCCACAGATGTGATCAACGTTGTATAAGAGTATGAGCATATTGGTCGCTGATCTTGGGAGCCAATATGATTGCATACTCGCTGTTCGTGGCTTCCTATTTAACTCACTAAGTGTAGTGCTTGACTTGTGGGAGAACCGACAATCATGTAGTGCTTGCAAAGGAGCAGCGCGCATGATCGTCGAGGCTCTAGTTTTAGTTAAGCCTCTCACTTAGATCGAGTTAAGTTGGAATCCATTTACTGGAGGTCCAGAGTTATGTCCTTAAGACCATGCTTAGTCTCGGTCTTATGGAGATAACCCGGGGTCCCCACACTCTAACCTACCCCATCACTCACTTGCCCTTTCTTCTTCCCTAGGTCGTCGCCACCATTGGAGCTCCCGCACCGCCTTCGGTCTCCATCGCCAGAGCTCCTCAGGCCACCGAAGTAGCCGCCTCCAGTGCTGGTGAGTTCATAGCACTTAGCTGTAACTCATGCGTGTGCCATTTAGCCCAGAGCGTCTCGGTTTTGCGAAATGCCGTGATTGCCTGAACCTTGCCGCTGCGCACTTGTGTCACGCTGTCGCATTGGACCACCGTGGACCTCGCCGTCGGTACCAATAGGTCCGCCCCGGCGAGGCGGTTCCATTTTGGCCTTGAGCACATGCCACCTTACTCTCTAACGCCGGTGACTTGTGCTGCCCTGAGCCGGCCGAGCCTCCTCTGTAGCTGCCCCCTATTTACTCTCTGTCTATATATGAGCCCCTCTGTCACTGGACCATGGAACCGCTAATAAAAGTAAACCAAATGCTGCTAATACATATTGTGAATGTCATTTGGACCACTCAAATGGTTTAGCAAAAATGGAAGATTGAAATTGAGAAAAGTTTAGACAGTAGCACTTCCTTTTAGAAGAGAGAAGGTAGTAAGAAGATAGTTGAAGTTGACAGTAAGCTAATAAACCTGTTGTTTGACTGTTGAATCACCCTAATTACTTAACAAATGAATAATGGGATTAGTAAGAAGTTTAGACACTGGTTTCTTAGTTCAGAAGAGGTTTCTAGTGTCTGCCGAATGAACTTTTGAATGGACAGTTAAATGAACAGAGAAGGAGGTTGTAAGAAAAACTTGAACTTTCAGTGAAACCCACTCGCAACACCATCTATCTAATTCCAACAAGTATTATAGCTACTATTTAGGACACTCAAGTGAATTTAACCTAGTTGAAATTCGTATTTGAAGCAAGTAGACAGTAGCAAGAGGTTCATAGGATGCTTAGTCAGAACAAGAAAAAGGGGTTAGATAGTAATAATCATCTGAATAAGTGAACATGACTAGCTAGTAAGGGAGGCTAGATGCAGTTGCTAGTAGGCCTTATGACTAAATACTGGATCGCTCAAATGTACTTAGCAAATGGGTACTTGAATTAGTGAAAAGGCAATCAGATGAAAACTAGAAATTACAGTAGGTTAACAACATGTCTAATACAAGTAGTTGGACATCTCATCAATTCAAATAGCCGTTGAACCCTCATCTAACAGCAGTAACCCTTCCAGAAAACAAGAATGATTATGACTCTACAAAAACCAATAGTGAACAACCTATGGGTTAATGAACTAATTAATCAAAGAGAGCTTTGATTAAGCAAAGAATTAAAAGGATAAGAAGAATATGAGAACAAGAAGTAAACCACTAATGGAAGATTCAAATTTGTAAACCACATGATACTAGCCAAAGTCTAATAGTTAAAGATGTTAACAGAACTTAGTAGCTATTTGACCAATAAGTGGATAGAAAAGCAACTAGGAGCTACTTGATCTTTGAAATAGTAGACCCCCACTTAAATAATTGGACAACAACATTTGATGGTAAGATATTTAATAAGCTACTTCCTCTGAACGGGTTTGTCAAGAATTTAGAGGATAAGTAGAAACGACAGTAAGCCATAAATCATGGATATGGTAATGCCAATATTATCACTAGGTCAATAAGATAATTGATAAAAGATGGTAAGGTAATTAGAGAATTGAAATCATTAGTATATACTTAGCCAATATCGCTAATGTCTAGGTTAAAATGGAGGTTAACTAAAATAATCATGAGAGCATATAAGATGACTGAGTTTGACTGTATGATCACCATGGATGTATACAAAGAATGCCTGGAGAGAGTATTTGTGAGTACTAGGTGGCCTGTTAAGGAAAACAACATTACCAAGATTCTAGGTGTCGTCCATTGTCATCCGTCCCCAGTGATCGAATGATTAGTGATCTGAAAGCAGATCTAAAGAATATTACCTAACCAGGTAATCCCTCCCACCTAGGTAGCCAGTGAGGAATGTTCCTACGAACATTCTCTCTTTGGAGGATTTATCTACTTTGTCTGTAGTATTTCCTTCATCAGCTTCCTTGGTTATACTTTGGTTTGAAGTATTTCCTTCATCAACCCCTCTGATATACTTTGTATGTAGTATTTCCTTCATCAGCTCCAGATGAGTATGTTTTGATCTCATCTGAATTGCTCCCTTCTTTCAAGATGGCGATAAATATGTTTAGTCTTATTTGAAGTGTTTCATTTGGTTTGAATATGTTTTCATTGGATTACATTTGGTTATTTTCGGACGCTCTTGGATTTAATCATAATCTGCATAATTAGACTCTGTCGCGGTGATGGGATAACACTCCCAACAGGATCGAGACTAACACAACACTAAACAGGATCAAGGTTATCTGAACAACATAAGCAAGAGCAAGGCAAGCACCCCCTTTGATCATATTGATCCCAATATTTTACTTATTGTACTTTGTTTTGCAAATCTATTATTCAATGCGCGTATGTTCAATATTAAATTGCTATGTTTGAATGTTGGTAGCTGTAAGTCCTATTTGTTGCATGAACTCATTTGACATGTTGTTATCCCTACTTTGTTAACATAAGGATATGGGTTAGACAAAATAATGTCATTGGGAAATTTTGAGTGCGATTTATCACACAAATGCTTACCGAACGATAGATTTCCGAAAAGAGATATAAAAAAAGGGCAATAAGATAACTGTGAATTTGAGAGATTTATGAAAATGTCCAGAGGGGAATGCCTCTGTTATCTTGAATAAAAACAAAATGCAAAACCTAGTTTCGGACGCAGGCGAGTTATATTATATTCTAAAAAAGTGGGAAAGGAGTCTCACTCGTAGATAGAGGGAGATTCTCACCCGAGTCAGCTAAGGACCAGACGCCAGCAAATCCAGATCTAAGACTTTCGTACAACCACATATGTCATTTATGGGGTGGCCTTAGCTAATTAAGTCATCGAAAAACTAGCCTTGCACGTAGGTAGGCCGAAGAGTATGGACAGGGCCAAGGGACCGGCATGTCCGAAGGGACTCCCTCACCGAGGTCTTGGGAACAAAGTTTACCGACCCAACTGCGAATGCCTCACTCATTGGGAGCAATCCGGGTTAGTGAAGGATCCTCACTCAATGGGAGCAATACGGGTAAGTGAAGGATACGATCCATTCGCTTGGCTAGTGCAAGGATAGGGATAGATGATGTAAAGGCTTCGACACGTGCTTTAGACTACTTACCTAAGGTAGTGAGTAGTGGCATAGATATATACCGAACAAACTAGAGAATTCGTGTTATGTGGGTAAAGCTGTACACCTCTGCAGAGTGTAAATCTATTATAATAGCCGTGCTCACGGTCATGAGCATTCTTAGTGCGGACAGTATGGGTTTAGTGTTGATTTTCACAAAAACTGTCTTATCGGGAAAACATGGGAAATGGTTTGTGATTTGTTGAGTTAACTGCCGAGTTATGGCTGAACATGAAATGATGCTCACAACCAAGGAGGGTTGTGTGTTGTAGTGATCATGAAATGATGCTCACAGCCAAGGAGGGTTGTGTGTTGCAGTTATTACTGAGGATTCATTCAATTACTTACTACAGTCCTTTACTTATTTAAAATGCTCTTTTAAACCTCCGTTGCAAATTATTACTTATGAATATTGCGAATAAAAGTGGCTTTGAGCAAAAGAACTTGTAGAGTAGAGCCATTCATTTTCTTAGCCCTACATCTAAGATAACTTTTGTGATACACTACAAGTCTTGCTGAGTACACAAGTACTCAATCTTGCTATTGTTGTTGGTTTAGAGTTTGCAGATAAGCCAACGCCTGATGACACGTTCTTTGCTTCTGGCACTGAGGGGTTCGGTGACGGGTCTACTTAGGCCTTGTTCCATGTCGGTTGCCTGCGGGATTTGGATGGGCACGCCTATGGATTTTGCTACTTCATTGAGTCTTCCGCTGTTATTTATTTTACTCTGATGACTGCTTTTATTTGGCCAGTCGGCCGCTATTGTAATAATCAGGTAAAAACTTAAGTAGAGTACCCTTTTCTTACTTTAGCATGTGAATCTATGGATGTGAATACCAAATGTTGTGAATGTGTGTGCTAGCTACTGATCCAGGGACTAGCACATAATACACATAGGACCTTCGAGTATTCCACGCTCGGGGGTCTGACAATTTCCAGTGAATAGTGCAATTTTCGGAATTCTATTATTTCATGTGATTTGCAACCTTCCAGAAATTCATTCTCCCTCATATGAACTCCGATTCTATTGATTCAACTTCCTAGATTCATATAAAGTTGATACCTTTCTAGTAGTATTTATTTTATAATTTTTGGATTTCATTTGGATTTTATTTGAATTTAGATTGTTTACGCGTATAGATTTCGACGACTTCGGACAACCGGATTTCAACGCCGTTTGAGAACATTGAATAATAAAGCAAGGCAAGTTATACCTTTGATCATATTTGATCCTATTATTTCAAATTATTTAAATTTTGTTTTAAATTATTACTGCATGTGTATTTCTAATCAATGTAATTTAAATACCTGTTTTTAAATTATAGTTATGCCTAAATCCTTTGTAAGGCCAATGTTGATATTGAATCAAGCATATTTTCACCCTAGATAAAACCTAGTTGATACGATAATATGAACTAGAATCATTTAGAAAAATTATGCTTAGTGATGCTTAGACCCAAAAATATTTGATTTGGGGAATTCTAGCTAAATTATCAACTATTGTTTAGAAGTCTATGGCATTGGTTTGTCATAGAAGATTTTGCAAATATTTTTGAAAAGAAAAAAAAAAGGAAAAGTTGGTTTGTACTTGGGTGAAATGGATGGTTGGTGGGTGCAGGTTTATGCACGGGCTCAATCCGTGTAGGTTTGAGACCCAGGGTTTTTGTTGAAAGTCGCCCAAGTTAGTTAAGGACTGGTCTTCGAGCTGCATCTTGCTAATCCACATCATACTAACATTTCACCGTAGTCGTGCCATCCGGATGTGTGGGTGTCTTTTATGACCTACTTTTATGTATTCCCACCTAGCGCAAGAAGGGGCCTGAACCCGACGAATGGTCAGTCAAAAGGGGGTAAATCCTTAGCGAGGTGGGACTATGGTGGGATGATGCATTGTAAAGGCCTTGACACGTGCTCTAGACTGCTTACCTAAGGTAATGAGCGGTGGTATATCGATGGATGCCAAACAAACTAGAGAATTCATGTCATGTGGGTAAAGCTGTACAACCTCTACAGAGTGTTAAGAACTATTCAAATAGACGTGTCCATGGTCATTGACATGCTTGGCAAAGCCACTCAAAGTTAGACTTTGGTTTTGATTTCAAAATGATTTGACACAAACGATTTTGGATTTCTATCCAAATGGGAATTGGGCAGGAAGCCATGTGATAGGAGGGTATCCTTCACCACTTTTATGTGAATGTTATCTGACTATAAAACTTGAGAATTTATGAAATGAATTTAGTTATAGAATAACTGCTTTGGAACTTAGTACAAATATTTAAATAAAACATTGCTTTATGCAAACTCAACCAATAGTCCTTCCTTTGATATATCCTTGCATGCATTATAATCTGTTACTGGGTGTAACTTGCGAGCACGGAAGTTGTGCTCATTCTTGCTTAATGCAAATAAATTTCAGAGGAGAAGGACTTCGCTTTCGGTGTGGATTGCGACGACTAGGCCGCTACCCCAGTCGATTGCCTGTGGTAGATCAGCTAGACTCTACTACATCTTCTTCGTCTTCCACTGTGTTTGTTTATTGTTGGCTTATAAGCCTTTCCTATAATAAACTCTGTTGCTATTTATTAATAAAATTGTGCGATTTATGGATGTTACCATACTTGTTTACTACGTGAAATAGCTACTGATCATGGGACTAGTTCAGAAATACACAGAGGATTTGGGGTGTTACTCCCGGGTCCAACAATAAAGACCATAACGAGTGGTGAACGTCGTCTTTCAGATATCCGATGGTCTTATCTTCAGATGATGATATCCAGAGCGTAGATCAATCTTGGAGAAGACACTTTCTCCCTCTAACTGATCAAACAAGTCATCAATTCGCTGCAAAGGATACTTGTTCTTGATTGTGACTTCATTCAGGGCCCTATAGTCCACGCACATCCTTAAGTTATCATCCTTCTTCTTCACAAAGATTAATGGTGCTCCCCATAGTGATGAACTGGGTCAGATATAACCTTTTTCAAGCAAGTCTTCAATCCACTTCTTCATCTCAGCTAGCTCATTTGCTAGAAGCCGGTAAGGTCTCTTGGATATAGGAGTTATACCAGGTACCAAGTCAATGATGAACTCAATCTCTCGGTTTGGTGGCATTCCAGGTAGTTCATCAGGAAATACATCTGGGTATTCCTACATTACCGGTACACTTTTCAAAGGTTTGCCCTTCAGGACGTTTAGAACACAACTCATCTTTGATGGTTTGTTGGACACAAACTCCACTTGAATGCCTTCGGCACTGGTAAGGGTGATGACTCTGTTGGCACAATTAATTTGTCTCTTAAAGTTGGTTAACCAATCCATTACAAGGATTACATCAATGCCTCTAGAATCTAATAACATAAGGTTTGCTAGGAACCTAACCCTATTTATATATATAGCCACTCCCGGGCAAACTGTATTAGTCCTCATTTCCTTTCCAAGTGTTTGGACTACCATAGGGTTCTTAACTTCAAAAATGTCCCATCAATGTTTTTGTGAGGACCCCCGGGTTATCTCCGTAAGACCGAGACTAAGCATGGTCCTAAGGACATAACTCTAAGGCCTCAAGTAAATGGATTCCAACTTAACTCAATCTTAGTGAAAAGCCTGACTACAACTAGAGCCTCGACGATCATGCGCGCTGCTCCCCTGCGAGCACTACATGATTGTAGGTTCTCCAACAAGTCAAGCAATACACTTAGTGAGTTAAATAGGAAGCCATGAAGGGTGAGTATGCAATCATATTGGCTCCCAAGATCAGTGACCAATATACAACAACATACATAGATCATTCAAAAGACATACAACGTAATAATTAAAGTTTACATCTATTACAACTGGCCGATCGGCCAAATTCAAATAAGAGTATTAAGTAGCAGCGGAAGCAAGTAAATAAACCAAAATATCCAGCATGGTATGCCCCATAACCCATCGGCAACCGACTGGGAGTTAAATGATAGCATTACTCATTAGCGTCGCCAATATCGGCGCTAACAAACTCAACGGGCTCATACACTTCCTCACCTGAAATTATAGCAACCGGGTTGAGTACAAAGGTACTCGCAAGTCTTACACAAATAAAAATTAATCATGCTAGAGGTTGTTCCAAAGGATGGCTCATAGTGGCTTAGTTTTGCAAAAGAGACGCAACAATTTACAACCTACACATACTAGTTTTTCAAGTGCCATTTCAAAATTAGATTTGAAGTAGAAGTAAAGCATGTGAATAAGTAGTAAATTGAATAACAAATGAACCATACAAATAACAAAGTGGCTGTCCACTTTGATACAACAACAAACATGAACATCCCATTCATGACAATACCAAGTTATACCACACTTTTAATTCCAAGTCTAACAAAAGCAACCATGTAACTCAAGTGGTCGTCCATAACCGTGGACACAGCTATTCAAATAGATTTATACCCTGCAGGGGTGTACTACTTTACCCACATGACTTGATTAGCCCGTAAGCCTCCAGATGCCTCCGAATATAACATACTTCCTATGGTATGCCGGCCGGGTAAACCAAGACTTAGTATTTTTCAGCAAGTTGATATCATTGAGTTGACTCACCCATACGCAACGTAATCCCATTTAAGTGTATGCTACCCACCTACAACTAAACGGGCACGCAAGTTGTGCCGGAAATACCGACCCAATTAATAAAGCTTAAATAGGGCTCACCATCACTAAAAGAATTGCAATCGGTACCCTTATGGAACGTACATGCGATGGAACACATATACGCCCTCACACCCCCAGTCATCAACTCAACAATACCAACCCCTTACTTAACCAAGCAGTGCCCATACACCGCGTGTGATAGCACGAGTTTTGCTTGAACCGTAGGTACCCAAAGTTTGGTCCTTAACAGTCCAAACAAGTCAACCACTTACCCGAATCTCGTGCACGAAGGCACCATCACTAACCATCACTTGTCCAGACCAAAGGCTCATTTAAAATGACAAAATTTAACTCATAAAACAAATACGACGATCTGAAACAAAAGCATATAAAGATAGTTGTGTTTATCCCATAATTGTCAGGTTATTCCCAACAATCAACTACCGGTTCTAGACTTGCATGGCTAAGCAAACCCGAACAATATATTTCAACCATTATAACTTAAGCATGTGGTACTGGAATGATTCAAGTATAACCTCAATGAATTAGGAGATAACTAAACTACACATCACAAAAAATAGCGATATTAACAAAATAGCATGCAAGCAATTATCATTGCACTAACTTAACAAAACTGGGATCAAATATGCTGCAAAATAAAGTTCAAATGATGCTTGCCTTGCTGGTAACTCAGTTGCTCTTCTTCAGTAGCGTATAAGTCAATATCGATAGGCTCGGTATCTAAATAAATATAATATCGAATAAGCATCGAGAAATACTCAAAAATTAAAAATGCTCAAAAATGCATGATTTTTCTACAGTAGATAAATCATGATTTTAGATGAATTTATATGAAAGAATTATTCCATTTGGATTTAGTATGCAAAAGTTATTAAGGTTTGAATTTCAGATTTCAAACATATTCTCATTGAGCAATTTAATTATTTGGCCCAAATTTGTGGAGAAGTGGAGGGTATAAGGATTATATGGATAAATAGGGAATATTATTACAAGGCCAGAATAGTTGAGTTTACCCCATTTGCAATTTTTATGAATTAGTTATCCATTTTTAAAGTTATCAGCCTTTTTCTATTGTAAAAATAATAGGTCTATGGATCATTTTCCATAATACTTTCTGCTATAGAGACATGTTTGAAATCAATTTTAATGTAAATTTCATCAAAAATGAAAATTACCAGAAGTGGTTTCATCTATTTTGGAGTTAATATGAATTAGTTATGTATTTTTAAAGTTCTTCATATTTTTCAGTGTGCAAATTAATACGTTCGGGATTTTATAAGGCATTTAACCTTTTCTTACCGAGCGCGTGCTAGCCACTGCCACTGATAGTGGGCCTGCTTCACCAGTGGCCCACCGCGCGGTGTGGGCGCGCGCGTGAATCTAAGGCCAGGCTTGTGAGCCGTTGGATCAATTTCCAACGGTCCACAGCCGAGGCGCGTTCGGAGCGGTCCGAACGGCCACCCTAATCTGGATCGTTGATTTAGAATCTAACGGTCCAAAACGATCCTAGTGTGTTGGGCTGTTTAAGTGAACAGGGGCGGCTTAAGTGGTTAGGCCCACACGTCAGTCTCTCTAGCTAAAACCCGGTGCATTTAACTCCTCAATTTCTGTGCATGGACCCACTTGTAAGGGACTCCAGACTAATCAAAGCCCAATCATTAGCGCAGTTAAACCAGGATTAAACCAAAACGACCAGGATTTGGTTCTAATCCCGAGCTACAGTACCGGTCGGAAGCTCCGACACATGGGAGCTCCCTGCCCGCGACCTTGCCCGGAGCCTCGCCGGAGATAGGGTCCACGACGGCGAAATCCAAGGGCAGGAATGGGTTCCTCGGACCCTTGTGCAGCATAAGGTGCCGACGGCGAGTTCCCTGGTGGCCTGTAGCAACAGCTCGCCTGAGTTGGGCGGCGACGCTCCCACGGTGTGCGTGCATGTGCAAGTTAAGCTCCGCAGTGTGCAAAAAAGCGCGCGCATAAGCTAAGGCAAGGCACACTGAAGCTTACCGAGGTTCAGGAGAGGCCAGAGGAGCTTGTGGTTGGGTTGGCCACGGCAATGGCGACGGCGGCGGCAAGCTCCACGAGGGTAGGGTACTGGACACAAAATGAAGGGCAATGAGTGTGCCGGAAAGGTTAAGGAGGCTAAGTAGATAGTGTAAAAACAAGGGATTGGTAAATGTCCTACCCGAACGACAATGGAGGACGAAATAGGGTTCTTGCCCGATAAGAAGAACAATCCCAAATTACCTAGCTCCTGTGGACAATCCGACAAATTAGATGAGGGGAAAACATCACTAAGTATGGAGGCACAATGTGACGCGAAAGGAATGGAGAGGAGCTCACCGTAGACGAAGTTGGCAACAAGAGTTAGCCTCGAGCGCGCTCTGAGGTCGCCGAGAGCACGATGGTGTTCCACGAGCTACAAGCGAAGACACATGCTCGGATTAGCTCAAATGGACACAGCGTGGGGAGAAGAATACGAAGGGCACAGTAGAATGGAGCTTACCCGTGAGGTGCACCTGAGTAAGCATCCTTCCCCTCTGCCAACGGGAGGAGAAGTAAAGAAATGTGAAGGCTTGGAGATGACTTATGCTCAGCCGAGAGACGGAACGAAAGCGGCGTCAAGTGGTGAAGCAATGCGATAGGCTAGGGAGGGCGGTGGATTGACGGCGTCCCGGACGCGATGCAGAGCTTGGCCATGACGTGGCACGGTGCTTCTGCGCGATCGCCAGCGCGAGGAGGAAGACAGCCCTGACAGGCGGGCCCGTGCCGTCAGCGTCTCAACGTGGAGCGAGCCAGAGGGTGGTGCAGTCGGTGCAATGAGGCGATTTGGCTCAACCAGGTCAGCGTGGTTCGTTAGATCGTGGTTTGGACGGCTCAGATTAAAAGTGGAGTTAGGACTGATCCAACGGTTACGAAATCTGGATGGTCGACTTCGCATCGGACGGCCCACACACAGTGCGTTTAGTCGGTTTGGCTGAGTCAGCTCGCCGAGTCGGACTTGAGCCCGAGGAACAGTGCTGGTTGGTTGGGTTAGGGTTTGACTGAGTTTTAAACAAGTTTCCCCGCTTTGACCAAGGTGCTAAAAATAGTAATAATTTCCTAAAATTGTGAAATAAATCACAGGGGTTCCTGGGAAGGTCTAGTGCCCAGAAAAATTATTGAACACTACTGTTCATGATATAATGTGTATATAATAAATTCAAACTTAGTGTAAGTCATTAAATGATGCTTGAATTTTCTCAAGGTTTAAACCAGTCCCAAAACTTTGGGAAAAATTATATTAATGCATTGTAATTACTATAGTATTTGAATAAATTATTTCCAGAGGATGTTCATAGAGTTTTGTTCCTGTTTTCTTTTAGAGTTAAATTACAAAGTGTATGTTTAGTCACTTGTTTAAGATTTTCCTAGTGCAATAAATTATGCAAAAGTTTGAAAACAATGATGCATGCTCATGAGATGCATAATAATTCTCTTTATTATTTTGAGGATGTGACAAACCTCCCCCCCCCTTACAGAAGATCTCGTCCCCGAGATCGGGTAGGGTGGAAGTTGGATGGAAAGGTTCTAAGGAATTATAGCATCTGTTGTTTTGATTTCCTTTAAAGATAGTGCTATGATACTTTACAAGGTTACAAAAATTATAACATTTTCCTTACCGTTGCTTTGTTTAACCTTGCCTTTCTTGATACGAAGGCACTTCAAGGAAAAGGTCTGGGTAGACCTGTCGGAATTGATCCTCACGTTCCCATGTAGCTTCATCTTTAGTATGATTACTCCATTGTACTTTGATGAACTTGATATTGCGATTCCTTGTCTTGCGTTCGGTCTCTTCAAGAACGCGAATAGGACGCTCCTGATAAGAAAGATCGGGCTGCAAGTCGAGTTCTCCCAACTCAGTGGCTTCGGTTGGGACACGAAGACACTTCTTCAATTGTGAAACATGGAACACATCATGCACATCAGAAACCGATGGTGGCAATTCCAATCGATAGGCCACTGATCCAAATTTTGCTAGAATCCGGAATGGTCCGATGTAGCGAGGTGCCAATTTGCCTTTGACTTGGAATTGATGCATTCCTTTCATTGCAGAGACCTTAAGATAGACATGATCATCCACCTTAAAACTTAATTCACGACGACGACGGTCGGCATAGGACTTCTGATGAGATTGAGCCGTCCGAAGTCGCTCACGGATGACACGAACTTGTTCTTCCGCATCCTCCACCAAGGTTGGACCCTAGAATGGTCTCTCACTGGCTTCAGACCAGTTCAAAGGTGTCCTACAAGCTCTCCCATATAATGCCTCGAAGGGTGACATTTGTATGCTTGATTGGAAACTATTGTTGTAGGAGAACTCCGCAAAAGGTAAGCATTTCTCCCAATTCTTGCTATAGGATAGCACACATGCACGGAGAAGGTCTTCTAAAATTTGGTTCACTCTTTCAGTTTGTCCGTCTATTTGCGGGTGATAAGCAGAGCTGAAAGATAAATTGGTCCCCATTGCTTTGTGCAAGCATCCCCAGAAATGGGATGTGAATTGAGGGCCTCTATCAGATACGATCACTTTTGGTACGCCATGGAGGCAAACAATCACAGAGATGTCTGATTCGCTAGCTTGACCCCAGTGTAAGTGGTCTTGACAGGAATAAAGTGAGCAACCTTCGTCAGACGATCGACAATCACCCATATGGAATCAGACCCAGCTTGAGTCCTTGGAAGGCCGGTGATGAAATCCATGCCAACTTCTTCCCATTTCCACTTGGGAATGGGCAGGGGTTGTAGAGTACCTGCTGGCTTCAAATGTTCAGCCTTGACTCTTTGGCATACATCACACCCGGCAACATATTGAGCGATTTGTCGCTTCATTTGGCTCCACCAAAGCCGTTTCTTCAAATCTTGGTACATCTTGCTACTACCTGGGTGAATAGAGAACTTGGAATCATGAGCCTCTTTGAGAATCAGTTCTCTTAAGTTGCGATCAAATGGTACTACCAAGCGGCTTCCGAAACAAAGGGCGCCATGTGCATCTTCTTTGAAGCATTTGGCTTTGCCTTTCTTCATTTCCTCCCGGATCTTTTCTACTTCCTTGTCAGTCTTTTGGGCTTCTCTCATCTGGTCCTCAAGTGTAAAATTCACACTGAGGGCAGCAAGAGAACCTTCTTCAATTATCTCTAGGCGCAGCCGTTGCATTGCAGCACACAACCCCACCGAAAATGGAGTTACCAACAAATAGTTGCATTGAGATTTTCTGCTCAATGCGTCGGCCACCACATTAGCTTTCCCGGGGTGATAATGAAGTCCCATGTCATAGTCCTTGATCAACTCGAGCCATCTCCTTTGCCTCAAGTTCAGATCGGCTTGGGTGAAGATATATTTGAGACTCTTGTGGTCAATGTAGATCTCGCAACGATTACCAATGAGGTAATGCCGCCAAATCTTCAAAGCATGTACTACAGCTGCAAGCTCTAAGTCATGTGTGGGATAATTAGCTTCATGAGGTCTCAATTGCCTCGATGCATATGCCACCACTTGGCCCTCTTGCATGAGCACACAACCGAGCCCGTGACGAGATGCATCACAATAAATATCGAAGCTCTTATGAATATCAGGCAGGATGAGCACTGGAGCTTTGGTCAAAAGATCTCTCAAGGTGTGAAAACTTCCCTCACATTCCACTGACCATTCAAACTTCTTCTCCTTCTTTAATAATTGGGTCATTGGTTTCACAATTTTGGAGAAGTCCTTGATGAATCTGCGGTAGTATCCCGCAAGTCCAAGAAAACTGCGAATGTCAGTGACGCTCTTGGGTTGTTTCCAGTCAAGCACATCTTTTACTTTGCTTGGATCAACAACGACACCACCCTTGGATAGGATATGACCCAAGAAACTAACTTCCCGAAGCCAGAACTCGCATTTGCTGAACTTCGCACAAAGTTGATGTTGCCGAATCTTTTCCAACACAAGTCACAGGTGCTGCTCGTGTTCTTCATCAGTCTTTGAGTAGATAAGGATATCATTAATGAATACAACGACAAACTTATCTAAATACTCCATGAAAACTGAATTCATGAGGTTCATGAAGTATGCTAGAGCATTCGTCAATCCGAAAGACATGACAGTGTACTTGTACAGACCGTAGCGAGTGGAGAATGCTGTCTTCGGTATGTCTTCCGCTCTGACCTTGATTTGATGGTAGCCCAATCTCAAATCAACCTTGGAGAAAACCTGGGCTCCATTCAATTGATTGAACAAATCATCTATCCTTGGCAGCGGATATTTATTCTTGATAGTGACCTCGTTTAACGGACGGTAGTTGACACACATCCGTAAACTCTTATCCTTCTTCTTGACAAAAATAGCTGGACATCCCCAAGGTGAGGAGCTCGGCCTAATGAATCTCTTGTCTTGAAGTTCCTTGAGTTGTGCTTTCAATTCAACCAACTCGTTAGGAGGCATCCGATACGGCCGTTTTGAAATTGGCGCGGTACCGGGTGCAAGCTCGATGACGAATTCAACTTCACAATCAGGGGGCATGCTTGGGAGTTCTTCTGGAAAAACATCTGGATATTCACATACCACTGGTACTTCATCCAATTCAATAGAGGTACTAGCTTCCAAGGCATAGAGATGGGAATCGCCCACTAAACGGGTAAAAACAACTAGATTGTCGTCTCCACTTGTGACTGAAATAGACCGTTGAGCACAATCGATCTTTCCCTGATTTTTGGACAGCCAATCCATCCCTAAGATCACATCAATACCCACTAAATTTATCACAATTAAATTTGCCAAGAAGTTAGTCTTTTGAATTTCCACCTTCACGTCCTAACAAACTTGATCGGTTTGGAAAACCGATCCCGGTGACTAAATTTGATAAGGAGGCTGAAGCTTAACTATCTCAAGTTGATTAAGTGCAGCATATTCCTTTTTAATGAATGAATGAGATGCCCCTGAATCAAATAAAACTGATGCTGGACAAGAATTAACAATAAGTGTACCCAAAACAACGTCCGGAGCGCCGCTTTCCTCCTCGGCAGTGACGTGGTTGACCCGACCACGTGCAGGGACCTGAGGAGGGGTAGATGCTGCCCTCGGAGGTGGTGAAGGTCTGGTCACAGCTGAAGGTGTAGGAGCTCTGTAGGTCTGAGGCATCCCTCGCTGCTTGGCGAGGCACTTATCTGCATAGTGGCCCTGGCGACCACAATGAAAGCAAGTGACATTGGGCCTGTAGGGGCTGCTGTTTTGAGGCTTCTTACCCCCATTGTACCGCTGTGCCGCTGGGAAAGAAGCCTGTGGAGTCGTCGAGGAAGTCCTCGGTGGCACTAGAGCTTGATAACGAGATGCTTGGGGCGGTCCGGTGCGCTGCCAGGGAAAACTGCCGCTAGCTGCACCCTGAGCTGACTTTTTCCTCTTCTTGGACTCCTCTACAGCTGCACTCTTGTGCTCCACCACTATGGCCTTGTTCACCATGTCTTTGAAGTTATGGAAGTCATGTCTGACTAGAGCCATTGCATTTCTATCAAGCCGTTCATGAAACAGCTTTGGCGGTGGGCGTCGGTGGAGACGTGATCAGGTGCATAACGAGCCAATGAGTTGAACTCATGAAGGTACTCGGTGACAGTCTTCTTTTCTTGCTTCAAAGCAAGAAACTGCTGCTACTTGATGGACATGACCCCATCAGGAATATGGGCCTCCCTGAAAGCTGTTCGAAATTCGTTCCATGAAGGAATGTCCCCGTCGAGTTGCATGGCGGAGAAGTTGTCCCACCATGCGCTGGCAGCGCCCTCCAGCTGATAGCTGGCGAAGAGTACCTTCTCAATGCCCGTGCACTAAGCAATAGCTAGCTTCTTCTCAATGTCCCGCAGCCAATCTTCGGCCTCCATTGGGTCCTTAGTGCCCGCAAAGGTTGGAGGGTTAGTCCGCTGAAAGTCAGCGAGACCTCCATGAGCTCTATGATTTCCACCTCCCCCTGCTGCTGTAGGAGCAGGAGAGGTGTTGCAAGCGATAGCCTCAATGATCCTAGTCTGGTCCATACGGTTCCTCTCCATTTGAGCCAACACTTCCGCCATGGTGGGAGGCGGTGGAAGTGTCTCCTCGAGTGTGCGACCCCGCTGGTGATGCTGGTGAGAAGATTCACCCAAAGCAATTGAACGCGGTTCTAAGGGTGGAGACCCCTCATCACACTGCGCTCTCGAGCGAGTGTTGGGACCTGTCATCTTGTAGTGACATGGATGGTTAGAAAAATTTAATAGGTTATACATAAGCATGCATAATGATAAATATACAAAAATACGCAAGAACATAACACCAAATGGGGTACCAAGGCACTAAGGCCAGTACAAGATCCAATAAAACCACTCATAGAGTTCTGGTACAATTACATTGATTAGCCCAAAGGCGAATGGTAACTGCCCAAAATAAAAGTTCTTGCAAATAACACGAAAGTTCCAACAATTTCTAGGCTATTACGAGAATTGTAAAGATACATGCATCGCTGAACACATGACAGGACAACGAGCTTACTCCCCTAGCATCCTAAATATTGTTCCGGTAAAAGTTCACCGGAAACTCGTCTAGAAGGTGACATTGTAACGTCCTGTTTTCTTTAAAGTCCTTGCCAAAGTTTTCAAAATAAAAGTAACCATTTGGCTTTATTGAGAATCCAAAGCTTAACCTGAGATTTTGAAATCTGGAGAGTTCAATTGGAATTAATCAAACCTTAACTAAGTTCTTTATTGGTGTTCCTTGCCGTTTGAGGCTCTCTGTGGTGTTTTTGCTGCCCTTGGGGCTGTTGGTTCTCCGAAGCCTCTCTGTGTGCCCCTGGTTTGTCTCTTCTCTCTTAACTTCCTTTGTTGGTTTGAATCTCTTTAAGATCCAGACCTCTCTCTTATCTCCCCTCTGTTCGAACCTCTCCCTTGCTTGGGGTTTTCTTGTCAAGGACCCGGCTCGGGTTTGTGTTTCAAAACCTCTTTGGTCTCTCCAAGCCACGCTTGGCTTTGCTTCTTTTGGACCTCCCCGTGGACCTCTCCACGCTCTCTTGGAACCTCTGAGTTCTCTTGGGCACTCCAGAGTTTCTCTGCATCTCCCAGTGCTCTTTTGGGACCTTCTCAGACCTCCCCTTGTTGAGATCTAGCCGCTCAGACCTCCCCTTGTTGAGATCTAGCCGCTCAGACCTTCCCTTGTTGAGATCTAGCCGCTCAGACCTCCCCTTGTTGAGATCTAGCCGCTCAGACCTCCCCTTGTTGAGATCTAGCCGCTCAGACCTCCCCTTGTTGAGATCTAGCCGCTCAGACCTCCCCTTGTTGAGATCTAGCCGCTCAGACCTCCCCTTGTTCAGATCTAGCCGCTCAGACCTCCCCTCGTTGAGATCTAGCCGCCATACCTCCCTCGTTGAGATCTAGCCGCTCGAGACCTCCCTTGTTGAGATCTAGCCGCCTGCACCTCCCTTGTTAGGATCTCGCCATTAGGACCTCCTCTCTGGAGATCTTAGCCGTCCAGGTCCCCCCTTAGTTGGATCCAAAGGTTCCGACCTCCTTAGGTCCAAGACCTCCTTAGCGCTTGGACCCATCTTTGATTCTCGTGGCTGTATCACTTGAGGCTTTGCCTTCATAACCTTAGGACCGTCCGATGCTGTTCGGATGGCCCGATCCCAAGGGCATGTTTGGATGGTCCGAACGTTCCTTTCCTTTTGGGCCGCCCGATTCCAATCGAACGGCTCTGCTTTGATGCGCGTTTTCCTTTGTTTCCAGGACATCTTCCTGGTTGTTTTGCAAAGACCACCTCCCCGGTCCTTGCTGGTCTTTTATAAAGAACACCCTCCTAACCTTGAATATCCCTGTTGGTCAGGACCTCCCCTGCACCCTTTGATCTGGACCGTTGAGGTCCTCCCCTTTGAGATCTTGACCATTAGACCTCCCTTGTGCAGGTCTGAGCGTCAGGACCTCCTCATTGTGAGCTTTGAGGACCTCTTGTCCGGGACCTCCTCTTGAGTCCTTGGACCTCCTGTCCAGGACCTCCCCCTCTGAGTGTCTTGGACCTCTTGCCTAGGACCTCACAATGGTCTTTTGCGGGAGTGACCCTTGCGGTGGGACCATACCCTTGACCTACTGTACACCCTTTTGACTGGCCCCACTTACCAGCCTCTCTCCACCTTATTATTATTGCTCTTGCCTTAGAACTCTGTGCGCATTTAATAGGTGTCGGGTCACATTAAATGCAGTCACATCTGAGGTACTTTATTTCAATTCTTTTAGGGCAAGCCCTGCCCTAGTTGTCCCGATTGCCTACACGTCACTGAGTTTTCCTTGTGGTGCACACTACCAACTCCGGCTATATATAGCCTGGGAGGGCAGGCCTTTGTAACCTTTTGCTCATTCCTTCCTTCACTGCCTCCTCTGCTCAGTTCTTCCTTGCGCAAGACCTTCCCCAGGAGCTCTTTAAGGCTGTGTTAAGCCTCTTGGTTTCCTTTTGGCTGAGTTGGTTTGAGTCCTTTCTGGTTCTTTTGAAGTTCTTTGGCTTAGTGTGGTTTTGCTTATTTGGTTTTCTTGCGAGCGTGTAGATCACGAGATTGAGGAGATCTTGGACCCAGCTCTCTCTACTGAAGGCTCTCCACTACTTGATCAAGGCAAGCCACAGACCTCCCTTTGATCATCTTGAACCTAGTTTTGCAAACGTATTTCGGTTTTACTTTATCATGCATGGCTATGTTTATAAGAAAATGGTTTGGGCTGTAGTTACTTGCCTACTTGCTGTTATGCCTCCTTCATACCTTGCCTCCATCATGTTGTCATGTTCCCCTTGTGAGCCTTAGGGTGGATATTTAGTTGGTGATCTTTGTTATTTGCCAACATGGGGACCGTAGGTCTTTATAGCCTTGCTTAGAAAGCGTGGTTGAGCGTATCATGCTTCATCTCTAATAATCTTGACTAATGACTTATGAAATGTGTGGTTGGTGCCTTTGTTGAGCGACTATGGCGGGGCGCCTAAGTCTGTGTTGGTGTGGTGTAAGATCACTTAGTTAAAAGCTGTTGTGCCAAGACTGGGTGGTCTTTTGGCATGGGTTAATACAAATGGTTTCTTTGAGGCAAGAAGGTAGGGAGTGAGTAGTGGGTGCTATGCACACTGGGTTTGTGGAAGTCTTGCCTTAGCACAATTAAGGACTTCACTTTGTGTCTGCATTGAGCTGGGCCAAGCAAATTGCAACCACAAGATCATTTTATGGGAATGGTGCAGGCTAAATAATTAGCCATGAGATGGCTTGGGGCTGTTGTGGTTGGCGTGTGATTAGTTGGCGCAAGAGGGCACCCCATAACCCCTGTGGATTTCTAGACCACTAGAGGATTACGAAACCTTAGCGGGCAGCCCTAGTCGGTTCAAAGCTTTGTAAAGGCCTTGCAGCGCTCTCTAGGCGCTCACCTTAGGAAGTGAGCAAGGGTGACCGGAACCCGTCCGCTAGAGAGATCGTGGATTGTGGGTAAAGTTGTACACCTCTGCAGAGTGTAAGATCTATTGAATAGCCAAGTCCTTGGTCATGGACATGCTCATGAAAATGGTGCAAGGGGTAGTTGTTTTGAAAATTTGCGTCATTTGGGCACTACAAATGAGATGCCTTAACTTTGCCTCGAAGAGACCTTGGCCGGCTCTAGAGGGTCAGGATTGGCTCGGGTAGTGGTCGGGACCTGCTCGGACCTCTTGAGTGGGTGCTCTTGGGTGGTTGTTGGGTGAGGACACAGGCCTTTGGTGTGACCAGACCTCCCCATTTTCGGTTGTGGATGTGAGCCGGTGCTCACTCCACTTTTTCAACTTCAATTTACTATGTATTATGGTTTTACCTTGCTGCCTTACAATCTATTATTGTTTATTGTCCAAATCTGGTTTTGTGCAAAACTAACCATACAGCTCTCCATTGGTAAGTCCTTGCATGAATATTATTGCATCTTTGCTCCTGTGACTTCTTGAGTACATTCCAAGTACTCATGGCTTAAGCCCTGTGTCAAAGCAGATTATGAAGATGACCAAGTGCGAGGCGGTCTGAGACCTCTTGAGGAGGAGTTCTTCGACGACTAAGATGCCTAGGGCGTCCTCCACCCGACGACTGTGGTGCTTGTTGGATGGCTTTTTGCGTGTTTTGGTGTTTGAGCCCTAGAGCTCCTTGTTGCTAGTTGTAAGTCCTCGTTGGTTTTGTAAGCCCTCGGTGGCGAGACCTCTTGTTAACAAGCTTGACCATAAGGTCCTATTATATAAAGTTTAATTTATGCGCTTCATCTTTGTTTGACCTCGTGGTTGTGGTATTGGCTTGTGTTCTTGTGTGAGCTAGCTCTGTTGTCACGGGACTAGCTCGGTTGCAGAGGACAGACCACCAGGAGGTCCTCTGGACTTAGCCTAGGAGGTCTGTCGGACCTCTCTAGTGATGTACCCGGAGGCGCTTGGAGTGGGTGGCGGCCAAGTCCTCCAGGAGGTTTGTTTGACCTCCTGGAAGGTCAGTGGCGGGCCAAGACCTCCAGGAGGTCCTCAAGACCTCCTGGGAGGTCCTGGCAGACCTCCTCGGTATTGCACCATGCGGTGCTACCGCTCCTCCTAGCGGTGGCTCCGCAGCAGTAAAAAAAAATGGGGTCCTCCCGGACCTCCTATGGTGCATCACAGGGTGGGTCGTCACAGACATCCAGGGGATCCTGTATCGTCGGGGTCCCCTAGGTTAGGGAGGCGCAAAGGTGATCCTATGGCATTAATATGGCCTCCTACTACAGGAAGGCGATACTCTGGTGGCGCAGAAAGGTAGGGGGAAATTGTATTAGCGCCATACAGCACATCAGTATGAATAAGCCTCATATCATGCATGAGTCGCAGGTGCTCCTGAGCTATGATGAGATGGCGCCGCGTCTCCCACAACTCATGCACGGTGCAACGATGCATCAAGTCCATAGTGTGCACCAGTCTCGCTAATTGTCGAACTTGGGGATCCTCCCCGAACTGAATCCTAGCGAACCTGCTCACTTCCCCAACATGAGGTTGCATGGGGAAATGGTCATAGGGCGGCTGGGATAGCTTGGTCAAATCGTAGCGAAGGCGACTCATGGCCGCCCGAGCCACTTCTTGAAGCGCCATGGCCTCCGAAGTGCCTCGTGCCTGAAATCTATATGGGATGCTTCCAGTAACACGCCTAGCAATGATGTCGGCTACGGCTAGGTACTCCTCCATTCCTAGCCCTCGGTCTCGTCGATAGATGGAGTATGTCGGCTGGTAGGTGAAGTTGGCCCGCCGCATCATGTCTCGTAGTAACTCCGGGTATCCTCCCACATTCTTAGCTTGAGTCTCCCGAACAAGGTATTGAGGATTCATCTAAAGGACAAGAAGGACAAGGTAAGTTAGTTTTCTAAATCAAAACCAGAATAAGGTAAGAAATGATTCTAAGATGGATGAGGAATAAAAGATATCCCTAACTTAAACTTTCCAAAGTAATTTTGATAACTTAAAAATATTTTGACCAAGAGACTTGCTAAACTTAACGCCCATGCTATCTCTAACCTCGGTCGGTATGGCTCGATATTATTTGTGAGGACCCCGGGTTATCTCCGTAAGACCGAGACTAAGCATGGTCTTAAGGACATAACTCTAAGGCCTCAAGTAAATGGATTCGAACTTAACTCAATCTTAGTGAAAAGCCTGACTACATCTAGAGCCCCGACGATCATGCGCGCTGCTCCCCTGCGAGCACTATATGATTATCGGTTCTCCAACAAGTCAAGCACTACACTTTGTGAGTTAAATAGGAAGCCACGAACAGCGAGTATGCAATCATATTGGCTCCCAAGATCAGCGACCAATATGCTCATATTCTCATACAACGTTGATCACATCCATACAACAACATACATAGATCGTTCAAAAGACATACAACGTAATAGTTAAAGTTTACATCTATTACAACCGGCCGACCGGCCAAATTCAAATAAGAGTATTAAGTAGCAGCGGAAGCAAGTAAATAAACCAAAATATCCAGCATGGTATGCCCCATAACCCATCGGCAACCGACTGGGAGTTAAATGATAGCATCACTCATTAGCGTCGCCAATATCGGCGCTAACAAACTCAACGGGCTCATACACTTTCTCACCTGAAATTGTACCAACCGGGTTGAGTACAAAGGTACTCGCAAGTCTTACACAAATAAAAATTAATCATGCTAGAGGTTGTTCCAAAGGATGGCTCATAGTGGCTTAGTTTTGCAAAAGAGACGCAACAATTTACAACCTACACATACTAGTTTTTCAAGTGCCATTTCAAAATCAGATTTGAAGTAGAAGTAAAGCATGTGAATAAGTACTAAATTGAATAACAAATGAACCATACAAATAACAAAGTGGCTGTCCACTTTGATACAACAACAAACATGAACATCCCATTCATGATAATACCAAGTTATACCACAATTTTAATTCCAAGTCTAACAATAGCAACCATGTAACTCAAGTGGTCGTCCATAACCGTGGACACGGCTATTCGAATAGATTTATACCCTGCAGGAGTGTACTACTTTACCCACACGACTTGATTAGCCCGTAAGCCTCCAGATGCCTCCGAATATAGCATACTTCCTATGGTATGCCGGCCGGGTAAACCAAGACTTAGTATTTTTTTAGCAAGTTGATATCATTGAGTTGACTCACCCATACGCAACGTAATCACATTTAAGTGTAGGCTACCCACCTACAACTAAACGGGCATGCAAGTTGTGCCGGAAATACCGACCCAATTAATAAAGCTTAAATAGGGCTCACCCTCACTAAAAGAATTGCAATCGGTACCCTTATGGAACGTACAAGCGATGGAACACATATACGCCCTCACACCACCAGTCATCAACTCAACAATACCAACCCCTTACTTAACCAAACAGTGCCCATACACCGCGTGTGATAGCACGAGTTTTGCTTGAACCGTAGGTACCCAAAGTTCGGTCCTTAACTGTCTAGGCAAGTCAACCACTTACCCGAATCTCGTGCACGAAGGCACCATCACTTGTCCAGACCAAAGGCTCATTTAAAATGACAAAATTTAACTCATAAAACAGATACGACAATCTGAAACAAAAGCATATAAAGATAGTTGTGTTTATCCCATAATTGTCGGGTTATTCCCGACAATCAACTACCGGTTCTAGACTTGCATGGCTAAGCAAACCCGAACAATATATTTCAACCATTCTAACTTAAGCATGTGGTACTGGAATGATTCAAGTATAACCTCAATGAATTAGGAGATAACTAAACTACACATAACAAAAAATAGCGATATTAACAAAATAGCATGCAAGCAATTATCATTGCACTAACTTAACAAAACTGGGATCAGATATGGTGCAAAATAAAGTTCAAATGATGCTTGCCTTGCTGGTAACTCAGTTGCTGGCAAAACAAGTGCGCGCATAAGCTAAGGCAAGGCACACTGAAGCTTACCAAGGTTCAGGACAGGCCAGAGGAGCTTGTGGTTGGGTTGGCCACGGCAATGGCGACGGCGGCGACAAGCTCCACGAGGGTAGGGTACTGGGCACAAAACGAAGCGCAATGAGTGTGCCGGAAAGGTTAAGGAGGCTAAGTAGATAGTGTAAAAACAAGGGATTGGTAAATGTCCTACCCGAACAACAATGGAGGATGAAATAGGGTTCTTGCCCGATAAGAAGAACAATCCCAAATTACCTAGCTCCTGTGGACAATCCGACAAATTAGATGAGGGGAAAACATCACTAAGTATGGAGGAACAATGTGACGCGAAAGGAATGGAGAGGAGCTCACTGTAGACAAAGTTGGCTACAAGAGTTAGCCTCGGGCGCGCTCTGAGGTCGCCGAGAGCACGATGGTGTTCCATGAGCTACAAGCGAAGACACACGCTCGGATTAGCTCAAATGGACACAGCATGGGGAGAAGAATACAAAGGTCACAGTAGAACGGAGCTTACCCGTGAGGTGCACCTGAGCAAGCGTCCTTCCCCTCTGCCAACGGGAGGAGAAGTAAAGAAATGCGAAGGCTTGGAGATGACTTATGCTCAGCCGAGAGACGGAACGAAAGCGGCGTCAAGTGGTGAAGCAATGCGATAGGCTGGGGAGGGTGGTGGATTGACGGCGTCCCGGACGTGATGTGAGCTTAGCGCGACGTGGTGGCGCTTGCTGCGATTGCCGCCAGCGGAGGAAGATCGCCTTGACAAAGCGGGCTCAGGCCGTTAAGCGTCTCAACGCGGAGCGAGCCGGAGGGTGGTGTAGTCGGTGCAATGAGGTGATTTGGCTCAACCAGGTCAGCGTGGTCCATTAGATCATGGTTTGGATGGCTCAGATTAAAAGTGGAGTTAGGACTGATCCAACGGTTATGAAATCTGGACGGTCGACTTCGCATCGGACAGCCCACACATGGTGCGTTTAGTCGGTTTGGCTGAGTCAGCTCGCCGAGTCGGACTTGAGCCCGAGGAACAGTGCTGGTTGGTTGGGTTAGGGTTTGACTGAGTTTTAAACAAGTTTCCCCGCTTTGACCAAGGTGCTAAAAATAGTAATAAATTTCCTAAAATTGTGAAATAAATCACAGGGGTTCCTGGGAAGGTCTAGTGCCAAGAAAAATTATTGAACACTACTATTCATGATATAATGTGTATATAATAAATTCAAACTTAGTGTAAGTCATTAAATGATGGTTGAATTTTCTCAAGGTTTAAACCAGTCCCAAAACTTTGGGAAAAATTGTATTAATTCATTATAATTACTACAGTATTTGAATAAATTATTTCTAGAGGATGTTCATAGAGTTTTGTTCCTGTTTTCTCTTAGAGTTAAATTATAAAGTGTATGTTTAGTCACTTGTTTAAGATTTTCCTAGTGCAATAAATTATGAAAAAGTTTGAAAACAATGATGCATGCTCATGAGATGCATAATAATTCTCTTTATTTTTTTGAGGATGTGACAGTTTTTCAGCAAAACTCTTTGATATAAAAGAATGCGAAGCTCCAAAGTCAAACAATGCTGATGCAGGTACTGAATTAACAAGGAACTTACCCAGAACTACATCTGGTGCATCCTAGGATTCCTCTGCAATGACGTGGTTAACCCATCCTCTCCCAAAAGTTTGCGCAGTCCTTGGAGTCTAAGGGGCACCACGTCCTTGTCCTAGAGCTGGTGCATGGGCTGGTGTAGTCCCCAAGTTGAAGCGTACTGGATTCAAGTTCTAATGCTTCTGAGGGCAATTGCTAGCATAATGCCCCATCTCACGATAGTGAAAGCATTGAACTCCAGCTGCGGATGTCTTGTTTTGCTGCGGCTGAGCACCAGTGTTGTTGTAGAATCCCTACATGATCGGGCGAGGTCCTGACATTGGAGTCTTGGGTGCATTGGCCATTGGCTGCCTATTGAATTGCGGCTGGTTCATACGAGACTTGGAACTACTGGCTCCATGCTGCGCCTCAAAAGCCATTTTTCTCTTACGGGACTCATACAACTGACATTGAGCATCCTCCTATACGAGAGCCTTGTTGACCATCTGCTAGAAGTTGGGGTAGTCAACTAACACCAACTGCACCTTAAGGCTAGGGTCAAGTCCTTCCATAAAGCGCCAAATCTTCGCTCCCTCATTAGCAACATCCTCTGGTGCATACCATGACAGCTGTGTGAACCTGTTAAGATACTCAGACACACTGAGACTGCCCTACTGCAGCCTATGTAACTCTCTCTTCTTCATCTCTATCATTCCCATAGGAATGTGAGCTGTGCAAAAAGCAACAGAAAACTCCTGCCATGAAATAGCCTGGACATTCTGGTGAGCTGCGCAATAGTTTTCCCACCAAGTTCCTGTAGTTGCTTTCAGTTGGTGAGCAGCAAAGAGAACTTTCTCTTGGTCATTACACTGAGCCAAGATCAACTTCTTCTCGACATCCTTTAACCAGTCATCAACTTCAGGAGGATCAACTGAATAGGCAAAGATTGGTGGCCTAGTTCTCATAAATTCCCCCAGTCTAGATAGAGGTGGTAAGACTGGAGCAGGAGCTGGTGCAAGTTGATTAACTTGATTATGAGCAAGCACCTATAGTAACTGCAGTTGTATGGTCATCATCTGCTCCATATTCATCATCGGAGGCTGACCAGGAGGTGGTGGTGGTAACGGTTCTTCCTCAAATAATTGCTCCTGTTGAACTTTAGGTTCTTGTGGTGCTTGAGGGCAAAACTGGCTCCTCAAGAAACAGTTGACCAGGACCCCTTCCAAGACCATAGCCTTGGCCAGCTGCACGGCCTCCTCCATGAGCTCCTCCACGGGCTATTGCGTGACCTCTTCCACGTCCTCTTCCAAGGTTCTCTATCTGAACGGTCCAAGGATAGCAAGGAGAAAAGAGGAAAAGGCAAAGATTAGAGAACAAGGGTAAAACCAGCATCCCAAATAACAACCAACACGGGCTCAACAAGAAAGAACTCCAACTGAAATTATTAAAATGAGAAATAGTTTTTAGAATGGTTGTATCACAAGTGCTTAAGGCTTGATACGGTCCAATCTACAAATGCAAACAAAATAATCATCTAAATTCACAAGGCCTTTATTGGACACTACAGACTCACGACCAAAGACTACTCCTCAAACTCAACCTCGTCAGGGTCCTCCTCATAGTCATCCTCAACGTTTTCCTCGGCGTCATCCTCAACATTGTCCTCAACGTCGACCTCAATGTCACGCTCCATAGGCTCGGGCTCCTCAGGCTGGTCCACCGAGTCACTAGCACCTCCAGCGATGAGAGCATCAGAGGGCACGGCAGCGTTAGCTGTACTAGAAGACTCTCCTCGAGTGGCTGGGGTGAACAAGCTATGATACACTACTGCGGTCATCAGGATGGTGCACCCTCTTGCATGTAGTCGTACGGATGCAGGAAGGGCAGGATTGAAGGGATACGGGTAGGCTACGATAGCGACAAATCAAAATTTCTACCACGTAAACCAGGAAGCCAAGCAAGAAGATGATCACAGATCGTTACCACTAGACGCGCAGAGCAGCAGAAGAAGCGTCGGAGCAGCCTGGTCCGACGAAGAGCGCGTCGATGTACTGGTCGTAGTCGATCGTCCAACGTCCAGCACGTTGATGCAGTGGTCGTGGTCGATCGTCCAGCGTCCTCGTGAGTTGATCGTCTCCTCCAGCACCTCTGCAGTTCCTTGAGAAGATCGCGGATCGTCCTTAAGCGCAACAACATAGAAGCGCCTCTATGGTATCCACACGTCTAGGGAAGGAACAATCGTACGCCGGTGTGCTAGCACCAAATCGCACGGGGGGCTCTCAAGAAGATGGTGGCTAGGGTTTCGGTAGGGCAACTCATGTCAACTCTACCTTCCCAACAGCCTCATGCATCTCCTTATATAGTGCCCGTGACGGATCCTATCCAAACACGCTTTACGAATCATATTCGTACTGGTTTGTTCCAACCCGTTAAGTGTGTGACCCGTTAGATTCATGTGTAGTTCGGTTGTGACTCAGAAACCCTTTCCGGCCACGAGTCATAGCGGTTCCTAGCAGGACATAACGATTCCCGAATACACACAAATTATATCGGACGAACCTTAATGCAATATGATCTACGACCAGGTCCTCATCACTTACGACCAGGTCCTATCTCTATACGACCAGTTCATATTTGATCACGACCAACTCGTAACTCCTTACGACTTGGCTTCGACCACTCTGTGATTACGTTCGACCAGTCTACGACTTGCTTGTACCTCCATACGACCAGTCCGTAACTGGTCGAACTAAGCGACCTACTCATGTATTCTCCCTTTGCCTCATGATATCTGGTTGAACTCCAGGTGAGATGTTGTGTCATCGATGGACTGTTCAATACTTTCTCGATCGAGTATCGGATAACCTTATGTGGTCGAACTCTTCGACCACTAGTGGCATGGCCATGCACTTTCTTTATCCGATCACTTCGAGGGGCCCAGAGATATCTCTCCTGTTATGTTAGGAGGGGCAAATATCATATCCGACCAGTCACATCCCTCTGCATGTTTCATAGCATACCCGAAAGCTACCTTTATAACCACCCAGTTACGAGTAGCGTTTGGCAACCCCTAAGAGTGCTATTACACATGTAGGAAACCATGCTGATCTCAGGTCTAAGGATTATACATCATAATTGCTTGAGACCAACTAACGACACATAGAATCATAACAATCTCAATAGTGTCTCAAGGTGGGTCTTATCCAACACCATGTTCTCTAACACGTGTCCACATTATTGATTTGATATCCCTATATCCATGACTGGTGAAACATGGTCATCAATCAATACATGTGTTGGTCGTAGAGTCACCAGTGTTCCGACCAGTGACTTTCGACCAGAGATACTTTTAGAACGACATCATCACAAGTTAAGAAGAGTTTCACCAACAAGTCACATACTCATTTAATCTTCATAACTGATGATTCATTCATGGAACAGAATAACATTTATCCAATATTGTGAACATAAAGAAATATAATCATCTCTATGATTGCCTCTAGGGCATACTTCCAACAAGGATGGCTCCTTCAGCTAGGCGAGCTCTCTCTCTCTCTCTCTCTCTCTCTCTGCGGCCTCTAGCCTCTCGTAGACACGCTCCAACTCGTTGGCCATAAATAGATAGGATTCATCTTGCGCCTTGATCAGGGACACCATGTGTGAGATGGAGGTGTCCTCCTCCCTCTCAGTGGCTCTGAACCTGCTGAAGACTTCCCCCTTCTTGTGGTAGGGAAAGTAATTAAAAGTAGTGCGACCCAGGGTAGTGCGGTAGTGGAACCCCAGACGGATGATCACTTCTCTAGCAGCATCTTGCATTACAAGCTTGTCAGTCTCTCTCTCTCTATCGTGAAACGGTAGGGCCAATCTCCTCATAGGTGACTCTTGGTGTAGATGGTGACCATGACACGCCACATCTCGTTGTTGTACTTATTGATGGTGATACCGTGGTACTCTATGTGATGGATGTATCCCAATCCCTAAAGAATGAACAATAGCTCAGCACAGAATCCTCCTTCCTTCTCAGCGCAAGAGTTGATGAAACACATCTACAAAATTTTGAAAAAAAAACTAGAGAAGATCAGTAATCAATTTTAAATAATGAATATAAAGACAAGAAAAGGATACTAAGATAGAAAAGAAAGTAGCAAAGAGAATTAAAAGTTTATAAATTAATTTTTAGAAAAATATAAATCCTTAAGGCTTGCCATTTCTAACTAGGTCACGTCCTACAGTCGACTCGGCTCTGATACCAACTCTGTCAGGACCGGATTTCTGAATCCAAACCCTCCATGTATTTCTGCACCAGTCCCAGATCAGTAGCCAGTGCACAAATTGGAGACATTGTTGATAACCAGTTCAAATCACGAAATAACATTAATAAATACTGAGTACTAGCCTTATGGCCACTTATTACAAAAGAGGTCCAAAGACCTTATGTCTCGCGGTAGCGGAAATAAAAATAAACTCCATGGTTGACCCATCGAATCGCCCACCGGTATTCAACTGGGGAAACGCGGCCTAGTACTCTGGAAGCCTTCGTCGAAGCCTCAGGCGAAGTAGTCGTAGTCGTTCCCAGCATCTTCGTAAACTTCTGAGATTTTTTGTGTAGCATGTGAGTCCATAAAGTACTCCGTGAGTCTTGGAAAATGATGCATATGCATAGCTTTAATAATTGGGCATATATGGTTCATTTGCACAAAGCAATATTTTAAGTTTAAACATATTTTATAAAGCTCATTTGACAAAAGATGATTAAATAGATAAAGTAATTTAAATCAAACTCTAATGTAGGTTCCAACTACCATACACTAGTAAAGAGGCTCTAACCGCCAAGTTTTCAAGAATTGAGCTCTAACTGCTCAACTGGCTCTAACTGCCAAAACAACAATCCAAGAGTTCCAACTACTCCCGGATTCCCAAAATATTTATTTAAAACCAAAACTGAAATCTACCATGTGTATACGCACCTTGCCCGCCCTTGACCATGGGCACAGTTATTCGAATAGTTTTTAACACTCTGCAGAGGTTGTACAGCTTGACCCACACGATATAATTAGTTTATACTGTCCGCTCACACACTTTCGAAGGTGTGCGACTAAACGATTATCACAGGGCTTTTACAATACTTTATCCTAACATTAGATCACCCGATGAGCTTAACCCTAGGTCATGGACGTCATTTATAATAGACCTGGAGCTCACCATTGTGGGGGATAACCTGTCCGGACTTGGACGTCTTTTACCAACGTCCGCCGTGAGCCCCGACACACATGGATGTCAATTACCATCATCTGCACTACCCAGGTAGCTCCTACCATCTACAGCCTACGGGCATAATGCTAAAACATAGTAAATTATTCAGCTATGTCCTTCCCATTTAGGACATGTGGTTGTACGGTATTGCTTGGTTTGAATAAACACAAGAGTCGATCCTTAATCAACCAGGGTGAGACAAACCAGACTCATGTCACTCACCCTGATCTAAAATATTTTCCACCATTTTTAGTTTATTTCCAAATATTGACATTACCTAATATCAAATATTTTCCAAAATTTAAAGCATAACAAGTATTAAAGGTTTTTCTCCCCCGAAGGTTAAACAGGACCATACAGCACGTCTAAGCAATTCTACCATATCAAACTATTATGCAAAATTGTATTTAATAATGCGGAATTTCCTACGCTAGGGTTACAAAGGTGCAGGATATCAAATATCAAGGATGACAATAACAAACTTTAGGTTTTTAATTAACAACCTACAGTTTAAACTTATCATTTAAATAAAATAGCAATGCATAACTTTAAAACTAAAAACATAATTTACAAATCATAGGTTCAAAGTGGTCAAAGGAGACTCACCTTCGGTGACATTGGAGGTAAGCGCTTCCTGTTGATCCAAATTCGCGTCGACGACGTTGGACTCTACACACGTGAATCAGACCAAATAAATAATAGAAATTAAATATAAATTATAAAATAAATAATAGAAATTAGAGAATGAATTTAGGAGAAAGAATCGATGGATTTGGAGTTTGTATGAGAGAGAACAAATTTCTAGAAAATCAATTCTCATGAAAAATGGACATGTACAAAGCTATGGATTGAACTTGACTAGATAATTAGCTACTGTTATTTCTATCCAAGCCGAACAGAAAGCACAATTCATGCCGAACAAAAAGCCCAACATTGTGGCGACAGCAGCTTGCACGGGATAGCAGTGCTCGAGCGGCGGCGCCAGCAAGGGAAGGTGAGCACAGGCATGGGCACAACATGGGGATCATGATGGCGTGGTCAGTTCTGCTCAGGAGTGGCCGAGGAGGTGTAGCCATGGTGGCCATTGATGGCGACGAAGAGCTTCGGTGGCGGGGCTTCTCAGCGATGAAGAAAATGAAACAAGGTGGGAGATAGGATGAGTGATACTGGGAACACATTATGACGTAGTCACCTAGGTCGTTGGATCACCGGAGAGGAAGAACAATGCGATGATGACATTGCCGGACTTCGGGAAGACGCCGGGTGGCATTGCCTGTGCTGGGCGAACGAAAGGGGGTTAGGGGGTGGTGTTTGAGGTGAATCAAAGAGGACAAATGGGCGCACGTGATGCTCTCTTTATAATGTGAAGGGGACGCTTGAGATGATGGGAAACGGTCGGGGAATAATGCTTCAATTTTCTGTTTGCAAGTGAAGAACGGGAAGAAACGTCCAAATTGAATGCAATTGATGGTGGAAACGTATAATTGATGGTTGTATAATGTGAGTGAGGTTAGTGCAGTCTTAATGCTTCAAAAGGAATTGATTTTGGTTGAACGAGTGTGGAGAACAGGGAGAAAAATGGTCAACGGCCATTGATGGCAATAAAGCTCAGGTGCGGCTCAATTCGGCGACTTGGGGGCGTGGGAGAGGCTTGGGGATGGGCGGCGGTGGCCGGGGAAGGAGAGGCACCAGCGGTGGTGGCCGACCAGTCGATGGCGAGACGGTGGGGAGGCGTGGCCAAGGGAAGGCACTGGTGGCCGGCTGAAATACACGCGCAGGAAGAAGCTACGAGAGGAAGAAGATTAAAGAGGAGAGAGAAATCAATAAAGAAAGGAATAAAAAACTGATTTTGTTAGCACACTTCAGACAAGTCCGAACGTCACCCGTCCGAACTACATCGTCCGAACAGCATGCATGCAATACAAGCACGTATGAAACAAGGTAGGAGAGAGAAAGAAAGAAATAAAGAATGGAAAAAAGAAAAGGAAATCTAAAAATAAAATAAATCCAAGAAAATTCCACAAAAATCCTTGGAACTTGAATAGATTTAATAAAATAATTTTAAATATAATTGATGTTTATTTTAATCATTTAAAATATTTTTCATTTTCTAAAATTTCAAATTAAGTTTTCAATTAATCCAATAAATTTCAAATGATTCATTTTATTTTTAAAGCTTCAAAAGACTCTTCAATTAGTAGGAACTCAAATTTAAAATCTAAATCTTTAAATAAATTATTTTGAAATAAATTTTTGAAAAGACCAAAATTGGGGACGTTACAACTCTCTCGGTCATGACCACTCCCTTTGTCATGACCACTCTCTCGGTCACGACCACCCTTTCGGTTTTGATTAGCCTCTTGGTGTCGATCGTCTCTCGGTTTCGACCAGCCCCGCTGGTCAGCCCCCCTACTCACTGTTTTCTTCCTCCCGTCGCGAAAGTCTTGCACATTAAATGTCGTTGTTTCGCATTAAATGTTGTCGCCTCCGACGCGCCCGTTCACCCCCTCTTGTCTCCTCCCCTACCTGCCCCCACCACCACTTTCACCTACCGAGCGAGCGCCCATGCCGCACCACCGCGAATCCCGCCGCTCCATCTTGTCGTCCGCCCCCCTCCTTCCTCTATAAATGGAGCACCAAGAAGCCTCTACCTCCTCATGTTTTCCCCTCAACTATTCCTTTCTCTCGCTCTCACCCCATTTTTGCCATGCTTCAAGTTTCACCACCGAAGAGTTCGCTAGAGCTCCTACGCCATCTTCAACTTCCTCGTAGTCGAAGAGTTCGCTGGAGCCCACACCGTCTTCAACCTCCTCACCACCGAAGAGTTTGTCGGAGCACCCGTGCCGTCTTGAACTGCTGTTCGTTGTCCATCGAACTCCTCCATCCTCCCCCTCCGACCTCTCTCTCAGTCTTGGTAAGCTTCCCGTGCCCTATCCTTTCTTCTTCGATCGCATCAAACAGTCGAATCCTTCTTTCCTCTTTCGACCGCGCCGAGTAGTCAAATCCTTCTTTCCTTTTTCAACCAGGTCGTTGAACCTCCTTCTGACCAGTCAAACATCTTTCAACCAGGTCGTTGAGCCTCCTTTCGACAAGTCGAACATCTTTTGACCAGGTCGTTGAGCCTCCTTCTGACTAGTTGATCCTCTTTCGACCAGGTCGTTGAACCCCTTTTGACCATGTCGAATCTCTTTTGACCAGGTCGTTGAGCCTCCTTCTGACTACCTGTCATCAAACCTCATTCCGAGAGCTTGTTCTCCTTCGTTCGAGCTCCGATTCGAGTGATTCAAATTTCTAACTTCATCTAAATTCAATACCTTATCTTCGGTCCTAGTTGGTAATCTTTTTGGATTTTATTTGGAGTTATTTTATTTATTTGGCTCTTCTCGCACGTGTAGATTTCGGCTTCTCTGAAGAATTGTTGGACCCAACAACCTCGACCGAAGCATCCCAACTCTTCAACGAAGGCAAGTAGTAGACCTTTGATTATGTCATACCCAGTTTATAAATTTATATTTTTTTCTATCAACATGCATCGTAGTTGTATAAAAATGGTTTTGGGAGTAGTTAAATACCTACTTGACAATATAAATCCTTGATTATTTGTGACTGACATGTTTACATGTACCCCTGGACAGCATAGGTTGGGTAATCTTAGTTGGAACTTATTGTAATACCAACATTGGTGCGTATTATGCTTAGTCATGCTTTAGTTATGCGGTGTCTCTCGATCACATGATTCATTGATGATAAATTTGACTTAATGGTATATGGAATTGTGGTGCGAAGCCACTGGTGATAAAATTTGTTGTGCCATGGCAAGGGTTGTCATTTGGCCGGGTTGAACAGAAATGATTTATGCTCGGGCGAGTGGTCGGATAGTAAAGGAGGAGTGCATGAATCACATTGCGTGAAGCAGAGTGCGCGAAGCACACTGGGTTGAGGTAGTCTCGCCTGAGCAACTACTAAGGACTTAACTTTGTGCACCATTGATCTGGGCCATACCATGCAACCACATGTCAAGGATGGGGTGGACTTGGCGAACTAAGTAGCAATGTTTTGAGTTGGTCCTGTTTGGGTTGTTAAGTGGCGCAATGGGGGGGAGGCGAATTCTTAGCAAGCAGGACCAAGTCAAAATGGAGCTTTGTAAAGGCCTTGTGATAATCTCTTAGTCGCACACCTCGGAAGTGTGTGGGCGGATAGTATATGATGATTATCTCTTGTGGGTCAAGCTGTACAACCTCTGCAGAGTGTAAAACTATTCAAATAGTCATGTCCCCGGTTATAGACAATGCCTAGTGATTTCACACAAGAGGTAGATTTTCTCCCAAAAAAACTGGTCGCGGGAAGCGATCTGGTCGTGGTCGTTGGTTGGGAAGTGAACAGGGTGTTCGCGAGTTGTTTCAAAGAAACTTGATTACTTATGTATCAATCCCTCAAATTGTGCTTTACGACTTACTATATTTACTGCCAATACTGCTTTCTACAAATGAAACATAAAGCTATCCTTGTTAAGCCTTGCATGAATACTACTAGCATACTGTTCCCTATGATTTGTTGGGTACTTTATGTACTCACGGCTATATGCCCTTTGTTGATCAGACATCGAACAAAGAACCAGGGAGCTTCGAGTTCTACCAGGAGGAGTATTTCGAAGACCATGCGGACTAGGCCACGTCCTCCACTCGATTGCCTATGGGCATGTCGGATGGCCTCCACGAGTTGTTTTGTTCTCCGCTGCAAGTTGTACTTTGTTGCCTTTAGCCTAGTGTAGCAAACTCTATAAAAACGTTGACTGTAAGGTCCTGTGCTGATAAGTAATATGAATTTGTCTGCTTCATTGTTAATGTTATTGTATGGATATGATTTCATCTATGTTGCAACTGTGTGAGCTAGCTACTGATCATGGGACTAGTTCAACATACACGGAGGATCTCGAGGTTGCATACTCAAGGTCCCGACACCCTTTCCGTAGTAGTGTGTCCTGACTACTGGCACACCAATATTTTTTGGAAAAAAGAGATCGTATTCTTCTTCTTCATGGAATGAAGAGAAACTTGTACCTTGCGGGTCGAAGGGTGCAACTTCTGTAGCTTCTCCTCCATCACGGCAGCCTTAGTGGGAGCCTTCCGCAGCCGCCTGATTGACCACCACTGGTGATCGCAGAGTCAATTCCCTTGTCTGGACATTAATGTCCTCAATAGTCAACTCGATCATCGGAGTTGATGAATCCTCCGCCGTCTTCGCCTCCGTCTCCACGACCACTAGTGGAATGACCACCACGGTAGACATAACTCGCTCGACAGTGGCAACCTCCTCTCCTATCACCATAGGAGAAGTGGTCGAACCATTGAGAAACTCTACCCCTGCTTATGCCTCCTCGACCATTAGGGAAACCAACACCCCAACAATTGTAGCTGTAACATCCCAAATTTGGAGTACTTTTTAAGCCTGTAAAAAAATAACCATTTGAATTCTCTTGTTTAAGTTCAAGCTTAATTTAAATTTTCAAAAATCAAAATCATTTAATGTGAATAATATAAACTTCAATTAAATTCTCCCTCCCTGTTTATCTCTCTTTCTTTCTCAGAAATGTGGATCCCACATGTCAGCTCTTTCTCTCTCTTCCAGCCTGGCCCCACTGTCATTCTCTCTTTATCTTTATCTTTCTCTCTCTCTCTCTCTCTTTCACTTACGAGTGGGCCCCACTTGTTAGTGTATTTTCTTTTTATTTTTATTTCCCTTTTCTTTTTCAACCGAAAGAATATTCCTGAGAATATTATTTTCTCTCTCTTTCCTTCTCCGGCAAATCTTCTGAGAGTCCATTCTCCTTCACCCGAACTCTGTTTCAGCCCGTTTAAGTTCCTAAATTTCTCTAAAATTGATCTCTTTCTTTTGGAGTTGGTTTTTCTATTTTTGGATTTATTTTTGTTTTGTCTGCTGTTTTCTCTCTCGTTTAGATGATTTGTTTCAAGGAGCAAGAGCAAGTTTTGAAGATTCAAGTATGGTAACTGACCAAAGCCAAGGCAAGTGATAATCTAATGATCATATTGAAGCTATGCTTTCAAAACTATCTTGTTTTGTATTCAATTGTGTGCTAGCTTTATACCAACTACTTTTGGGAATAGTTAATCACCTATTTGTCATTGTGCCTCCATTGATTATTTGAATACCATGAATCATTTGTCACCATACGATGGTCATTATTAGTTAGACACACTGGGGGGTATTGTAGAGATGCTTACTCATGCCTAGTTGTACGATGGGCTCTTGTCACAAGTTCAATAATGTTAATTTGACTTAATGAGATATGGAATTGTGGCGGCTAGCCACTGTTCTTAAAATTTGTATGCCATGGTAGGGTATGCCATGGGTCTCGGTTGAACAAAATGATTTCCGCTCAGGCGAGCAATCGTGCAGTAAAGGGGATGCGGGAAGCACATTGTTGGGTTGTGGTAGACTTGCCAGAGTAATTGTCAAAGACTTAATCTTGTGCGCCATTGAACTAAGCCATATCACTTATCCAGCATGGGATGGGCCTGGCTAACTAATTAGGAATGTCTCAATTTCAGTTCTGCCTTGGAAGCGTGAGTTACGGGATAGACATATACTCATAATGGCGCAAGGGGGGCCCCTGTCTGGTCGAAAAGACATTCCGTGTTGAAACCTTAGCAGGCATAATTGGATTAAGAAGGAGAAAGGCCTTGTGATGATCACATAGTCGTGCACCAATGGAAGCGTGGTCAAAAATTATAAGTTGATTTATCTCTTGTGGGTAAAGTTTTACAACCTCTGTAGAGTTAAAACTATTTAAACAGTCGAGGCCTCAGTTATGGACAATGCTTGTGGATTTCACATCAAAGATAGAGTTTTTATAAAAATGTGTCGGAAGGTGAATGAGGAGTTCACTTAGTAAATATGATAGTTCGCTTGGTAGATGAGTTGTTCACTTGGTGGCTTGGTTGGGAAGTACTTGCTTGGTAGATGAGTTGTTCACTTAGTGAATATTTACTGTATTTACTATCAATACTTGCTTTTTGCAAAGAACCATATAACTATTCATTTGTTCAAGCCTTGCATGAATATTAATTACATAATGTTCCCTACGACTTGCTGAGTACTTTTTGTACTCACGGCTTTAAACTTTGTTGCTCAGTTGAAGGAAGTCAAGCTGCCCAAGAGTTCTACGAAGAGGAGTTCTTTGAAGGTTTTTTGAATTAGGATGCCTTCTCCACTCGATTACCTATAGGCATGTTGACTGGCCTTTTCAAGTTTTTGTTCCGCCGCAACAGTTTATTTGTGTCTTAAGCCCTGCATGGCTTGTTAAGTAAACGTTGACCATAAGGTCCAGTTATTATTACTACTTTTTATTTTTGCTATCTTTCTAGTTAAATCGATAAATGGATGGTATTTCATTGATGTTTCACTGTGTGAGCTAGCTATTGATTTGGGACTAGTTCAAAATACACAGAGAGTTTCGGATGTGTAAATCCGGGTCCCGACAGTAGCTTCCACGATGGTAGGTTTCTCTTTAGAAACCTCCTCGGGAGCTAAAGAAACAAGTTTACATAAAAGAAGAAAGATTTAGAAAATCAAGTCGTGAAATGAAGAATTAAGTACTATTAGTTAATTTCGAATTTTATGCACCTTGGTTTCCTAGATACAATCCTGAAACTAGAAGACATTGTGCCTAAAGCAAGCTTAGTCTTCTTCTTCTCCTCCTCCTCTTCGACCAATCTCATCAGCTTCGAGCTGTCAGCCTCTGAATGGCTTTCAACCTCACTTTTCGGGATGACCAAGGGTTGCACAACCTCGGCTGGTCAGGCTTCTTGAGCTTGTGGGGGAGCATCCTTCACAATCTCCCCTTCATTGTGGCCAAAGCTGACTTTGACCACTTAGGGGCTTGAACTTCTTATGACTAGAGGCTTTGCAGGAGCGGCAATAGCCTTCACAAAAGAAGTAAAACTCTTCCAAGTCTCTTTTTCTATTTGCTTAATGAGAGTAGGTGAAGGCCAACCAAGAATGTTTTAGTGTTGTAATAAAAAGGTACCTTTGCCTTCGGGACCTTACGTTTTAGGTCCACAACCACCTTTCCTTTCTATTCTATTGTCGAAACTGCTCAGGAACGACTGATTGGGGAGGTAGGAGGAAGGGCGAAGCTTGAACTCCCATCCTTCTTCTTGTCTATCGCCTTGACAAGGAGACGTCTCTTACTATGAAGGATTTGATCTCCCTCCGAATCATCCTCAACGGACCCCAAATCGATTTCTGAATCGGTTAGGGTCCCTGATACGTCGACTTGTTACAAAAGTCACAAAATGAGGATTACTAATTGTCGAAACTACAACTACTACTCGCTAAAGATGGAATCAATCAAAATATTGATTACCTTTAGGCGCCTCGATTTCTCCTTCTCAGAGATGACTGCCAAGATCTAAGGGGCCTCCTCTGTGTTCAGCGGTGTTGTTTCGCAGATGAGCTTGACTCAAGCGTCAATCTACTTCTGCGGCAAGTCTACAAATGAAAGAGTATAGTCAACAAGTGTGCTCAAGTTTAAAATTAAAGAGCTAAAAGTTGATTATATGCTTACTTCCCTTATAGACTTTGGTCAGGTCCTCAACCCCCGAGTACTTCCACATGACATGTGCTCAATTCTTTAGGGGCTGATACGACGTGTGATGAAATCCTTCTCCACATGTCATCTAGTCGGCCCTCCTTCCTTCAAGTCATTGATGGCTTGAATCCAGGGGGCTATCTGACCATGACTACTTGAAGACGTGTCCCATGACTTCTTCTTCTCTGCGGCCTTGCCTGTAAAGAAAAGATAGTCGTCCTTGGTGATGGCCCAATAGAACCACTTCTTCCCCCATGCTGACCAAGATGATCGGGTGTACATTGGGATATACTCCTTTGATTTCTCATTGTGGAGTTGAATGCCTGTCGGGACCCAAAAATGCAATTCGGTACCCTCTATGTATAATGCACTAGTCCAGGATCACGCTAATGCACACAGTGTCAACATAGATGAATATTGATCCACACAAGATGATTAATAGCATAAACGAGTAATTTGATTAACAAATAACCATTTTGACCTTATGGTCGTGTTTACATTTATTAAGACATGCTGGGCTAGCAATAAAGAAATATGTAGGGGAACAAATAACTTTAGCGGAATCCCATCAATTCGCCATAGGCAACCGACTGGGATCAAGACCCAAACGATCAACACCATCCAAGAACTCCTCCTCGAAAGCAGGCGAAGACTCCTCCACTTTTGTTGATTGATTATAGCAAGCATGAGTACACAACCATACTCGCAAGTCATACCACATAATGCAATTTATACATGATGGCTTATTCCAAAACGAATGCCTTCTGTGGTTCTTCGCGTCAAACCAAGAATGCACTACGACAGCTAATTCCAGATCATGGGTAGGATAATTCTCTTCATGTGGCCTTAATTGCCTGGATGCATAAGCAATAGCTCTTCCTTCTTGCATCAGGACACATCCTAATCCTTGACGTGAAGCATCACAATAGATATCAAAATCTTTGCGAATATCAAGCAGAATTAGCACTAGAGCTGAAGTCAAACACTTCTTCAATTCTTGAAAACTTTCCTCACAAGCTGGGGTCCAAGTGAACTTTTTCTCCTTCTTTAACAACTACGTAAGAGGCTTAGCAATCGTTGAGAATCCTTCTATGAAACGACGATAATATCCCGCCATTCCCAAGAAACTGCAAATCTGAGTAACAGTCTTGGGTTGTTCCCAAAGTAATACTGCCTTTACTTTGCCGGGGTTGACTACTACTCCCTCGGCTGTAATCACATGACCAAGGAAATCAACTTCCTTTTTCCAGAAATCACACTTACTAAACTTTGCATACAACTGATGCTCTCTAAGTTTATCTAGGATTAACCTCAGGTGTTCAGCGTGTTCTTCTTCTGTCTTGGAATAAACCAAAATATCATCAATGAACACAACTACAAACTTGTCCAAATATTCCATGAATACTTTATTCATCATGTTCATGAAATAGGCAGGGGCGTTAGTCAGACCAAAGGAGATGACTAAGAACTCATAATGTCCGTACCACGTTGGGAAACCAGTCTTTGGTATATCCTTCGGATAAATCTTCAACTGATGGTAACCTGATCGCAGGTCGATCTTTGAGAACACTCTGGCTCCTTTCATCTAATCAAACAAATCATTAATTTGGGGCAATGCGTACTTGTTCTTGATGGTGACTTCATTGAGAGGTCGATAGTCAATGCACATTCTCATGCTTCCATCCTTCTTTCTGACGAATAAAATTGGTGCTCCCCATGGCGACGAACTAGGTTTCACAAAACCTTTCTCAAGAAGTTCTTCTATCTACTTCTTCATTTCTACTAGCTCATCAGCTAGCATCCAATAGGGTCTCTTCAAAATTGGTGCTGTTCCTGGCACTAGATCGACGACAAACTCGATGTCAAGGTCTGGTGGCATTCCTGGTAATTCTTTTGGAAACACATCTGGATAATCTCTGACAATAGGCACATCTTCCAAAGCAATGGTCTTCAGGATATTGACTAGAAGATGTCCATCATGCACTAAGGTGGCTAGAAACTCTACCTTGTTTCCCTTAGTACCCTCGATTGTTATGGCTCTTCGGCCACAATCTAGCACAGCCTTGTGCTTGGTTAACCAATCCATACCAAGAATGACATCTAAGGTCCGGGTGTCTAGAACAATAAGGTTGGCTAGAAACTAAACTTTAGCTATGAGTAACTTAGCTCCTAAACATCCTAATTTAGAACTTAGCTTTGCTCTAGGCGACTGGACTAATAGAGTGTACAACATCTCGTGCTTCCTAAGCTCCTTCTAGAGTGACGTGGTTGACATGACCTCTAACCATAGATTGCGGTGCTCCTCCAAATTGACCAGTAACTTGAGAAACTCCTTGATTGTTGTTCGATGCTGGCGTCTTGGCCAGTGTAGCTCCAAGGTTGAAGCGAACTGGAGTGATGGTTCCCTTCTGCAGGCACTAGTTGGCGAAGTGGCTTGGGGGATGGCAGGAATAACAAACTCTTGGATCATTCTGCTGATTGTTCCCTGGATTGGAGTTGGCTGGTACAGGATTCCGAAAGTTCTGAGCACTGGACGAGGTGTTGAAGTTGGTGCAGGTGTCCTGAAAGAGTTCTGCGGCGGAAAATGATTTAACTGCTACAGAACTATCCTTGCTCTCTGCTGCGACTGGTGACCTCTTTGCTGAGCCATCCTACGTTTGCAGTTGCCTTCTAATTCTTTGTGTTTGTCTTCAAGAACCAACGCCTTGTTGAACAATTCTTGGAAATATGGAAAGGTATGAGTGATCAAACTGACTTGCAATCCATTATTCAATCCCTTCAGGAAGTGACTCCGGCGAGCCTTGTCGGTGGCGACATCTTCTGTAGCGTAGCGAGCTAGCTAGGAAAACTTATTGAGATAGTCAGTCACTAACATAGCTCCTTGCTTGAGAGCGCGGAACTCAACATTTTTTAGATCAATTATCCCTTTTGGCACATGGTACTGACGGAAGGCTGTGGAGAACTCTTCCCAAGTAATATTTTTCATCGTCTCATGTGCTGCACAAAAGTTCTCCCACCATTCGGCAGTTATGCCATCCATCTAGTGAGTGGCATACAGAACCTTCTCATGGTCGCTGTATTGAGTGATCAGTAGCTTCCTCTCAATAACACAAAGCCAATCATCAACTTCCACGGGTGAGACATGTCCAGAAAAGGTTGGTGGACGAGTCCTCATGAACTCGGCAAGCTTGGATGGTCCATGGTGACCATGAGCGACTGGGGCTCTATTGTGATGATTGTTGTTGCTGCTCTGATTGTTCATGTTCTAAATTTGATTCATCATGGTGTACATCATTTGGCTCTACGCTGAAATGAAAGCTCCAAAATTCTACAGGTCGATTGGGGGTGCTTGTGGCGGTACTGCTCCTATGGGAGTCTATTCATTTCCTTCTGATCCCTGGGTGCTGGAACCACTTGCAATAGCATGACAAGTCTGAACCATCTGGTGAAGCTCCTTAGATTAGATAAGGTAGCAAGCACAAGATGAGTTAAGAACTAATCGAGGGGGTAGATTAAACCCAACAAACACCACTTCAAGAAACTCAAGTGAAATACCTTTATTAATAGGGTCTTAGCATGGCTGCAACAAATGCCTAAGGGCTTTTGCAGCTCATACTCGCACACAAGAAATAAGAACTAACCTAAATACACAATCTACCACCTAAAAGGGCGACTCTTCTAACCTTAAACTGGCTAAGCCTGACTAAACTTAAACTTTAGTGAACTCAGTTGCTATGGTAGCCTACACAACCACAATGGTGCTCCCCCCTGCTATAGACCTGGAAGTGAGCTGGCATCCTCACAAACTAATCCTGATGCCCCAGGACTAGTGCAGCAGGAATAGGCATCCTTGCTGCAGGCACAGCTGGCTCCTCTGGCTCTATAGGCTCCAAAGCATCTTTTGGGTCTTCCTCTGGTTCTTCTTTCTCAGGGTCTTCCTCTTCCTGCTCTTCTTCATGCCCGGGCTGACCGTAGAGGGCTTCTTCTAGCATAGTGATCCTTTCTTCTGCCATCTGCAAGGTCTCGTGGATGCACTCCAACTCTGTGGCGGCCAACTCCAGTGACTCCTCCTGAGCAGCGGCCAACTGAGCAAGGTTCACCACGGTGGCATTTCCTTCTCCATCTATGGACGAGTAGCGTGCAGGAAGGTCCATTGTTGAGGCACGAGGGTGGTTGCGGAAGATGGTGTCTTGCAGCTCATGGGCGTAGATATTGCAGATCCTTAAGATGGTGAGGCACGAAGTTTCTTGAATTGCTTCAGTCCAGACAATCCTCCGAGCTGAGATGTTCAGGGGTTGGCTTGTTTTGTATCCCTCCTAGCATAGATAGTCAAATGGCATATCACTCCACGGTCTCGACCGTTCACTATCCAGTTTCTTCCATGGTACATCAGATGATCGAAGCCTCCAAGCACTTGCAACAGCTTCCAAAGCTTAGCGATAAGTCCTCCCTTGCGCTCACCATAGTTCTAGAGACGAGGCATCTGTCAAGATAGACAAGAGGGTAAGACCAACTTGAAACAGCAGGGAGAGGAAAAATTCCAGCAATAGTTGAGTCAAGAAAGACATGAGAGTAGTTAAGCAGTTCAATTAATCTTGTAAGTTAATTTTGCTTTAGAAAATAATTTGGACACTGTAAAGATGGACGATCTAGCTAAGGTCAAGACCTACAGTCAACCTGGCTCTGATACCACCTCTATCGAGACCCAAAAATGTAATTTTGGACCCTCTATGTATAATGCACTAGTCTAGGATCACGCTAGGGCACACAGTGTCAACATAGATGAATATTGATCCACACAAGATGATTAATAGCATAAACAAGTAATTTGATTAACAAATAACCATTTTGCCCTTATGGTCGAGTTTACATTTATTAAGCCACGCAGGGCTAGCAATAAAGAAAAAAGCAGCGTAACAAATAACTTTAGTGGAATTCCATCAATTCGCCTCAGGCAACCGACTGGGATCAAGACCCTAACGACCAGCACCTTCCAAGAACTCCTCTTCGAAAGTAGGCGCAGACTCCTCTACTTCTGTTGATTGATTATAGCAAGCATGAGTACACAACCGTACTCGCAAGTCATACCACAGAATGCAATTTATACATGATGGCTTATTCTAAAGGAATGGATTCTATGGTTCTTTTGCAGAAATACAATATTTGCATTTTGAATACGAATAATAGATTGAAAGCATAAAGTAAAACAAATAAACAATATTAATTTTAATAGTTTGATTTCACAAAGAACACAAAGCCTAAACAAGTTATTCACACAGCTATATGACTTAGATCACACAGCTCCTTTCCCAAATGTTTTTTATGAAAACTACCCCTTGTGTGATAATACCAACTAAACAAGGAACCAATCTAGGGTGATAAAAGATTATGACATAACAATAGACAAAGTGGATAGAACAAATTGGATTAATAACTAAACCCAAAAGCATTTAAATAAATACATCAAGTAAATGCAATAATTTGAACCAATATAACTTTTGAAAACTAGGTTTATTATGATCAAAGGTATAACTTGCCTTGGAATAGGTCTAGGTACTGATCTTGCTCTTGAAGCACTCCTTCTTCTTCAAAGTTCCCCGAAGTATCAACGTCTACTCGCAAATGAAGCAAATAAAGAAAACAAAAAAATAATGGAGACAAAAAAACTCCAAAAATTAAATAAAAATCTCAGATAAATAGATCTCAAATTTATATGAATTTAGAAATTTGAATGCACTCAATCAGAGTTCGAATGCAAAAGATATAGGCTTTGGAAGTTTGAATCTAAAGGAAAATACCCTAATTTGAATTAATCAGAATTTCCAAATTATTCTTCAAAGGAAAAATCGGAATTAATGTGTCGGCTGACGTCATCAAGGGTTTTTTCGCCGAAAAGAATAAAAAGGAAATTGAATTATCAGGTGGGACCGACTGGCATTGACTGGTTGTATGTGGACTAGGTTTATGGAGATTGGATCCGAGTTTTGGGCTCAGGTTCACACACCTGCGCACAGGTGGTGCTGACACGATGCCACGAGGGCGACACGAGGGCAATGGAGCTGAGGTGGACTCTGGGGTGGACACACATGGGGGTTCCATGGTTGCCACGATCCGGTGAGCACGGGTCTCGGCGACTAGAGGCTCTCCGGCGACAACGAAGCGGCGTGCTAGGAAGAGGATGCGACAAGGAACTCAATGATGTGGTCTGTTGTCACCAAGGATAACCAAAGCGATGGTGGTGGTAGATTGAGCAGTGGAGCAGCTCGGTTGATCGGCGGTGAGGCGATGCGGGGGGTTCTTCTGTAACATCCTGATTTTTAGAATCCGGATGTTAATATTTAATTTGGTGATCTATTAGACATTTGACTAGGTTTTAAAAATTTTCCGGTGTAAATCAAAATGTTGCTTTGAAAATCAAATTGAATTAATGAAAAGGTTGCATTTTACAAAACCGAATTGTTTGAAAGACTATGTCAAAATATATATACATATATATATATATTATTAAAATTAAAATTTATTGTATTGATCTCTTATTTTCACATGCATTTCAAAAATCATACTATGATGCATGCATTAGTATCGTCATTTTATTTTCCGACTCGACCAACCGCAGGCTAAACGCCTGCGTGTTCCATCTCTTCCGGTCATCTCCCTTTTTCCTTCCCTGCTAACTCCTTTCGCTTCTTTCCTTCTAATCTCATCCAAAAACTCAAAACTGAGCCATGCATGTCATACCGTCGCGATCGTTACCACACGACCAACCCATTTCCGCAATTCGATTTCGCATGCATGGTAGTTTGTGCGAATTCGCGAAAAGAGAAAAAGAAATAGCAGATAAAACAGGTGCGTGTTTATTCTTTTCCCTAACTTCTCTCTTCGCAATCACAACCAAAAATCAAGAATCCGACGATGCATGTTATACCGTTGCGATCGTTGTCTCGAGAGCTTTCCAATTTGGCGGTTAGTTCGCACATGCAAGGTCGTTGGAGTGAGCCGGAGAAAAGAGGAAGAACTGTACTGCTATTCATCTTTCAGACAAATAGAAACTTCAAAGATTTTTAGAGAGCATCACACTCTGGAAAAATTCCTGAAAATTTTACCTAAGCATCATCATTATATCAGGAACCTTCCATAAAAATTTCGTGATTTTTAGAGCTAGGCAACTATGTCTAACAATTCTTTCCCCAAAACTGAACACTGTTCATTCGAAAATTGTACTACCAACCGAACCACTCTCATCCATTCATTTATTTATTCTCCCCAAGAACACAGCACAGCCATTTTCTTTGCCTCCAACCGAACCAAGCCACACCCATCACCATTTCGGTTTCCATCAGAGCACGTCATTGCCATGCATTCTTCTTCCTCCAGCACAACAAAGCCCCTCCATTCCTTTCTCCAACAAAAGCTCAAGCTAACACCTTCTCTCTTTCCAATCCCCATCAAGAACTAAGAATCTCTCAATGCATGCAATGCCTTTGTGTTCATCTTCTCATGAGCATCCCATCCATGCTCTTAGATTTCACATGCATAGACTTTTGGGCATTCTTGAGGGAGAGGCAGTGTAGGCGAGCATGCAGCAGCTCAAGCTGAGAGCAGAGGCACTGGTCCTCACCAGGCAAGCTAGCAGCTTAGCCGCACCCATCTGGTACTTGTGTACAAGGATGAGCAGCTCTCACTCTTTCTTTCTTTCCACTGCAAAGTAATTTCTCACTGCTCTTCTTGGCGTTTTGGTGGTGGCTTGTGCGAGGGAGCAAGAGCCCACGCAGGGGAGCAGCAGCGTAGGCGGCGCATGGTGTGCTGGCCAGGAGTACAGGCTGCGGCACAGCGACTTGGTGGCGTGCTGTTCGTTATCCTGTGGTGCAAGGCCGGCAAGGAGGAGAAGAGGGCATGCATGCACAGCAGCTCAGATGGGCTGCACAGCAGCTAGCATAGAGCAGCACCACGCGACACGCGGCAGCTCCGGCGACGCACTCGGCCGAGGCTCGGCTCGGTGGTGGCCAGCGGGAGGCCGGAGTTGTGCATGCAGCGGCGGCCCGGCCGGCAGAGCAGCGGAGGCAGGTGGCGGAGCTGTCCAGCGGCGTCGACAGCGGCGCATGCGGAGCAGCGGAGGCTCGGCGAGGGCGAGGGCGATGCATGCGAGCGGGAGGCGGCATGTGCGCACAGCTCGGGTGGTACAGCGCGCGGCGGTGCTGCAGCCCGGTGCGAAGTCGAGGGCGCCGTGGTGTTGTCCAGTGGCGTCACGAGCACGGCGAGGCGAAGCCCGATGCCGAGGCGTTGCATGCATGGAGTGGCAGCGACGGCAGCGGCTCGCCGGGGCGACCGAGGCGAGGAGGCATGGACGAGGAGCCGCACGTGGAAACGGCGCCGACTACGGCGGACGCGAACGAGTGCCGTGAAGACGATGCCCGGCGATAGTTTGCACGCCTAGTGCCGCGGTATAAATCTTTCATGTCAAATCACGTTTACGATATTTACTTGTGCATGTTGCATATTAGTCATGTGCATGTCATCTATTTATGCATCTTTATTTGTAAAAAAATGATTTGGTAGCTTAAGACCGGTATAATTCTCCGGTTAGATCGTATTTGTGCGTAGGCATCATTATGTATTGATATATATTGGTGGATGCAAATAATTATATTATTGTGTTGAAATGCATGTGTTATTGTTCGGTAGATGCTAGGTTATATATATAAATTGGATCATTGGATCGGATGATATTATTTTGAAGTTGCATAGATGTTAATGGTGATCTTTGGATAATACATTAATTGGATGTTTAGTCTCACATTGAATTAGTAATTTTTGGAGTTAGGACGCATAAGGATTTTATGAATTATTATCTGGTGGATAGCTCTTGTGATGATATCTATGGAGATATGGAGGTTGAATCGAGTATTTTATTTAATCATGAGTAAATTGATGGGGTGTCTTAAGTAATAGTCATGTGAGTCATTTGTGCTTGAATATGGAGAAGGTAGCAATTGATCATTTGGTTGCGAATAAATATTTGGATTTGCCATGTACTTACTAGGTAAGTCCCACGTGCCGAGTCGGTAGAATTGTAGTATCTATTGGATTAGTGGATAAATGATTATTAGTCGATCGTAGAGGTGCATATGTGATTGGATTAGTAGTTGTCGTACACGACCAGTCTCGTGAAATAGATGTAAGTTGATTTATTAGTGAGGTATTAAGTGTCGGATGTGTTATTATAATTGTAAAGCTCATTAGGTGTCGGTAAGTCAAATAAACCTTGATCGGTGGAAATGTTGGTGTTTACGAATGTGATTTACCGAGGCAAGACTAGTAAAGCTAGATAGTTAGCATTAGCTTAAATAGTATATCGGAGAATGATTGATGGATTTAGTCATGGTCATATGCTTATCACTTGGTGGATTTCATATAACTACTAAAAGGATTGTGTAGATGGAAGTTTATTTGTCCGGTAATTATTTGATGGATTGACTACCTTGATAATGCCTTAGTGGAGGTTAGTACGGGATTTAGATCAAGGTATGCGAATATGATCGGAGAATTCTATGCATGTGAGTGGATTCTACACCGAAGAATTGGTTAAGTCAATGATATTGAGAATATTAGATTTGCCAGAGATGTTTTACTTTAGGAATTAAATGGAAAATGAAAGGAAATACTTAGGCCTCATTTGTGGTGACAGATGCTAGGTTAGCATGTACGCAAAAAGTATTAAATGATTTGGAAAAATCCGGAATACAATTATTTATGCACTGCATATTCATTTAATTTCAAAAATTCATAACTAGTGCAAACCAACTCCAAATCGAGTGAAACCAAGTTTGATAATTTTATTTTTAAATGTATTGTAAATTGAAATAGCTTTGAAATATGTCTCTGCCACAGAGAATATATTTTTTTGGAGAGTGATCCAAAGTTGTTTTACTTTTGAACTAGAAAATGCTTTTAACTTTAAAAATTCATAACTAATTCATAAAAACTCCAAATGAGATGAACCAAGTTATTTTGGTCTTATATTAATATTCCCTATCCATCCATATAATCCTCATCCTCACCACTGCTCTGCAAATTTTGGCCAAATAATTATTTTCGGGTGAACAATAACCGAAAGCACCGTTTTCAGCATTTTCTGAAAAACTGATTTTCAAATTGCTATAACTCTCACATACTAAGTCCAAATGGAATAATTATTTCACCTAAATTCATATAAAATAATCATCTAGCTACTGTAGAAAATTCATGCATTTTTGAGCAATTTGAATTTTTCGGGTTTTCTCGATGTTTATTCGATATCGTCTTTCTATAGATTCCGAGTTGCCGGAAATAAACGAGTACATAACCGAGAGTGAGCAAGTGAACTCCCTAAAAGGCAAGCATCATTTGAACTTTCTTTTGCATCATATTTGATCCCAGTTTTATCAAGTTAGTGCAATGATAATTGCTTGCATGCTATTTTGTTAATGTCGCTATTTTTGTGATGTGTAGAATAGCTATATCCCACTCTTTGAGGTTTATCTTGAATCATGAATAACTCCAGTACCACATGCTTAAGATAGGATTGTGTGAAGTATATTATGTTCGGGTTTGCTTAGCCATGCAAGTCTAGAACGGTAGCCGATTGTCGGGAATAACCCGACAATTATGGGATAAACACAACTATCATTATATACTTTTGTTTCAGATCTTCGTATCTGTTTTGTGAGTCAAATTTTATCATTTTAAATAAGCTTTTGGTCTGGACAAGTGATGGTTAGTGATGGTGCCTTTGTGCACGAGACTTGGGTAAGTGGTTGACTTGTCCGGACAATTAAGGACCGAACTTTGGTAACATCTTTGATTCAAGTAAAATTCGTGCTATCACACGCGGTATATGGGTGCTGTATGGTTAAGTAAGGGAAGCTTTTGTTGTGTTAGGTCCTCGGTTGTGGAAATTACAAAGGCATGGGACCGTGAAATCCCATGTTTTCCTTATGGGCCGATAGGGCATATAGACCGTGACGCCTTATGTTGCCTAGAAGCCTGTGGTTTTATGGACTTAGCCCAATAGGATCTTCTTGCTAAAATGACCATATCTTGATTTACCGGCCGGCATACCATAGGAAGTATGCTATATTCGGAGGCATCTGGAGGCTTACGGGCTAATCAAGTCGTGTGGGTAAAGTAGTACACCCCTGCAGGGTATAAATCTATTCGAATAGCCGTGTCCATGGTTATGGACGACCACTTGAGTTACATGGTTGCTATTGTTAGACTTGGAATTAAAATTGTGGTATAACTTGGTATTATCATGAATGGGATGTTCATGTTTGTGTAGTGTCAAAGTGGACAACCACTTTGGTAATTGTATGATTCATTTGTTATTCAATTGGTTACTTATTCAAATGCTTTACTTCTACTTCAAATCTGATTTTGAAATGGCACTTGAAAAACTAGTATGTGTAGGTTGTAAATTGTTGCGTCTCTTTTGCAAAACTAAGCCAATATGAGCCATCCTTTGGAACAACCTCTAGCATGACTAATTTTTATTTGTGTAAGACTTGCGAGTACCTTTGTACTCAACCCGGTTGCTACAATTTCAGGTGAGGAAGTGTATGAGCCCGTTGAGCTTGTTAGCGCCGATATTGGCGACGCTAATGAGTAATGCTATCATTTAACTCCCAGTCGGTTGCCGATGGGTTATGGGGCATACCATGCTGGATATTTTGGTTTATTTACTTGCTTCCGCTACTACTTAAGACTCTTATTTGAATTTGGCCGGTCGGCCGCTTGTAATAGATGTAAACTTTAACTATTACGTTGTATGTCTTTTGAACTATCTATGTATGTTGTTGTATAGATGTGATCAACGTTGTATGAGAGTATGAGCATATTGGTCGCTGATCTTGGGAGCCAATATGATTGCATACTCGCTGTTCGTGGCTTCCTATTTAACTCACTAAGTGTAGTGCTTGACTTTTTGGAGAACCGACAATCATGTAGTGCTTGCATGGAAGCAGCGCGCATGATCGCCGGGGCTCTAGTTTGTAGTTAAGCCTTTCACTAAGATCGAGTTAAGTTGGAATCCATTTACTTGAGGCTCTAGAGTTATGTCCTTAAGACCATGTTTAATCTCGGTCTTACGGAGATAACCCGGGGGTCCTCACATCTTCGGAGACAAGAGGGTGCGCATCGCATAGAACACGAGATGACGATCTCGATGCTGGCGATGATGAAGACAATGGCTCACCGACGGTGATGCAAGACGGCGGAGAAGGCTACAGTGGCACTAAGCTTCTTAGGCCTGATTCGACGAAGAGGCAGCGTAATCCGGAAAACAACTTTTGGGTTTCGGCGGAGGAGATCAATGCGAAGAGATTGACGCGGTCGGGCTCCTTAAATGGCCACAGGAGAGGGGAGTTCACGAGCAGCATGGCGCGACTGCGTCTCGAACATGGACTGTGGAGTTCGGAAGGTGGACAATGAACATTGTTCCCACGGGGTCCACTGATCAGCAATAGCGGCTCGGATGCGAGCGCGTCACACAAGACTCAATCGACACCGACCAGTGGGGCCACTCACACGCGCGCGTGGAGGGAGAGAGTGGGCTACACAGGAGTTGGGCTGAAAGCGAATAGAATGGACCGGGAACATTGGGTTTCGGCCCAAAGTATTTAACTGAGATTTTCTTTGGTTTTCTGTATTTGAAAATGGCAAAAATTCCAAATGGCAATAGAAAATAGCAAATGAACTTGGAAAAATTCTAGAAAATATATCCAAGCTCATAGAATCCAAATAAAATAGTTTTAATCATTGTTGATGTTGACTTTAATCATATTAAATTGTTTTGATCTCCAAAGTCCATGTTTAAGCTTTTCAAGTAAATTCAAATGAATCCAAATGGTGAATTTTCTCCCTACTAACTATTCAAAAGATTTTTAAAGCTCAGAAAATTGGGATGTTACAATGCCGCAGCTGCCCGTGATCTCACGCTGCTTGTTCATCCTATAGTAATACTTGAAGAGATCCAAATCTAGAGGGATCCCCATGTATGCCTCGTAGAGGTACACAAACACACTTAACATTGTGATGGAATTGTGAACCAAGTTCATCAATTTCACCCCAAAGTGCTCGAGTACCACCACCAAGAACGGGTGCAGAGGTAGTCGAAGTCTGCATTCACAGTAATCTTGAAAACCTGTGATGGCGTCCTTTCCCCCGACGGGCAGTGGTGTCCTTCAATGCTAGACCACTTCACTAGAGATCTGGAGGGGATCTTCAAGGCAACCACCAAAGTAGTCATCTTCTCCATGTCCATCTCTGACTTCTCCCTTTGAGGCATAGATCCGGCAATTTCTTCTGAAGAAATTTGGTTTGGATTTGGTGGATTTGGAAAGAAAGGTTGCAGATTAGGTTGTCGACGGAGAAAGCAAGAACTCAAAGAGATGAAGCAACTAAGAAAAAGTAAAAACCCTAGACTTAACCCCCCCAAGCTGCTATTTATAACCATGGATCTCATGTATAAACGTGGGGGGTCCAACGGTTGAAAATATCTTCAACAATCGCTCCCAATAAACAGAATTGTAAGTGACAGTTCACATTCTTTTTCCCGCATATTCAGTAAAAGGAATTGCATTTTTAAAACTCATATAATAATCCTCAATTAATGAAACTAATTATATTTAATACTTATTATGGATAATGGTGTTCTTAGTAGATTATGATCACATTGCTCACCTCTGCTAGGAGTGACGAAAAGACGCTCTGCTCGTAGTCATAGTAGGCATCCATGTCGAGTCCTACATAATATGTGAGATCAAACCAATTCTCCTCATTTCACTCATTTGACATGGAGGCATGTGAGTGGAAAAGAAGAAAATTGTCAGAGTGTTCCCCACGGAAGGCGCAAGCTGTTGATGATTTGATATCTATATTTTGAAATAAATGCTAGGGACATGGCACTCGAAATTATGCAAGAGGAGATAGCGGGTTTTAGACAGGTTCATACCTTCTCCAGAGAGAATAAAAACCCTACTCCTGTGTTCTTGTATTGAATGTGTGTTACAGAATGAAATAAGCCACTGAAATTAAGTCTAATGGATTCAAAATGGAATAGATCTCTCTTCCCCTTTATCCATTGGCATCACTCATCATATAGTTTTTCAAGGGATTGCAGTTGTTGTGTGTTAGGAGGCATCTTGATGGTTGGCCGATTGCACATGTTGGCTACGGTTATTGACAGAGAGATACTCTCTTGCACGTTCGTCGTGCGGTTACTACGTGCGGACATGCGATTATGTCAGAGACAAACAACACGTGTATTAACTACTACGCACGAATGAGCATAGTGTACAGAGTCCCTAGTCGACGAGGTCGACATGTCTGTGGGTTTTATCGACCATAGGGTGGTCATGGTTGACCTAGTCATAGTAGATCTTATGACCATAGGGCGGTCGTGATCTGAAGTGGTCATAGCCTTCCCTGGTCCAAACGGGTATTTCTGACCATGCGTATATTCGAGGTCTACTAAGAATACCAATATCCATAATAAGTATTACACATAATTAGTTTTATTAATTGAGGATTATTAGATCATCATACGACAACATGATTTCACATGTTGTTCTTTATATACTAGGTATACCTTGGAATACAATGTATTGTTCAATCTCTAGGATAGTCCCTAGCTTCTTGAGGGTATTAATTGCAGGAAAAAGTCCATTAGAGCCCCCGTAGTATCGTTGTCTGGAAACTTAACTCCCTGACCTAAAAAACCAACCTTTTGACACCCTCACGTTGCAAAACTAGTGCACTTAACCCCCTATGATTGTTTCGATCGGTGGTTGTAACATCCCAATTTTTGGAATTTCAAAACATTTTTGTGTAGTTTAGCCCTTGGAAAATTTCACCAAATTTTATTTGAATTTAATAAAGCTTAAATGAGTCTTTTCAAAGTCAAAACAATTTAATGTGAATAATATGAACATCAATTAATTCCAAAATTATTTTATTTGAGTTCTTTGTGCTTGGAAGTATTTTCCATATTTTTTCTGGAATTTATTCAAGCTCATTTGCTCTTTTTTTAATTTGCTAGTTGGATTTTCTGTATTTTATAAATTAGAAAACCTATTTAAAATCTCAGGAAATTCAGTGGGCTGAATTATTTCCCTCGGCCCAATCCCTTATCTCTCTTGAACCCATTTCACTGGCCGACCAATTCCGTCAGAGCCCATCCTCTCTCGACGCCTCGCCAAGACGCGTCTTTGGTCCCACTGCCGACCTCGATCACGCCATGCGCGACGCAAACACTCTCGAGCCTCCACCACTGACATGTGGGTCCCACCCCAGTACTATTCATCATCTCTGTCTCAGGCACCAGTTGGACTCCACCGCCGCTCTGATTTCTTGGTGCGCGCGCCAAGGACACTCCCAGTCGCCACGCTATAAAGGGACACGTCGCTCTCAGCATCTGCACCCAACCATAGCTGTCACTGCTCAAATCCCTAGCCCTAGTCACCAGAATCTCAAGTTTTCACCACCGCCATCCGTGAGTCTTCGTCGTTGATTTTTTCCACCATTGGTGAGCCCAAGCTCTCATCGTCACCGCCGCCACGACTACAAGGACTAGATCTACACCGCCGTTAGCGTTAGTGTAGATCCCTAGCCCTAGCGTTGCTGTAGTGCCATCACATCGTAGACCCAAGATGCACCATTGCTTAAATCTTACTGCTGTCCACCTCCAATTGCCGCACGTACACTGACGAGTTCGTCGTCACTTCAGCTACCTAGCGCACTCCTCCGTGTCTGCCGTCATGGTCTGAAACACCGAAAACCATCGTTAGCAACACGCTAGTGCCAACTCGCTATGTGTCAGCCTCATCCGCGTTGCCTCCATGTCGGCCACTCCCTTCCACATGTTGCCTTGCCATTGGTTCGTGTTGGCCACATGTGCGCCACGTGTGCCACGTCATCTCCACTTGTACAAACCCTAAGTCAAGGCAGCATGGACTTAGTCCACAATGGACAAGCCACTGACATGTGGACCCCACATGTCAGAGCCTTAGCCCATAGACCTGTGAATCAAAATCTGTGGACCCCGGCCAATGGACCATGGGTCCCACTTGTTAGTCTCTATTTTCTATTTTTTGGGATTTTATTTTAATTCCAAAATTCATTGCTGATGTCAAGCTGACGCAATATTTCAGAATTTCCTTTAGAAAGAAAATAAAAAAACAAAATAGTGTTTTCTTTACCTTTTCCTTAGATTTAAATCTTCTGAGAGCCCATTCTTCCTCACACAAACTCCAATTGAGCCCATTCAAGTCTCTAAATTCATCTAAATTCAAGCTCTACCTTTCTAGGATTTTTATTTAATTTTTCGAGTTCATTTGTTGCTCTATTTTGGTATTTATTTATGTTTTCGCTTTCGTTTGAGACTAGACGTTGATAATTCGGGAGCTTTCGAGAAAAGAGGAGTTGACCAAGCTCAAGAACAATGCCAAGACTTGTTTCAAGGCAAGTTGTGCCTTTGACCATGGTAACAGCTCAAATTTCAAATTTCAATTAAAAATAAAATTTAATTATTTTTGTGGAATTTTCTGAAATTTTAAAAGCTTTTCCCTATTTATTTCAAAGGCAAAGTAATTTATTTGCAAAATTAAATACCAAATATAAGTTGAAAATATTTTATTTAAATCCAAAATGTCTTAGAGGATTTATGTGAATTTTCTCATAATTTTTGGATTTTATTTGCTATTTTCTAAATCTCTTTTTAATTAATAGGATTATTTAAATTAACTAAATCATTTAAATCACCAAAACAGTGTTTGGGCCGAAACCCTAGCTTGGCCCGTTTTCTCTTGCACGCATGCGGCCCAGATAGCCATTTTCCCCCGCACATTCTCGACCATCCGATCTAAATCGGACGACCGACACACACCCCTCTTCCTTTCCTTTTCCTTTCCGTCACCGACATGTGGGGCCCGCTACACCGTCGTCTTCCTCCTTCCTTTCTTCCTCACTCGCACCTTCCTTTCTTGCCGCACCGTCTGCCATGGACATGTTTCGAAAACCTTCCATACTCGGTGAAATCCCGATCTAATCCTTGATTCTTCGTGCGCATTCAAAACCCCTGTCGATTCCGCACCCGATTCTACCTTCTCCCTTCCTTTTCTCGCCCTCAATCCCCGAATCCTTGCCGACATCACCGCGTGGCCAGCTTGCACCCCATGCCATTCCACCCCTCCCTGGCCACTATTTAAGCACACCCCGAGAGCCCCTTCTTCACCTCACCAAGAACCCGCAACCCTCTCCCTCTCTACGCCTCTAAATCCACCGTAATTTGTCATTGGAGTTCTTCGGCCACAAGCTCATCGCCGGTGAATTCTGATGCCATCAGCGACGCTCCGACCTTGTCTCTGCCACCATTGGCTTCACCACATCCTCGTCTACCTCGTGTGCGCTTTCATTCGCCTCGAAGATCCCCAGAGCACCCTCTTCGTCGGAGCCCTAAAGCCACCGCCGCTAAACATCTCGCCGCCAGCCATCTGGTCGCACTCTGCCGCCCACAAGGTAGTGCACTGAACTCCTTATCACCCCCTCTCTCTTTTGTGCCGATCCGCGTAGCTCGCCACGGCACAGAGCGCTGGTGAGCTCGTCGCCGGAGCACCGTCACGGTCGGGCCTGCGTGGCATCGTCACGTTAGCGCCACTTCGGTGCCACGCCAGCATCAGAGCCCACATGGCGGAAACGTTATCCTTTGCGTCAGCTCACAACCCCCCGTTTACTATTCTGTGAGCCCGGTCCATCGTGGACCTTTGACCGGGCATCGACTCTGTCCATTGACCGTCGGGCCCACCTGTTGTGACTCAAGGAATTTCCTATTTGAAAATAATTCAGCCAGGAAAATGATTTCCTGAGGGCTGACATCACATTGTGCAATAAATCAGTTTTCCTTTAGAAAAATAATTCGGTAAAATCAAGAAAATATGAAATTAGGGCTCTTCAGAATTAAAACTTCCAGGAGCTCGTATTTCTTCATACGAACTCCGAATTAGGTGATTCAAATTTCTAAATTTATATAAATTCAAGATTTAGGTAACTAAACCAAAATTATTTGATTTGGATTTTATTTTATTTGTCTTTTGAATTTATTTGAATTTGTCGTATTTTCGCGTATAGATTTCAACGACTCCGGTGAGCTTGATCCTTCTAAGGATTTAGAGTACCACGACTTCGAGCAAGACAAGTTATACCATTCATCATGTTGATCCCAATATTTTAAATTTATTTAATTCTATTTTTAAATTATTATTGCATGCATAATTTTATTCAGCTATTTTAAAATTCCCTGTTTAAATCCTTAGTTATTCCAACTCCTTTGTATAGCCAATTTTGATTATTGTATTATCTTTTCCCTTGTCACCATTAGACAAAATAAAATTAAAAATAATTATATGCTTAGCCAATGCTTAGATCAGAATTGTGTATTTGGGAGGTTTTAGCCAAATTATTCAAACTTATTTTAAATTGAGCCTATGGTATTGTCTTACAATAGAAAGCGTATAAAATTATTTCACTTGAAAAATAAAATCAAAAGATGGTTTGGACTTGGGCGAAATGGATAGTTAGTGGGTGCAAGTTTATGCACGGGCTCAATCCGGATGGGTCTTTGAGCGTATTTTGCTAAGCCTTACCGTATCACCACATGTCTGGAATGGGACAGATTTGGCTCAATAATTTGTAATACCTTAATGTTATTTGTGTCATGTTGTTGTGTGGGTATCGGTTAGATAGCAGTCCCACATGGCGCAAGACAGGGCTTCCAGAGGGTGGTTAATCCAATGGAAGCGAAACCTTAGCGGGCATGAATACATTAAGGTAGAACATTGTAAAGGACTCATAATAATTACTTAGTCACACACCTTCGGAAGCGTGTATTGGCCGACATTAAAAGCAAATTATCTCTTGTGGGTAAAGCTATACACACTCTACAGAGTAGAAAATTATTCGAATAGTCGTGTCCACGGTCATGGACATGCTAAGCAAAGCCACTCTAAGTTAGACTTTGTTTTTGGTTTTAAAAATGTTTAGCAAATGATTTTAGGATGGTAAATTCTTGTGGTAAAAATTGGGCGGTTAGCCATGTAATAGGAGGGTATCCTTCACCATTCATTCATGGAGGTTATCCACTATAAAACTATCAATCTAAAATCTAATTTTAGTAGTAGAATAAAAATGGCCTTGGAAATTATTATGAGAATTTAAATTGAAAATGCTGCTTTATGCAAAATAGACCCTAATAGCCTCACTTGTTTACTTATGCATGCATCATAATTCTTTATTGGGTGTAACTTACGAGCACGGAAGTTGTGCTCACTCTTGCTGAATAATATTTATTTAGGAGAAGATTTTTACCAAGACGGTGAGGATCCAGACGTTTAAGCCTACACCCTAGACGATAGCCTATGGCGCATCGTGTGGCCTACTACCTATTTGCTTCCGCTGTGATTTTCTTTATTTGGCCTTAGGCCCCACTTGTAATAAACTCTGATTTACATTAAATAAATGCGTGATATGATTGTGATGTCACTTTTGTATGACGATGTACACTAGCTATCCTGGACTAGTGTATGAACACAGAGAATTAGGGATCCTTCGTTCCTGGGTTCGACAAATGTTGAACCCAGTTTTCCAAAATTAGTTTGATTCAAACTATTGCATGTTATTTCAATTTTTTAATTGTTTAAATGCTTTGGGATTAGCTATACACCTATTTGATTATATCCTCCTTGTTCATTGTATTACCCCTATATTTTGTCACCCTATCTTGGTTAATTACTAGTTGGTATTATAGCACCAACGTGGGTTGGTTAGACACAATTAGTCTACTTAGTCATGCGACGGGTCATTGATATCATTTTGAGTTGCAAATCTAAACTTGACTAAGTGATTATGTAACATCTTTGTGGAAAGACGGTGTGATGTATGTTGTCACTCGTTGATGGCATGTGTTCCCTTAACCAATAGGATGGGAAAAGATTTAGACCGAGGTAGGTGGAAAGAATTGTGATATGGTGGAGCTCCGTGATTGGGAAATGTGAATTGTAGTGATTTGGTTAGAAATTCGGCAGTCTCGCCTTGGTCAATTAAGGACTTAACTTTGTGCGCCATTAAACTAAGCCATAACTGTACGACCGCATGCTTGGCATTGACTACTCAGGCATGTAGGTTAGACTATGTGCTAGAGTGGAGGTGTGTACTACTTCATTTGGGTCATATTTATGAGTGGTTCGTCGTCTCCATGTCCAACAGTGTGCGTCGGCCCAACGCACTATGTAATGTCTGGTGCCATCGGTATGCACATCGGGAGGGTCAATTATCGAGATAAAGTTCTGAAAAGGTTTTGTTATGATTGGTGCTTGCTACACTGGTTATATCTTATGGGTAAAGTGTACAACTTCTATAGAGTATTAATCAATCTATTCGAATAGCCATGTCCACGGTCATGGATATGCTCAGGGATTTCATACAAGGGGTAGATTTTCATAAAACAAGTGGGAAGTGATAGCTGTGTGAATTCACTTATATGGCTGTGTGAAAAAAATTGATTAGGCTTCGTGAGATTTGTGAAAATGCTTGTTAAATTATTATTGTTTATTTGTTTTAAATTACACTTTCAATCTATCATCTGTATTCAAATGCAAGTGCTATTTTTTTTTTTGCAAAATAACCATAGAAGTCATTTCCTTTTAAATAAGCCACATCTATAATTGTATTTTGTTGTACGAGTTGCTGAGTACTCGGAGTACCCATTCTTGCTGCAATCATTCAGCTGAGGAGGAGGAATCTTCGCCTGCTTTTAAGGAGTTTCACGAGAAGGTTGATCGCTAGGTCTTGATCTCAGTCGGTTGCCTATGGCAAATCGATGGGTTTCTGCTGGAGTTGCTTTCATTCCGTAGTCATCTCTTTACTTAGTGCTTGGCCCTGCGTTGTTTAATAAGGGTAAAACTCAACCATAAGGTCACAACCGTAATTTATTAATCAAATTAGTCTTTTATTCTTATATCCGCCTTGTGTTGAATGATATTCATCTATGTTGACACTGTGTGAACTAGCATGATCTTGGACTAGTGCATTCTACACAGAGGGTCCATATTTGTATATTTGGGTTCCAACAGTGGTATTGCTTGCGTGGCACCTAGTTAACCCGGTTTCACCATCGTGACGACTGTGTGGCTACGACATGGTGATTACTTACTCACCATCACTATCTACACCATCCAAATTGCATCGAGATTCATGTGCCCCTTTCCCCATCCATTTCACACAAAATCCCCTCCATCTCTTCCTTCCCCTCTCCTCTCACCTCCTTTCGCCTCCAAGCTACAACTAGATCTGGCGGCGGCGTGGCTCGGTGGCTCACGTCTGGCCAAGGAGATAGTGGCGGCGGCTGATGGGAGGCATGCGGGATGTGACGAGGAAGTACTCGAGGCGGCACTACACTTCCTCGTACTCTACGACCAAACAAAGTACTCTAGCTTGAGAGTGGTTCTCTAGGCGGTGGCGCTCAGATCTGTAGTACACCCTGGTGCCAAAGAAGGATACAGGGCGGCCAGGGACAAGGTCAGTGTGGAGTAAAGCGCGACGTTAGAAGGCAGTCGTCCACCACTCAACGTCAAATTCGAAATTGTAATACCCTGTTCAATCTATAGAACTATATTTGAATTTGAGCCGTTTTATCAGGAATTAAAAAGGGATTTCAGAATTTCTCTTGAAGGGGATTAAATCTTGGGCCAAAGGCCCATTAGGGGCAGCCAAAACCCTAGGGTACTGTAGCATGCCTCCTGCTACAGTGCCACCGCCACTACAGTAATCACCCCCCTCCCTTGCTGCTGTCCAAGAAGAAGAAGGGAGGGAGAAGAACCCTTCGGGTGCCGCCGGCCAAGGAGAAAAGAAGAGGAACAGAGGAGAAGAAGAGGAGCTTCTTCGAGGATAGATCATCGTCTTCCCATGGGTCTTCAAGGGTAACAAGGTGCTTTCCCCACTGTTTGATGTTGATTAGATGCGAATTCGATTAGTTGGATTGGATTGAATTGCTGCTGTTAGAATTTCAGATCTGTCCAGATTGTTGCGTGGCCAATTTAGGATTCTTAGATGCCGAATTGGAGGTTTCTATCTCCTAGAGATTTAGAGATATTGTTCTTAGCTTTCCGTAGCCACCAAGAACACCAAATTCTGACGTACGGATCAAAAGTTATGGTATGATCTTCCTTGCTGTCCTGAATTCTTGACGAGAATGATCTGTCAAGTTGCCTTTTAAATTATGATTGTGATAATGGAAGATTCAGGGTTTTCACCCAACTAGGTTATTGTAGCAATTTTTATAAACTTTCCATAATGATAAAGAATGCCCTAATCGGAGTTGTAGATCAAAAGTTGTGATCTGTTCTTTACTGCTGTCCTTTTTGTCTAGACAGAATCTGTCTTGTACTTTCATCCACCAGTTAGCATTTTATTTTGGCCAAATTGGGAGATCTTGTCAACTAGAATTTTGTAGATATGTTCGTTAAGTTTTCATAGGATCTGGGCTCACCTCGTTCTGAGTCCAAGATCAATAGATATGACTTATTTCGTGCTGCTGTCCAGATTCATTTCGGTGATTGGGTTGTTTGTTTTCAGAATAGGTCTATTCGTTAATTCTCTCTCCATGTTATGGTTGCTTAGGTTCTGCTTGTGGTCTTTGATCACCCCTTTGATATAATTATTTGGATTCAGATTATATTCTAGCCTTTGTTCTATTAAATGTTAATCTCTTTATTTCATTAGATGAGATATTGTTTAAATTCTTCATCATTATGGATGTATGCTAGATCCTTTAGGTAACATTTTGGCTTTCGAATAGCCAGGGTGTTACAGTTGGTATCAGAGCGGGCTTTAGGTCCGTGATAATCGAAACATTAAATTGACACACTGTGCACGGTTGGTGGGATTTGGGTAATCTATTGCATCTGCGTTTCTGATAGTATGTTTCATTATGTTGATCTACTATTGATTCGATTCCGTACTACTATTATTGTTGTTCTTGAGCTAAATGGTTAGCTATATCTATGATCTGATATGATCTCTATACGTATGAATTTATTCTATGATTGTTATGAGATGATCTTGTATACTCATAACTGGTTATATTGGTTCTGTGTGATGATAGTATGTTGAGATGTTGAGGTCATGGTTGTAGCCCTAGGCTTTGCCAGGTTGCACCACCGTTCGTGGTATGTGGATAGGGGAGTAGTTACCCCGAGTACCATAGTTACAAGTGCGTAGCGTGAGTTGCTTTATGAAGTTGTTCTCTTCCTTGATTATTTTTGAACTTGGTCAATCCTTGTCTAGTAGTGGTTGATGAATTTCTCTTGGGTTCGTGGTTTATTGCAGTTGATGGGTGTTCATCGGTTTTTGTTGGTTCCTTAAAACAAATATTTGTTCTTCCGAATGATGAGTTGTTTTGCTACTAGTAAGCATAGATCATTTGTAAGGTTGATCTTTTATTGGATAGTTCTATCCTTCTTGTTGGGAAACTCAATTTGTTCAATCATCGGGCACTTTGGTTAATGAAGGCTCTCTGTTACAAGTTCATTTACATGAGAAAGGTTTGGTTCTATGTATTTCTTTTGGATTATTCCGAGTATTGAAGTTAATGCATCTCTTTTCTGAAGGTAAGTGCTAAAATCCTTTTGTGATGTCTTGTTATGGTTAAGTCAGTGATTGTAATCAAATAAATTGATATGGTATGGGTATCAAGTTGAGTCATTGGTGTGGTGCATGATCAATATTAATTAGTAACCTTGGATGTGAAATTGATTAAGTTGATGTTGTCTTCTACTAGTTCTTGATGAACTGTAATTATGAGTAGTGACTAAGAGTATGTCCATACCTAATTGGAGTCAAAAGAGTTATTAAGAAGTATGGAACATTGATGAACTAGTCCAGTCATTAAAATTGTTTAGGTTGCTAAACTTGTTGGGTTCTTTGGTCCCAATGGATTAATCTAAATGTGTGGAAAGGGAAACTGGAGGAAATGCTAGATTTACATATTCCTTACTATGATTAATTATTGGAATTGTGTATGAAAGGTTGAAGGGATTGAATATCGATGGGTCTAGAATTTATGGGAGGAGTTCAGCATAGTTCTTCTTTATGGAATGACGCGATGAATTCGGTTGTAGTGTTGTTGAGACTTTTGATCGATGGAATGTTTCGATTCTTGAAGTTTTAGTGTGATTTTGCCAAAATATAAAGATTATAAATGTTCATGTGATTCGCAAAGGAAAGTAGATAACAACTTGACTTTATAATGGAGCTAGTGGATAGCAACAATGGTTGGGGTACAACTGTTGTGTGTTGACCTTTGGTGATGAGCATCTATAAGAGTTGAACTAATGTGATTTAATAGGTGGCTTATGCTTACATGATTGTAGAATAGTCGGATGATAGCATGTCCATGATGAAAGGGTTTTGGTATAACCTCTTAAATTGTGTAGCAGATTTCCTCTAAAATAAGTGGTTGTTGTAGTGAGGTTGTATGATTTTGGTATACTCTCAATTTGAGGAGGAGATGATAAACTGGTATGTAACAATTTGGTGAGCCTTCGGGGGCTTTATAATGGAAGAGTAGACGTTGGTGATTCGTGTTAAGAGTGAATTATTCTTGATGTTAGTAAGGTTGTCTGTAAGGGACTGAGACTTGTGGGAGTGATGAACATTCTTTTAGAAATAAAGTAATTTGATCGTCTTTCATAATATCGGTTAGATGAAAGGTTTGCAGTTTTGCATTCATGACCTTTGATAGTTCATGAATTATGTGGTAGTTGAAACTGTTTTGAGTAAAGTGGCATGTTGAAATATTTTATTAGTTCTTAAGTGGTTCCTGTGTTTTGGTCTTAAGAGCTTATTTTGTTTGAGCTGGCAAAGTGATGTTGTAATCATAGAAAATAACTTTCCTTGTTAAAGGAAGGAGTGAAGTAGAAGTATTTGAGATTGAAGTCATGTTTTGTAACTTGCGGTTTATTTGAGTGTGCCTAAACCTTATGCTTTTGCCCCATAAGAGAGTTTCCTGACTTTCAAAGGCAATGCCTTCTTCTCATCTGGAGTTTGATCTTCTCTTCGTGCGGGACTTGTGCCCTCAACTGTGGACTCCCCTTATGTTTTTGGAGTTTATTGCCTAATTGACTATTTCCCTTGGTCCTGTGTTCATTGCGAGTGGTAAATATTTTTCTGGTTGGTGAAAATTGTTTTCATTTGCCTTTTCTTTTGAGAAAGAATCGACCTATTCGTTTCATAGGGGTCTTTCAAAGTGCTTATTAATTGTTGTTGTGAGACCTTGGGTTGTAAGTTATTTGAGGAACATTGGAGGATGAATTGATTTCGTGTTATAATTCTTGGAGAGAATTTTATTTAAGAAGAATGTATGACTTTGGGCTAAACTGATTGCATTGTTGCAACTAGTAGAACATATAGTGATTTGTGGTCCAAGATCTTTTGTTCATATTGAGTGGAACATTAGAAATTGTTGAAAGTATATGAAATCTTGGTTAGTTTATTCGAGTACCATGATTGGGTACCTTTCACGGTTGTGTAGAAGAATTGTGACAATGTATTTTTATGAGCATAGAATGGTGAAGAAATCTAATCGTTATGACCACCATTGAGACGGAAGAAAAGGTTGAGTTAATATCAGGTAGGACTTGGCCTTAGTGAATAACTCTCTGAGAGTTAAATTTTTTTTCTAAATATAATTTGGTCGAGGAAATATTTCCATGTTGATGTTAATGAGTGAGTATGATTGGATTGTGGGAATTTAGGGATTTAATCTAAGGGTTTCCCTGTTTTATATGAGAAGTTCGATGTAGGAGTCTTGGAGGTTAATTTTTTGGGGGGGGGCTTTGCATCTTTTGTGCCAGATCTTTGATCGCCCAATGATAATGTGTAGAATGAGTGGAATAAGGGTGGATTTCGAATAGAGGGATGATCATTGATAGAACTCATTTGATGAAGTACATGCAAATGTGTGATGTGAATTCCAAGTAATTCATTCTTGAAGGATTGAGGTGACGGGTTTATGTACGAAGATCCATTTTGGGGTGCATTTGAGTGTCATCTGTCAAATTAATTCCGTCAGTGAAGGAATTGGCTAGAGTATGTTTTGTGAGGTCAATAGAGCCTCTCTTCAAAGGTGTAGATGAGGTATTTCAATTTGAGTTTGGCGTTGAGGTCGCCAATTGAAGAGTAATAAGTTAGTGTGTTGTGCGATGATTGAAATTCCATAATTTGAGAGAAATTTAATTCCTAAAAGAGAAATTGAGGAAAAGGTGTTTCCTCGAGTGATGAAGCGCTCCCTTGATTCTTGATTGAGCTATGTGTTTATGACTGATGTCTTGGCAATTTGAGTTGGCGCTGTGTTGGCATGTGTGATTCTTTCCATTTCAGACAGAATAAAAGAAACGTTTGGTGTGGGCATTCGAGTGATTTCTCCTTTGGCTTTTTTTGGTGTTCATTCGCAAATTGCCTAATTAGAAAGTGGAATGGTTTTCGTGATGAATTTTTTATTTTGGAGTTGACCCTTTTGGTGGGGAGTTGGCATTGCGTGGTTGCGATGAGAATCCTTTATTTTCAGTTGGGATCTGTTTGTAAAAGAGTTTGTTTAAAGTAAGTTCTTTTGTGTCTTCCGGGTTAAAGGATGTGAGACCCTCAAATATTGGACCGTGCCGAATTATAAATTATACTGGTAGCATAATTCTTAATTAAGGAACAGTGTAATGTCCTTAATAAAAATCATACTAGAAGCATAATCATAATAAGTAACAATCCAACATTTAGGTTCCCGGATATATGCCATGCAATAGTTCCCAGGATTAGTGACTATTGCACATATATCCTTAATCAACATTGCATCAATCACATACAAGTCATACATTCATATAATTATACATCATATTACATCGCATCCCCAAGGTGAGGAACTCGGTCGAATGAATCCCTTGTCAAGCAATTCTCCAAGCTGTTTCTTCAAAACAGCTCATTGGAAGGCATGCGATAAGGTCTTCTCGAAATGGGAGTAGTACCAGGAACTAGTTCAATCACGAACTCTACTTCCCGATCAGGTGGCATACCGGGAAGGTCTTCAGGAAAGACATCCGGATATTCACACACTACTGGTACTGACTCCAGAGTAGGGGTGTTATCAGTTTTCAATGCACCAAGATGAGAATGAACTGCTCTAGACTGAAAAATGACTGAAAGGCCATTTTTATTAGTGAGGGATATAGTTCGCTGGGCACAATTAATCTGGCCGAAATTCTTGGACAACCAGTCCATACCCAGAATGACATCTATCCCTTTAGAGTTTAACACAATCAAGTCTGCCCAAAAATCTACCCCTTCAATATTAATATTGACATTAAGGCAGATTTGATCAGTCATAAATACTGACCCTGGTGAGTGAATAATATGAGGTGGATGAAGCAGATGCATGTCTAATTGATGTTGAATAGCAAACTGCCTACTAATAAAAGAATGGGATGCTCCGGAGTCAAATAAAACAATAGTTGAACTGAAATTAACTAGGAGCATACCAAGGATAACCTCAGGTGCCTCGGCCGCTTCTTCAGCAGTCAGTTGATTCACACGGCCGCGGACAGGAACAGGATCAGGCTTAACAACTACCTTAGGAGAGGGTGCAGGACGCACCGTAGCTGGAGATGGCTGAACAGGTGGTAATCCCTTTGCCTTAGCAAAACATTGGTTCGCAAAATGTCCCGGGCGTCCACAATGATAGCATATCACACCCTACCGACATTGATAGCGATGAGGTGGCTGTGTCCACTAGGTCGGACATCCGGCCAGTGGCGGTGGGCGAAAAGCAAACACCGGCGCCCTAGGTGGAACTGGAGCGGGCGCTCGGAAAGACTGAGGTTGCCACAGACGCGGTCTAACTGAACGACCACTATATGTAAATTGGGTGGCCTTCTGCCGCTTCCGTGAATCTTCCAAAGCCTTACTCTTGGTTTCAGCAATGATAGCTTTGTCCACAAGATGTTGGAAGTTTCTGAAATCTTGTATTGCCAAAGCCATCTGCAATTCTTCAGATAGCCCATTCATGAAACGGTTTCGACGACGAGTGTCAGTCGAAACATCGTCAGGGGCGTACCGAGCAAGAAAATTGAACTCATGAAGATACTCGGTCACTGACTTTCGCCCTTGTTTGAGAGCGAGGAATTCCTGCTGCTTGAGCATCATTACTCCCTCAGGAATATGGGCCTCGCGAAAAGCCTCCATGAACTCAAGCCAGGTAGGAGTATGTCCAGTAGGTTGGATAGCCTGATAATTATCCCACCAATTACTAGCTGGTCCAGTCAGCTAGTAGCTAGCATACAGAACCTTCTCCCTTTCCGAACATTGGGCAATGGATAGCTTCTTTTCAATTTCCCGAAGCCAGTCCTCTGCCTCCATTGGATCCTGGGAGCTGGAGAACACTGGCGGGTTAGTTCGCTGAAAATCAGCGAGACTACCCTGACCATGCTGAACTCCGGCTCTACCAGCTGGTGTAGGAGTAGAGGAGGTGTTACGCGCAATCTGCTCCAATATACGCGTTTGGTCCATGCGGTTGCGCTCAATTTGCATGAGCACGTCCTCCATAGTGGGTGGTGGAGGAAGCTCCTCTTCCGGTCTACCACCTTGCGAACCATGGGATCCGGAAGGGTCAGTCTGTTCCCCCTGAGTATGGAGAACAGGAGTGGAGAACCTCTCCTCTTGTTGTGTTCGCGATCGAGTGGTTGGTCCTGTCATCCTGTTGCCATACAATGGTTAACAACATAACAAGGATACACTCGGGCTAACACATACAAGATTTGGAGAAAGAAGGGAAATAATTACTAAACTTAATTATGCACAATGCCATGACAAGCAGCCGAATAAACACCACAACAGCAGCGCACAACATAGTAAAAAGGGGCAGCTCCCAATCCCTTATAATGGGTCGGCTACACCAACAGCACAACCCAACAAAACATAACACCACCAAAAACTGACCTCCATTTAACAGCCAACTAACACCAAAACAGCACCAAGCCAAGTACAGCAAAAAGGGGGCGGCTCCCATTTATCATGAAATGTCGGCTGAACAAAGACCATAACAGACTCAAATACAACCAAAAGTCGGCCTCCCCTTTATTAACAGCCAACAGGAAACACATTAAGTCCAGTTGACACAAGTCGGCAACCACAGTACCAAGTTCCAAAATGCAAAAGTTAGCACACAGTATTTATACAGAACAGAGGCTAGGTTATTACACAATATTTAATACAATACTAGCCTATTACACAACTATGGCCGAACACATCACACAGCCCTTAAGTGTAGAGACAAGGTAGGTAAGAAACTGATCTTGAAAAATCAATAGAAAGATGGATAAGAATTGATACTAAAAGAAGATAAGAAGTAAAAGATAGAATGCTTAGCCTTTTATAAATTAATTAGTTTGAAATAAGGTCACAGAGACTCACTAAGGATAACGACCATGCTAATTCTATCCTACAGGCAAACGTATGCTCGATACTAGTATTTGTGAGACCCTCAAATATTGGACCGTGCCGAATTATAAATTATACTGGCAGCATAATTCTTAATTAAGGAACAGTGTAATGTCCTTAATAAAAATCATACTAGAAGCATAATCATAATAAGTAACAATCCAACATTTAGGTTCCCGGATATATGCCATGCAATAGTTCCCAGGATTAGTGACTATTGCACATATATCCTTAATCAACATTGCATCAATCACATACAAGTCATACATTCATATAATTATACATCATATTACATCTCCAATTTCGGTTGCTACAGTGTCAGGTCTGCTACAGTACCGAAACATATACAAGAACAAATGACCTTGGGTCATTAACAAAAAGAGCAACAGCGGAAACAAAAATATAAAAGATGACACCACCAATGGCCCCATCATCCCGCAGGCTATTGCGTGGAGGCTAGAACTAGCATCACTCGTTAGCGTCACCCAGATCGGCGCTAACGGGCATTTCATAAAGAAAACCATCTTCACCTGCAACAAGAGGTCATAAAACCCTGAGTACGAAAGGTACTCAGCAAGACTTACACAAACTAATAAAAGAAAGTGTTTGTTAGAACCTATACAAAGGAATAGAAAGTTGTATATGCATAAGGTTGACAACAGAAGGTTTAAATGGTTCTATTTTGCATAAAGCGATACATCTTAACCTACAGGTGCTATGTTTTGATAAAGCAGTTCTAATAAATTGATTTGGACTAAAACAGTGAATAAGTACAATTATAAGCATAAACAGTAACAAGAGTAAATGGCAACTCACAATTAAATGTGCATGACAACCATCATGCCGAAATAATTCCCAAACCAAACTTAGAGCAAAATCTATACAGATGACATTAATTCAAGTGTCGTCCGTAACCGTGGACACGGCTATTCGAATAGTTTTATACCTTGCAAGGGTGTACATCTTTACCCACATGACTTAGTTAGCCCGTAAGCCTCCGGAATAATAACTCACTGCCTTTGGTGTGTCGGCCGGGTAAACTAAGATTTGGTATTTTTCAACAAGTTGACATTATTGAGTTGGATGACCCATGTGAGACTGATCCCACTTAAATAACGACTGATAGCATATATTCAACCGAGGCTCACATGTTGTACAGGGAATGCCGACCCAGTCAATTAAATGCAAACTCGTGTTAGCCACACATATTACACCGCAGTCGGGGCCCTGAAGGAACGTACATGCGATGTAACACATCTACGCCCTTACCCTTCTAAGAACGTCTGATATCAATATAAGCTCCACATGGCATACGACACGGCCCGAAGACTTAAGCATCTATGCCATATGAAATCAATACACATGTCCTTACTCTCCAAAGATCCAACTCAATAATATTAACCCTTTACTTAACCAAACAGGCGCCCATACATCGTGTGGAAATGCGTTGGGACTTGAATTAAATTGTCGAGTTCAGGTCCTTAATCAACCCAGACAAGACATCCACATTTCCCAAATCTCGTGCACAAAGGCACCATCACTAGCATCCACTTGTCCAGATTTGAATTAATTGATAACAGGATTTAGAAGCATTTCCAAATCAAATAAACTAAACAAGGATCAAAGACAAATACAAATTATTTGTTGTTCCTAGGTTTGACAAGTTAAGCTTGTCAAACACTACCGTTCTATGGACTGCATGGCTAAGCAAAAGTTAAAAATTAAATATAATAACATCACAAACTACCTTAGGTTGAGTGTATGGTTAAATTAAAGATAAGCCACAAGTTCAGGGTATAACTAACTAGGAACAGGGCACAAATAAATTTTTAGAAAGTTGCATGCACAGTGTCACTGTATTTTGTAAATCTACAGTTCAAAAGATTAGGCTCAACATGGTGCAGAGAGGAAGCTTGCCTTGATAGTAGTAAATAACTTCTTGCTCAGGTTCTTGGGACTCAATAAAAGACTCAACAGTTTCAGAAGAACCAATATCTAAAAGAGAATAAAATCCAATGAATACAGGAAAAACAGAGAACAATAAGCACAAAAAGAATGTATGGTCAAGGTCTTAATGCATGAGTAATAGTATGCTTATGCTATATCTAATGTATTAAGGGTAATAACCCATATATATCATCTACTGACAGTGGCTACCCAGATTTTATATTTAGTTCAAAGCTACGAAGATCGGGTTTTATACATCGAACAGACAGCAACAAATGATTCAATTACCTAGCTTAACTCTATATAATGAAATACTACAGGATAGCTAAGTGTACTAAACTAGTGCTGTGAGCTAACCAATCATTTAATGCCATTAATAGCAATTCATGACTTTAGATTTTTGTTGTTGGTTTGGCGGTTTGACTAATAACCCAAAAACAAAGAACACTTCCGCTAACGCTTTTAGGTTGTGTGAAGAACCGTGATCGGACAAAAGTTTTAAATGAAGTTATGACCATTAAGGAATACTTATTACTATAACTTGTTAATGCTAGCATGAATTGCCTGGTTTAAAGAAAGAAAGAAAAGGAAGTCTTTGGTCGGTTTAACAACAACAAAGAAAGGTCTCGCTTGATTTCGCTACTACAGAGTAATGCACTAACCAAAGATTCTAAATAGAATTTTAGACTATTTGGAGGGTAGTTGATACCATAGGACTTCATAACTAGCCCTAATCGACCATACTAAAGAAGGAAATGGAACGTGGCTGTGAGCACCCGGATTTATTAAGCTCATAATACTTAGTCATCCAATTGACCCTAGTATTATCAACCAAATAAACCCAGTCTCGAGAGATGTATACTCCCCAGAATGCAGTATACATACCTCACAACAAAAGAATGTATCAATTCCATACAACACATAGTACATAAGCAACAAACCAGAAGTTAATATTAAAAACGATAGGTTATTACAAAAGAGGGGCCTTCAGGCAAAATACCAACAAGTACTACTAAGATAACAGCGGAAGCAAAAGTGCCATAAAGATGGTTATAACACAAAGCCAATCAGTGTGCCTTAACCCCTAGGCATCTGACCGGACCGCCAAGCTAGTCGTCGAAGAAGCTGCAACACATGGCACAAAAGTGAGGCTCTTGGAGCTCACCTCCTTCCTCTGCAACAAAAGCCACAAGAATGCCACAAACATCGCAGATGAGTACATAAAGTACTCCATAAGACATACGTGTAAGATAACAGAACTATAATTTAGCTACATGCACGCTTTATTTAAGTGGATGAGGCTTTGGACTCATTTTAGCACAAAGCAAGTTTTCATTTGCAATAATATAATAGATTGAAAGCAATTTGACAAAGCATTTTTAAATGTCAAGTAACAACGAGATAATACATAATAACAACCATATGAACAACCCGAAGTGACTAACCCAATAGCCACCACAACAATAGCATGAATTACCCATTCATACCAACCATGTCAAGTTTTAATTAAAGGTTGTAGTCTAGTTCTCACGGGCGATCCGAGCGTGTCCATAACCTAGGACGAGGCTATTCAATAGTTTTAACCTGCAGGGTGTACCAATGTACCCACACGCCGACCGCCTTTCCTTTAAGCACACTACCTTTGGTATGCCGCACGGCTAAGTCCTACGAGACATTTCCAATGGACAGTGCTAATTTTGACCAAGACAACCCACGGGATAAGGACCCAATGGACAGCCTAACCGGTGCCGCTCCATTCCCACACCACACACACACACATTTTATCTTTAAAACACACCAACCGAGCGACCCCAATTAGCACCGCCCAAAGTACTTAGTCAAGAGAGGTCCCATATCCCCTCGTGTGGTTAGCATAAAAATTGCTCGAACGGTGGCGCAAGTAACTCGGTCCTTAATGACTCTGCATACTACCACATTCCAAAACCACACCATCCCTCCAATATGCCCAAGTCCAAATCAAACTTTTATTTTCAGATTTTGACTTTACAAAATAACAAAGCACAAGTGCTGGACATAAAGGAGTAATAATTAGATTTGTGTGATCAAGACCATCGACTAAGTCGATGATCGCCCATAACTACCGAAAACTAAGCATGTCTAAGCCATTTAAATCGAAACTATTAAGTGATAAGAGCTCATCCAACGAGCTCCCACCACAGCAAATAACCTAGGCTCATGGTAGTAGAGGATAAACAATTCCTACAGATTATGCAACTATAGGCTTGCTAGCGATATTTTAACACAAAGTAGCATGCATACATACAAGTAAAACAATATATTAAGCTTTAAAGTAATGGGACAATGATGGAAATGATCAAACTTCTTGCCTTGCTGTTGCTGGTCAAATTGTTGCTGAGGATCGCTCACGGGTTCAAAGTACTGCCGACACCTAATCGGAAAGACGAAAACAATCGATAAGAACGATTTAAAACGACAAAGACAGCACAGCAAACGAACTCCAAACACTCTGAATTTTCTACAGAAGCAAGAGGGTGATTTTTAGGGAATTTAGCAATAAGAACCAATGGATTTGGATTCTCAATGCAAAAGATATGAGCAAAACAATTCTGCTCAGCCCTAAAAATACCAAACTGCACTATTCACTAATCTAATTATGAGGCAACATTTTCTAGAAAAGTGGTGATGCTGAGATTTTTACAACAAAACCAGCACCTCATGAGATGAATAACACAATTGAGTTCATCTCATTTGGAGCTATATTGCACTTTCTACCATTTTTCAAAAACAAGAACTTGAACAAAATTATAGTGCACAAGAACTCTTTTCTACAACAGCAACAAGATCAAAGCTAATTTTCACAGTAAGTTCGCTAATAGAGGAAGCCAACAAAGTTGGATTCACTCAAAACTAATCTACAGAGTATTAGTTATGTATTTTACAAGTTAAACACTATTTTGAGTGCACCTTTAAAGCTAGTTTTGAAACCTATTTGCAAAACCATGTTCTGGAGCTGAACTGGGCTCATAACCATTTTTTTGATTGGAGCCCAGGTCAAGCCAGAACCAACAAAATTTGAATGACCTCCTTTGGATTTAAAACGAAAAAGATATGAAATTCTAAAGTTATACCTTATTTCAGCTTATAATCAAGACTTCACAGGAATTTCTAAAAACCACAAGGACATGGGAGGACATAAGCGGCTCAGATCACACGGGGGAGGTCCTCAACGGTTGAGATCTTCCAAAGGAAGATCTAAACTATCAAGATCTCCCCGAGGAAGATCTACATCGTCAGGACCTCACAGGGGAGGTCCTGGACGGTCCAGATGTTCCAAGGGAGGACTTTGATGGTCCAGATCGTCCGAGGGAGGACCTTGATGGTCAAGATCTACCCGGGGAGGTCATGAACGGCTGAGATGACCTCGGGGAGGTCCTAAGGGGAGGTCCTAACGTCGCAGACCTCCAGGGGAGGTCTGGACGGCCATGATCGCACAAGGGGAGGTCTTGGACGCTCAAGATCTCCTGGGAGGAGGTCTGGGCGGCCCAGAGCCAGCGACCACGTGCTTGCGCGCACGCACGTGCTCGGACAAGAGATTAATGCGCGCGGGACAACGAGGAGGTCCGCGCGCGGGAGATCTTAAATGCGCAACACGGGAGGATTAAATGCAGTTAAGACACGCCAATGATTTCAACAATTTGAGCACTGGATTAGTGCATTAACTCGGCAAATTTTTGTCCTAAAAACGACAACGGTGCTGCCATTTTTGTCCGACAAAGACCCGAGCTCAAAGATGTGGTCATCGCCGGCGATACAGACCTCGCCGGCGACATCCAATGGTACCGTTGGGTCCGCAATAACCATGCGCACCCAATGGACCTCCTCTCAACGGCGGCGACGGCCTTGAACGCCGGCGAGCCGGAGAGGACAACGAAGGCAAGCACGGCCAAAATCCGAAATGCAAAATGAAGCTCCGCGCGACATTCGAGCGTGTGCTCAAACAAAAGCTCCGCAGCAGCATACATGCGGGTGCCAGCAACTAAGGGACTAACAGGAGGAGTACCTGGAGGTCCCGAGGTGCTGAGGAGGTCGAGGAAGGAAGGACCGGTGCCGGGGAGGAAAGGTGCTCCACGGCCAAAGCTTCAGCTCCTAGCTCCACTTTGTCCCCCTCTGCAAATGCCCAACAAATCAAGTTAGGACTTGGTCCCAGAGGGTAGGGCACAAATGGAAGGAAGGAGAAAAGGAGGAAAACTCAGGACCCTTGTCCACCGAGGAGCTTCAAGCTCCAAAGAATGGCGCCAAGGAGAGCTTCGTGGTTTAGAGCTCACAAGCACAGGTGCAAGCAAGGGATAATGGTGTGCAAAGGAAGCCAAGGAAACAGTGGGGGAGGTTTTATACTTAGGGCACAGGAGGTCATAGACCACGGGTTAAGCTCATGGTGAGCTTGGCCCATGGGTCGGTCTAGGGCTTGGACAAGATGTAAAGTTGACATGGTGACAAAGCTAGGCGATCGAGAGAGCGGAAAGTCGACCGCATTTAATGCGGTCAAGAAAGAGTTGTTAAAGGTACATGATGCAAAGCGTGCATTAACTCATCGCTTTCGAAGCACGCATGCGTGACCAAGGAAGGAGAAGAACAGGGGAGGTCCTTATGACCGTTGGATAAGACCACGGGGAGGTCCTAGCCATCGGATCCTATTTTTGAACCGTTACGCTTAAAGGACTGGGAGGAGGTCCCAGCCACACGATCAAGGATGGGGAGGTCATGGCCTCACGATTTCTTAATGCGTAGCAAGACGTGGGAAAATGGGGCAGGAGGTCCAAAGCGTTGGATCTCAATCCAACGGTGCGGACCTCCTGTGAGGTCTTAACCGCACACGAACTTAAGAGCATGAGGGGGAGGTCATGGCCTTTGGATTTAAATCTAAGGGCCACGATCTCATGTGCGCGGGGAGGTCGGATGCGCACGAGGAAAGGAGGAGGTCGTGACCGTAGATTTTAATCTAACGGTGCACAACACAAGATGGGGGAGGTTGGGAGCGCTTGACTTGCAGCGGAGGTCGTGGCCTTTGGATGTAAATCCAATGGCGCAGAACAATGAAAGCGGGGAGGTCCTGAGCGGCGATGACTTGCAGCGGAGGTTGTGGCCTTTGGATCTGAATCCAACGGCTACGACCTCAACAGCGTTCAAAAAGGGAGGTCTGATAGTTAGGTTGAGAGGAGGAGGTCGCGACCATGGATTTTTGATCCAATGGCTGTGACCTCACGTAGGTGGGACGCCTAAGTGATTTAATAGCTCGGGGAGGTCAGGAGCGGTTGGATCTTAATCCAACGGCTATGACCTGAACAGGGTGGGGAGGTCTTTGCGGTGTTGGCCGCGGAGGAGGTCGTGGCGGTTGGATGTAAATCCAACGGCTGCGACCTGATCAAGGTGGAGAGGGAGGTCACCGAGGTGCGAGACATGGTTGGGCTGGACGACTTTGCACAAATGACTAGCCCAAGGAACAGTGTAGGCTTTTATATTTAGTTTTTAACAGCTGAAACTTCGCAGAATTATTTGAGATAGCAAATGAACTCCAAAATTCATGAAATTTTAACTGGAGCTTGCTGACAATGATATTAACCTTGCATAAAATTTCCAGAGGTTATTATGCAATGCATTTTTCTCAGGAAATTCATGAAAGTTGTTCAAGGATTTGTTTTACCTCCAAAATTTATCAAACAAGTTTTACAACTTGTGATATTTTTCAGAGGGGTCCCACATCAGTTTTAGGACCAAGGAAAATATTTTCCAAATGTTTGGCACAAGATTTAAGATAATTGGAAAAGGAGTTTGACTTTTGGTCAACAAGAGCTTTGTGCTTTTGGATTACACAACTCTTGGACTAGAATCACAGGAGAGATTAGGGGTTTTCAAGATGTGAGAAAAAGTTTTAATTTCTACACATATAATTATACTTGAACAAACCCTGTTTATACAGTTGGGATGTTACAAAATCTCCCCCCCTAACAAAAATATTGTCCCGAGATTTGGCTCACTCGGTAAAGAAAGATGGATAGTCCGCACGCAGACGATCTTCTCTTTCCCAAGTAGCCTCATCCTCAGAATGGTTCGACCACTGAACTTTAAGGAACTTGATGGTCTTATTCCTTGTCCTTCGTTCAGACTCATCGAGTATGCGAACAGGGTGCTCGCGATAGGTCAAATCTTCCTGGACATCGAGAGTTTCCAATGGAGCTTCCTCAGTTGGAACACGGAGGCACTTCTTAAGCTGGGACACATGGAAAACATCATGTACCCCTCAAGTGCAGCCGGCAACTCCAACTTATAGGCAACAGCTCCTTCTTCTCGATAACGGTAGGGACCGACATATCGAGGAGCCAACTTGCCCTTGACGCCGAAGCGTTGATGGCCCTTCAAAGGAGAGACTTTGAGATAAACAAAGTCATTAGGCTCAAAACGCAACTCATGTCGACGGCGATCCGCATAGCTCTTTTGCTCGATTGAGCTGCGCGCAAACGCCACGAATAATTTGGACTTGGCGCCGGCCTCATTGATTGAGTCCGGCCAAAGAGAGGTCTTTCACCGGTCTCTGACCAGTTCAACGGGGTCCTACACTTTCTCCCGTACAAGGCCTCGAAAGGTGCCATGCCGAGACTGGCCTGAAAGCTGTTGTTATAAGAAAACTCGGCGAATGGCAAGCATTTCTCCCAATACTTCCCATAGGAAAGGACATAGGCACGAAGCATATCTTCCAAAACCTGGTTGACCCTCTCGGTCTGACCATCAGTTTGGGGGTGAAATGCCGTGCTAAAGGTAAGACGGGTTCCATAGCCATTTGCAGGCTATGCCAGAATTGAGAAGTGAGCAGAGAAGCACGATCAGAACGATCGTCTTCAGTACACCGTGCAAAATTACGATGCGGAATATGTAGAGATCCTTTGGAAAACCTACAAGAAGGTTATTTTTGACAGACTGAGAGCTTGTTCTTGATTCGATGGTTGGTGGTGCATGGCCGTTGTTAGTTGGTGGAATGATTTGTTTGGTTAATTCCTAACAACTTGTCCGGTTAATTCGGAGCGATTTATTTGGTTAATTCCAAGAATAACGGGATCTCACCGCTAACTAGCTTTACGGAGTCATCCTCCGCATGACTAGCTATCTTAAAGGGACTAAGGTCGTTCTTAGTTGGTGGAGCAATTTGTCCGGTTACTCCACTAACAAACGAGACCTTGGTCGGTTAACTAGCTATACGGAGTCATCCTCCATGACTAGTCTCTTACAAAGGATTATGGCCGTTTAGGCCACGAAGGTTCGAGGCAACAACGGTATGTGATGCCTTTAAAATGTAAAGGGACGAAATGTGCCACTTTAGTCAAACGATCGATGCAACCCAGATGGCATCATTTTTCTTAGGGTTCGGGGTAGACTAGTAGACCTTTTGAAACCGGGGTGGCCGCAGATGCGGATAAAAGAGTGAAATCGGGATCACCAACAATGATAAAAGATGGAGATACAAGGAAATGAGGCGCTCTGAATCGAATAAAATAATATCCGGGCAAGAGTTAGCGAGAAGCGTACCTAACACGACGTCAGGTGCCTCCAGAGCTTTCTCAGCTGAGATGGAGTCGACTGAATTACAAACGATCTTTTGCTGCTTCAAAGGGCAATTGTTGGCGTAATGCCCTTTCTTGCTACAAAAGAAACAAGTGATCCCGGCATCTGATTTGCGGGGACCACCTTGCTGACTCGCAGGTGCACGCGATTGAGGCACGGCCTGCGAACGACGAGGGGTTGCTGCAAGCTTCTTAGGACAATTATTAGCATAATGGCCCTTGAGATTGCAGAAGAAACAAATGACACTGGCGACCTTGCTGGAGTCACCCTGAGTCTTCTCTTGACACTTGCGGCGATCCATAGGCCTTTTCTTCCTGCCCACAGCAGCAACGGGATTTTCAACCACAAGCTGAAAGTCGGGGAAGGTATAGATCGTAATCTGTCTCGTAGCTCTTCGCATAAATCGTCCGAGAACTTTCTCGATTTGGAGGCATTGGCGATTGCAATGCTTGCAGATGACCGAAGAAACAACGGCTGCAGCCCAATGACTTGGCAATCACCGTGTTCAAGCTACACTCCTTGGGATAGTGATCGCTTCCTCGCAGAGAAACAAGTAACTTTGGCACCGGACAATCTCGGGTAAGTGGTCTTTGTCACAGTTTGGACAGATGTGGTACTTTGGTTGTTGTAGTGTCCTTCCTCACCACAACGCCGACACACCTTGACTCTTCCTAGTTCGCAATCTTGGTGAAATGCCCTCTTCACCACAGCCAAGGCAAAGGAGGCGATTGCCGCCAGGCAATAGGGCCATAATCGAAACACTTGCCGAGCGAGGCGCTTGCAAGCCTCGTGCTCGACAGCTTGGAGCTAGGAGAATTTCGTCCCACCCGACTTGTCGACCTAGTCCGCCATCGACTGTTCGGACATCTGCTGACGAAGAGATGGGTTAACACGAAACCCAAGGACTAGAAGTTGAAGAAAGCGAAAAGGATGCCAACGACTAGGGAACGGAACATCACCCTAACCAAGGCCAACAAAATAGATAGTACAGATCCCTCTGAGTTAATAATGGATTAGATGATAGTAAATGTAAACTAATGAAACAAGCAGAATAAAAGAAGTTATAGGGAGCATAATAAAGGAGAAGCAAAAACAGCAAGGAAATGCACTTTAAAAGCTTCCAAAATGACTCCAAAACAGCAAGGAAGACATAAGATTAAAGGCCAACTTCCCAACACAACTAACTTGTATTGAATGAATGAGTAATTGGTTGAGAAGATAAAATTTCAGCACACCACTCCAATTTCGAACACTACTCAAAAGCAAGGTAAAACCAAGAGAATAGGTGTTAGATACTTAGCTAACTAGTATCATGTCTTACCCTTTCATTCCCACAAGTTTTAGTTGATTAACCTCTCATTTTCTACCCTATTTAGAACCTTTGAGCTTGCTGTCCGGAAATTGACGCTTGCTGTCCAGATTTTGCATCCAAGCTTCCAGTCGAAATTGGCCATTCCAGAAGCTTCAAAACCTTGTAAATGGGCAGCTAACACTTCAATTTGCCAAACTCATTGATTCCCCAAAACCCAGTGTTATCGTTTAATTGGGTCTATCTTTTGAGAGGAGGAAAGGAAAACAACTTTTAAAACTCAATTAGAACAAGATGAGAGAAGAACACTAAGATAGGTAAGGAGTAAAAGAAGAGACTTTACTTAAGCTTTCATAAACCATTTGATATTGTGAAAATAGGTTTTCCAAAATATCCTAATAACGATCAAGCTTGGGTTATTACGGTCAGATGGCTCGATACCAACTTTTAGAGCACCGGATTTATTAAGCTCATAATACTTAGTCATCCAATTGACCCTAGTATTATCAACCAAATAAACCCAGTCTCGAGAGATGTATACTCCCCAGAATGCAGTATACATACCTCACAACAAAAGAATGTATCAATTCCATACAACACATAGTACATAAGCAACAAACCGGAAGTTAATATTAAAAAGGATAGGTTATTACAAAAGAGGGGCCTTCAGGCCAAATACCAACAAGTACTACTAAGATAACAGCGGAAGCAAAAGTGCCATAAAGATGGCTATAACACAAAGCCAATCAGTGTGCCTTAACCCCTAGGCATCTGACCGGACCGCCAAGCTAGTCGTCGAAGAAGCTGCAACACATGGCACAAAAGTGAGGCTCTTGGAGCTCACCTCCTTCCTCTGCAACAAAAGCCACAAGAATGCCACAAACACTGGCAGATGAGTACATAAAGTACTCCGCAAGACTTACGTGTAAGATAACAGAACTATAATTTAGCTACATGCATGCTTTATTTAAGTGGATGAGGCTTTGGACTCATTTTAGCACAAAGCAAGTTTTCATTTGCAATAATAAAATAGATTGAAAGCAATTTGACAAAGCATTTTTAAATGTCGAAGTAACAAGGAGATAATACATAATAACAACCATATGAACAACCTGGAAGTGACTAACCCAATAGCCACCACAACAATAGCATGAATTACCCATTCATACCAACCATGTCAAGTTTTAATTAAAGGTTGTAGTCTAGTTCTCACGGGGCGTATCCGAGCGTGTCCATAACCTAGGACGAGGCTATTCGAATAGTTTTAACCCTGCAGGGGTGTACCAATATACCCACACGTCAGACTGCCTTTCCTTTAAGCACACTACCTTTGGTATGCCGGCACGGCTAAGTCCTACGAGACATTTCCAATGGACAGTGCTAATTTTGACCAAGACAACCCACGGGATAAGGACCCAATGGACAGCCTAACCGTCCGCCAACGCTCCATTCCCACACACACACACACACATTTTATCTTTAAAACACACCAACCGAAAGCGACCCCAATTAGCACCGCCCAAAGTACTTAGTCAAGAGAGGTCCCATATCCCCTCGTGTGGTTAGCACGCAAAAATTGCTTTAACGGTGGCGCAAGTAACTCGGTCCTTAATGACTCGGGCATACTACCACATTCCAAAACCACACCATCCCTCCAATATGCCCAAGTCCAAATCAAACTTTTATTTTCAGATTTTGACTTTACAAAATAACAAAGCACAAGTGCTGGACATAAAGGAGTAATAATTAGATTTGTGTGATCAAGATCATCGACTAAGTCGATGATCGCCCATAACTACCGAAAACTAAGCATGTCTAAGCCATTTAAATCGAAACTACTAAGTGATAAGAGCTCATCCAACGAGCTCCCACCACAGCAAATAACCTAGGCTCATGGTAGTAGAGGATAAACAATTCCTACAGATTATGCAACTATAGGCTTGCTAGCTTATATTTTAACACAAAGTAGCATGCATACATACAAGTAAAACAATATATTAAGCTTTAAAGTAATGGGACAATGATGGAAATGATCAAACTGCTTGCCTTGCTGTTTCTGGTCAAATTGTTGCTGAGGATCGCTCACGGGTTCAAAGTACTCGTCGACACCTAATCGGAAAGACGAAAACAATCGATAAGAACGATTTAAAACGACAAAGACAGCACAGCAAACGAACTCCAAACACTCTGAATTTTCTACAGAAGCAAGAGGGTGATTTTTAGGGAATTTAGCAACAAGAACCAATGGATTTGGATTCTCAATGCAAAAGATATGAGCAAAACAATTCTGCTCAGCCCTAAAAATACCAAACTGCACTATTCACTAATCTAATTATGAGGCAACATTTTCTAGAAAAGTGGTGATGCTGAGATTTTTACAGAAAAACCAGCACCTCATGAGATGAATAACACAATTGAGTTCATCTCATTTGGAGCTATATTGCACTTTCTACCATTTTTCAAAAACAAGAATTTAAACAAAATTATAGTGCACAAGAACTCTTTTCTACAATAGCAACAAGATCAAAGCTAATTTTCACAGTAAGTTCGCTAATAGAGGAAGCCAACAAAGTTGGATTCACTCAAAACTAATCTACAGAGCATTAGTTATGTATTTTACAAGTTAAACACTATTTTGAGTGCACCTTTAAAGCTAGTTTTGAAACCTATTTGCAAAACCATGTTCTGGAGCTGAACTGGGCTCATAACCATTTTTTTGATTGGAGCCTAGGTCAAGCCAGAACCAACAAAATTTGAATGACCTCCTTTGGATTTAAAACGAAAAAGATATGAAATTCTAAAGTTATACCTTATTTCAGCTTATAATCAAGACTTCACAGGAATTTCTAAAAACCACAAGGACATGGGAGGACATAAGCGGCTCAGATCACACGGGGGAGGTCCTCAACGGTTGAGATCTTCCAAAGGAAGATCTAAACTATCAAGATCTCCCGAGGAAGATCTACATCGCCAGACCTCACAGGGGAGGTCCTGGACGGTCCAGATGTTCCAAGGGAGGACTTTGATGGTCCAGATCGTCCGAGGGAGGACCTTGACGGTCAAGATCTACCCGGGGAGGTCATGAACGGTTGAGATGACCTCGGGGAGGTCCTAACGTCGCAGACCTCCAGGGGAGGTCTGGACGGCCATGATCGCACAAGGGGAGGTCTTGGACGCTCAAGATCTCCTGGGAGGAGGTCTGGGCGGCCCAGAGCCAACGACCACGTGCTTGCGCGCACGCACGTGCTCGGACAAGAGATTAATGCGCGCGGGACAACGAGGAGGTCCGCGCGCAGGAGATCTTAAATGCGCAACACGGGAGGATTAAATGCAGTTAAGACACGCCAATGATTTCAACGATTTGAGCACAGGATTAGTGCATTAACTCAGCAAATCTTTGTCCTAAAAACGACAACGGCGCTGCCGTTTTTGTCCGACAAAGACCTGAGCTCAAAGATGTGGTCATCATGGCGACATGCACCTCATGGCGACATCCAATGGTACCGTTGGGTCCACAATAACCATGCGCACTCAATGGACCTCCTCTCAAGCGGCGACGGCCTTGAACAATGCGAGCGGTGGAGAGGACAACGAAGGCAAGCACGGCCAAAATCCGAAATGCAAAATCAAGCTCAAGCAACATTCAAGCGTGTGCTCAAACAAAAGCTCCGCAAAGAAGATACATCGGGTGCCAAAGAACTAAGGGACTAACAGGAGGAGTACCGGAGGTCCCGAGGTGCCGAGGAGGTCGAGGAAGGAAGGACCGTGCGGGGAGGAAAGGTGCTCCACGGCCAAAGCTTCAGACTCCTAGCTCCACTTTGTCCCCTCTCGCAAATGCCCAACAAATCAAGTTAGGACTTGGTCCCAGAGGGTAGGGCACAAATGGAAGCAAGGAGAAAAGGAGGAAAACTCCAGGGACCCTTGTCCGCCGAGGAGCTTCAAGCTCCAGCAATGGCGGCCAAGGAGAGCTTCGGTAGTTTAGAGCTCACAAGCACAGGGTGCAAGCAAGGGGATAATGGTGTGCAAAGGAAACCAAGGAAACAGTGGGGGAGGTTTTATACTTAGGGCACAGGAGGTCATAGACCACGGGTTAAGCTCATGGGGAGCTTGGCCCATGGGTCGGTCTATGGCTTGGACAAGATGTAAAGTTGACATGGTGACAAAGCTAGGCGGTGGAGGAGGAAAGTGACCTGCATTTAATGCGGGTCAGCAAAGAGTTGTTAAAGGTACACAGATGCAGGCGTGCATTAACTCACTGCTCAGAAGCACGCATGCGTGACCAAGGAAGGAGAAGAACAGGGGAGGTCCTTATGACCGTTGGATAAGACCACGGGGAGGTCCTAGCCATCGGATCCTATTTTTGAACCGTTACGCTTAAAGGACTGGGAGGAGGTCCCAGCCACACGATCAAGGATGGGGAGGTCATGGCCTCACGATTTCCTTAATGCGTATGCGCACGTGGGAAAATGGGGCAGGAGGTCCAAAGCGTTGGATCTCAATCCAACGGTGCGGACCTCCTGTGAGGTCTTAACCGCATTACCGAACTTAAGAGCATGAGGGGGAGGTCATGGCCTTTGGATTTAAATCTAAGGGCCACGATCTCACGTGCGCGGGGAGGTCGGATGCGCACGAGGAAAGGAGGAGGTCGTGACCGTAGATTTTAATCTAACGGTGCACAACACAAGATGGGGGAGGTTGGGAGCGCTTGACTTGCAGCGGAGGTCGTGGCCTTTGGATCTGAATCCAACGGCTACGACCTCAACAGCGTTCAAAAAGGGAGGTCTGATAGTTAGGTTGAGAGGAGGAGATCGCGACCATGGATTTTGATCCAATGGTCTGTGACCTCACGAGGTGGGACGCCTAAGTGATTTAATGACTCGGGGAGGTCGAGCGGTTGGATCTTAATCCAACGGCTATGACCAACAGTGGGGAGGTCTTTGCGGTGTTGGCCGCGGAGGAGGTCGTGGTGGTTGGATGTAAATCCAATGGTGCGACCTGATCAAGGTGGAGAGGAGGTCGGTGAGGTGCAGACATGGTTGAAATTTGGACCGACTTTGCACAAATGCTAGCCCAAGGAACAGTGTAGGCTTTTATATTTAGTTTTTAACAGCTGAAACTTGAGAATTATTTGAGATAGCAAATGAACTCCAAAATTCATGAAATTTTAACTGGAGCTTGCTGACAATGAGGTTAACCTTGCATAAAATTTCCAGAGGTTATTATGCAATGCATTTTTCTCAGGAAATTCATGAAAGTTGTTCAAGGATTTGTTTTACCTCCAAAATTTATCAAACAAGTTTTACAACTTGTGATATTTTTCAGAGGGGTCCCACATCAGTTTTAGGACCAAGGAAAATATTTTCCAAATGTTTGGCACAAGATTTAAGATAATTGGAAAAGGAGTTTGACTTTTGGTCAACAAGAGCTTTGTGCTTTTGGATTACACAACTCTTGGACTAGAATCACAGGAGAGATTAGGTGTTTTCAAGATGTGAGAAAAAGTTTTAATTTCTACACATATAATTATACTTGAACAAACCCTGTTTATACAGTTGGGATGTTACAGTGGCTGTTTTGTCGGTTGTGACCGACAAAAGGTGACAGAGAGCTACGTTTGTCTTATCAACTAAATTGGTGACTTAGAAAAACAAAAGATGGTCTACTTATGGTATTAGGGTTCACTCAAAACCCGCAGGAGCTAGTATTATGACAAGAGAAACCCTAATTCTTGAAAACGATATGAAAGACCGAAAAGTTATAAAAATAACTTTTCAGTTCAAAGAAGTTTGGAGTATCATATGAACCAGTGAGTGCTATAAGAGGATAACTAGAGTTCTTAGAGAGCTTAAGCTAACAGAAGTAAAGGCTAACTCACCAGCTAGGGTTTAGAGAGGAAAAGACCAGTTCTTGGTCAACAGAAAAGATCCAAGTCCTTTCTTTGATTCTGACCAAAACAAAAATTGTAGAACTAAGTCTCTAAAGATCATTAGTCACATTTTTGCTAAGAAAAGATGGAACTTAACTCACCCAGGTGAGGTTTTCCAAGATGAAGCTTCACAGCTCAAGTTGACAGGGAGCAAAAGTCCTAAGTCCAAACCTACAAGAAATACCCAAAACCACCTTAGTATGAGAGTTGGGTCTTCTTGCGGTTGAACAATGGAAGAAAGACAAGGATGCTTCACTGTGAAGGAAGACAGCTAATGGAGTTCTCCCAGGTCAACAATGGTAGGAAAAAGGAACTAGGGTTTATATAGTGTGGAAGTGCCCAGATCAACCGAGAATTATCTAGAGCTCATGAGGTGGCACTAATGGATAGATATGAAGAGAAAATATCCCCTAAATTACTGTACACCACCTCCTCCCCGGCGAGAAAATTGTTTACGGTGTAAAGCAATAGAGGAAACAGAAATTCCGTCGCTGACACGCGGGCCCCGGTTATTATGACCATGCACCAAGACGTAGCAAATCTCACTGAACCACAGCCGTTCGATTCTATTTGGGCGGTTGTGATGCGGTGGCTAAAACAAGTTGAAGCGGTATCGTGAAACGTGGACCACACGATCTCCAGCGAATGGCCACGATCTAGGGTCTCAGAAGGTCCGAACGACCCACTCTGCGAGAGCCCTCCGACGGCTTAACGGTCGCGATGCAATGGGGAACTGTCGCGATCCGATCGCCCACTCAACAGAGCCGTGGCGACGCAAAACCATGCGCCCAAGATGAGGTGCGTGCGGGAGCTCTTCCGCCCAAGGACTCCATCGCCGTTAATTTTCAGGCCAACGGTCAGGATCAAGGCGGCCCCGGGTGGTCCGAACATCACAGCGACTGTGGGCCGTCAGATCTGATTTCAACGGTGGATATCGAGGAGGTGTAAGGGTGGTCCGAACGTTACAGAGATCCGGCTGCACGCGCAGTAATTCGACGGTTGAGATGGGCTAGAAGTTTGACTGCTGCGTCTTGACGCGTGACAGAGCCGATTGCGCGATCGGCTTGGGTCCAACCAAGTCAAGGCCAAGCCGCTACAGTGCTAGACCGGAGTTTCGACCGGGAAAGTTGACCAGAGCTGTTTAAATTGTAAAAAGGTTTGACTGGGTCTTTAAATATAACAAATAAATTTGGAAAATCTTGAAATTTTGCAAATTTGCTACTGGGATGATATATTCCCCAAATAAATTTTACAACCACTGTTTATTCTTTAAAAATACATAAATAATTCATTTAAATCAACTAGGGTTTATTTAAAGACAAAGACTTTTCTAAAAAATCAAAATAATTTCTAAAAATTCCACAAAAATTATTTTTTTGGCCATAATACTTCATCTGGTTTTCAAATAAAGTATATCCCACCATAATACCAACAAGGAATGGTATTTTCGTTTGAAATTTTGATCAAGTTGGAGTTTGCAATAGAAATTTGGGAAAAAGGTTTGTAACAAGTTGCCTAAATTGCTAAAATGAGCAGTAATGACATGAACAAGATTTTATTATCAGATATTAGGGCTGAGGCTGTTACAAAGGAGGTGCTCCTTGTGTAGCGGAAGAGTTCGATTGAGAGATGGAATAAGAGTTCCGTGTGTTATGTGCATGTGGTGTGATTTCGTACCAATAGGGGAGTAAGCCCAAGGTACATTGGGTTGTTTTTGACAGTTGCGGGAATTAATAAGTTAGTGTATCGCTAGGACCGACTCGAGTCCATACGCGAGCTACGCAATGTCTGGTATGTTCCAATGCTTAGTGAATAATTGAGAGATTTAGAGCATGTGATCCAGTTAGAGCCGTTGATCATCGAACAAGATCTTACCTTCCAATCCCAGCCAGTGCAAATTATGGAAGAGTCAGAACGAGTTCTAGGGAACAAAACTTTGAAGTATGTCAATGTGCTTTCGTCTCATCAGTCCAAAAGAGAGGCCAATTGGGAGCTGGAGTCTCACATGCGCGATCAATATCCGGATTTGTTCATGACGATTACGCGTATTCTGTTGTTAATTTTGAGTTGTGGTTTTTCTTTCACGTAGATCATTGCGAGGATTCGGGGTCGAATCCTATTTAAGGAGGGTAGAATGTAATACCCTGTTCAATCTTTACAACTATATTTGAATTTGAACCGTTTTATCAGGAATTAAAAAGGGATTTCAGAATTTCTCTTGAAGGGGATTAAATCTTGGGCCAAAGGCTCATTAGGGGCAGCCAAAACCCTTAGGGTTACTGTAGCACGCCTCCTGCTATAGTGCCACTGCTGCTACAGTAATCACCCCCTCCCTTGCTGATGTCCAAGAAGAAGGGAGGGAGAAGAACCCTTCGGGTGCCGCCGGCCAAGGAGAAAAGAAGAGGAACAGAGGAGAAGAAGAGGAGCTTCTTTGAGAATAGATCATCGTCTTCCCGTGGGTCTTCAAGGGTAACAAGGTGCTTTCCCCGCTGTTTGATGATGATTAGATGCGAATTCGATTAGTTGGATTGGATTGAATTGCTGCTCTTAGAATTTCAGATCTGTCCAGATTGTTGTGTGGCCAATTTCAGATTCTTAGAAGCCGAATTGGAGGATTCCATCTCCTAGATATTTATATATATTGTTCTTAGCTTTTCGTAGCCGCTAAGAACACCAAATTCTGACGTACAGATCAAAAGTTATGGTATGATCTTCCTTGCTGTCCTGAATTCTTGACGAGAATGATCTGTCAAGTTGCCTTTTAAATTATGATTATGATAATGGAAGATTCAGGGTTTTCACTCAACTAGGTTATTGTAGAAATTTTTATAACCTTTCGAGAATGATAAAGAACACCCTAATCGGAGTTGTAGATCAAAAGTTGTGATCTGTTCTTTACTGCTGTCCTTTTCGTCTAGACGGAATCTGTCTTGTACTTTCATCCACCGGTTAGCATTTTATTTTTGCCAAATTGGGAGATCTTGTCAACTAGAATTTTGTAGATATGTTCGTTAAGTTTTCATAGGATCTGGGCTCACCTCGTTCCGAGTCCCAGATCAATAGATATGAGTTATTTCGTGCTGCTGTCCAGATTCATTTCGGTGATTGGGTTGTCTGTTTTCAGAATAGGTCTATTAGTTAATTCTTGGGTTGTCGGGAAAGTGTTGTAGAACATTGCTGGTAGTGTCATGTACCATGTTGTTCTTATTTCGAGTACTTACTTGTGTAGGCGGCGAGGCTTCGGGTTTAGGAGAACCTTCGTTGCCTACTAACGCGTCGCAACGCGGAAGGCAAGTACTTTAATATTCTTAAGATTAGTGAATGTTGAATGCTTGATGTCTGTATTGTGTTTCTCTATGATACATGAGAAGATTCAATGTTTATGTTCCTTGCATATGTGTTATTTCCATGATTAGAGATGATGTCTTTCATTATTCATAGTTCATTCCATGCATCCATTGTCATGTTCCATCCACAGGAGTGGATTATAAAGACCCATCAATTCCAGTATGGGCACGTAAGACCCACCATTCCAATGTGGGATCCACGGGAGTGGATTATAAAGACCCATCAATTCCAGTATGGGCACGTAAGACCCACCATTCCAATGTGGGCAGATTTGGACACCGTGATGAAACGTTCTTCATATGGGATTTGGATCCCGCATTTTGTTAAATGCGGCTTATGAACTTGACAGTGTGTCACTAGCTATCCGTATAAGCGAGTGCAGATCCTTTCATTTCATTAAATCCATTCATTCCATTCATTCATATAAACATTCGGTGTTATGTTCATATTCTTTAATGTTGTTGTCTTGTTCATATTTGTTGTATGTCCAATTATTCGCCGTACTTGCTGAGTCTCAGACTCATTCTTGATTTGTTTGTTTATTTTAGGTGATCGTTGATGATGACTCTTTTGGGAGGGAGTAGACACACACTATTCATTCGTTTCACCGTGCTCTAGTTTTAATAATATGACTTGGTTATGTCTTTCATTCGTTAATTGATGAACTGTAATAAATAAAGTTAGATGTGGTTGATATCTCTCTCCATGTTATGGTTGCTTAGGTTCTGCTTGTGGTCTTTGATCACCCCTTTGATATAATTATTTGGATTCAGATTATATTCTTGCCTTTGTTCTATTAAATGTTAATCTCTTTATTTCATTAGATGAGATATTGTTTAAATTCTTCCTCATTATGGATGTATGCTAGATCCTTTAGGTAACATTTTGGCTTCCGAATAGCCAGGGTGTTACAGAAATGGTTGTGGTCGGTGGTGAAGGCTTCGACCAAAGTCACCGGCCGTGTAGTAGATCACCGCAGTCGATGGAGGCATCGCTGGGGATGTGAACAAAAGAGAGATGGAGAGAGAAGGTGGCGCCATGCAAGCTGCACAAGGAGGGGATTTGCCATTGAGAGGGTAGGACTGATTGTCGGGCAGGGGGTAGGAACAACCGCCATCGGGAGAGGAAGAAGATAGATCCATCATTCCATGCACGCAAGGGAGAGAGAAGGGAGATGGAGAGGAAGAAGAGAGAGGAGAGGATGGATGGCTGACAGTGGGACCCATTTTTTGACATGGGCAGTAGTGCCATTTGGCTAGTCTATTAAGTTGATCGTGACCTTGACTTACCAATAAAATGAGCTAGCTCAGCTGCCCATGTGGCTAAACCACTGCCACATAAGCAAAACCACCGAGCAAAACAGCCATGGGGATTTAAGTGCACTGGTTTTGCAACGTGAGGGTATCAAAGGACTGGATTTTTAGGTCAGAGGGTTAAGTATTTGGACAGCGGTACTTGGAGGAGTCAAATTGACTTTTTCCTATGTGCCAGTAGACTGTAGGCCCACCTTTAGGATCACATTGTGAGACCCCCAAATATTGGAATGTGCCGAATTATAAATTACACTGGTAGCATAATTCTTAATTAAGGAACAGTGTAATGTCCTTAATAAAAATCGTACTAGAAGCATAATCATAATAAGTAACAATCCAACATTTAGGTTCCCGGATATATGTCATGAAATAGTTCCCAGGATTAGTGACTATTGCGCATATATCCTTAATCAACATTGCATCAATCACATACAAGTCATACATTCACATAATTATACATCATATTACATCTCCAATTTCGGTTGCTACAGTACCAGGTTGCTACAGTACCGAAATATGAACAGATGACCTTGGGTTATTAACAAAAAGAACAACAGCGGAAGCAAAAGAATAAAAACAAAACCACCAATGGCCCCATCATCCCGCAGGCTATTGCGTGGAGAGTAGAACTAGCTTCACTCGTTAGCGTCACCCAGATCGACGCTAACGGGCATCTCATAAAGATATCCATCCTCACCTGCAACAAGGGGTCATAAAACCCTGAGTACGAAAGGTACTCAGCAAGACTTACACAAACTAATAAAAGAAAGTGTTTGTTAGAACCTATACAAAGGAATAGAATTTTATATGCATAAGGTTATCAATAGAAGGCTTAAATGGTTCCATTTTGCATAAAGCGATACATCTTAACCTACAATTGCTATGTTTTGATAAAGCAAGTTTAATAAATTGATTTGGACTAAAACAGTGAATAAGTGTAATTGTAAGCATAAACAGTAACAAAAGTAAATAACATCTCACAATTAACTGTACATGACTATCATCATGCCGAACCGATTCCCAAACCAAAATGAGAGCAAAATCTATACAGGTGACATTAATTCAAGTTTTCGTCCGTAACCGTGGACACGGCTATTCGAATAGTTTTAAATCCTTGCAAGGGTGTACATCTTTACCCACATGACTTAGTTAGCCCGTAAGCCTCCGGAATAATAACACACTGCCTTTGGTGTGCCGGCCGGGTAAACTAAGATTTGGTATTTTTCAACAAGTTAATATTATTGAGTTGGATGACCCATGTGAGATTAATCCCGCTTAAACCAGACTGATAGCGTACATTTAACCGGGGCTCACATGTTGTACCGGGAATGCCGACCCAGTCAATTAAATGCAAACTCGTGTTAGCCACACATTTTACACATGATCGGGGCCTCAAGGAACGTACATGCGATGTAACACATCTACGCCCTTACCCTTCTAAGAACATCTGATATCAATATAAGCTCCACATGGCATACGACACGGCCCGAAGACTTAAGCATCTATGCCATATGAAATCAATACACATGTCCTTACTCTCCTGTATCCAACTCAATAATATTAACCCTTTACTTAACCAAACAGCGCCCATACACTGCGTGTGGAAGTACGTTGGGACTTGAATTAAATAGTCAGAGTTCAGTCCTTAATCAACCCAGACAAGACATCCACATTTCCCAAATCTCGTGCACAAGGCACCATCACTAGCATCCACTTGTCCAGATTTGAATTAATGGATAACGAGGATTCGTACATTTCCAAATCAAATAAATGAACAAAGATCAAATCATATAAATTATTTGTTGTTCCCAAGTCGACAAGCTAAGCTTGCCAAACTCTAACGTTCTATGGATTGCATGGCTACAAAAGTTAAAACTAAATATAATAACATCACAACTAGCTTAGGTTGAGTGTATGGTTGAATTAAGGATAAGCCACAAGTTCAGGTATAACTAACTAGAACAGAGCATAAATATTGTTTTAGCAAAATTTGCATGCAAATATCATCATCAGATTTATAAACCTACAGCTCAAAAGATTAGGCTCAATATGGTGCAGAGAGGAAGCTTGCCTTGATAGTAGTATATAACCTCTTGTTCAGGTTCTTGAGGTTCAACAAAAGATTCAACAAACTCAGAAGAACCAGAATCTAAAAGAAGATAAAAGAATTTCAATGAACACAGAAAAACAGAGAACAAAATGCATAAAAGAATGCATGATCAAATAATACATGGGTAGCATTATGCTTAGACTATATTTAATTCAATAAGGATAATAACCCATATGTATCCTCTCTCGACAAAGGCTACCAGATTTTTAGATTTAGAAATATAGCTACAAGATGTCGGGTTTTATATACTAGAACAGACAAAGAACAATTAGCTCAAGTATTGGACTCAACTCTACAAAATAAAATGTTGTAGGGAGCTAAGTATACATATACTAGTGTCTGTGACCTAGCTAAGCAATTAGTGTCATTCTTGGCAATTTAAGACTTTGAGCTTTTTGTTGTTTGTTTGGTCAATTTACCGACTAAAAAAACCAAAACAAAGAACAGCACATTATCACTTTCGGTTAGCTAGTGAAGTTATACAAGACTAGTGCTTTCAAGTGGAGTTAAAACTAACAGGAGGCATAAATATCATCATCTATTAATGCTAATCCTAATCGGCTAGATTATAGAAGAAAATAGAAATTTCATTATTGATTGGTTTTAGCCAGTCAAACTAACAATAAGGAGGTTTACACTAAAAAGATATTTTAGTGATCATATAAGTCAAAAGGGTCTAAGTTGATACTAGAGTTTATTTAGCCTTAACTAGACTAGCATCCTAACAAGAGAAACTCTATTTCTTGAAAATGATATGAAAGACCGAAAAGTTATAAAAATAACTTTTTCAGTTTAAAGGAACAGAGATCATCACATGAGTAAGTGAGTAGTGCATGTGAGTGAGGGATGTCCTAAAAGAACTTAAGCTAACAGAAGGGAAAACTAACTCACCAAATTTAGGGTTAGAGAAGACAGAGTCAAGCTCTTGGTCAAACAAGATCCAAAGAGCCTTTTTCCTTGTGCCGACCAAAAGAAAACGATGAACTAAGCTCTAAAGATCATGAGACATATTTTTGCTAAGAAAAGATAGAACCTAACTCACCTAGGATGAAGCTTTCTCAAGAAGAAGCTTCACTGGTTCAGGGTGATAGAGAGAAAGAGTCACAAGTCCAACCTACAAGGAAAATCCACAACTCATATTAATATGAGGTTTAGACATGCTTGTAGGGGAACAGAGGTAGAAGAACAAAGAGCTTCACTGGAAAGATGATAAAGATAATGAGTTTCTCCCTTGGTCAACAATGTCAGAAGTCCCAAGACTAAGGTTTATATAATGGTGAGGTTCCCAGATCACACTGGATATCTCTAGAACCAGATGAGGTGGCCTTAGAGATAAATATTAAGGGATAAATATCCTCAAAATACTGTTCTCTACTCCCATTTCGAACACCACAATGTTCACAATGGAAAAACCAGAGAGAAACACCATTTTATGTCACTGACGCGTGGGCCCTAGGGCTATTCATGCCATGCAACGCACGTAGGGTTCAAAACCCTTCCCTGACGCGCGGGCCCAGGGGCAAAGCAAACCGTGCAGTGCACCGCACGCACCCAGCAAAAACGACGCTGACATGCGGGCCCCAGAGCAAACACAGCAGCGCACCGCACGCAGCGCACGCAGAGGAGTTCCACGCACAGCCACCGTTCGATCCCACACGTGCGGCTGTGATGCGGGGTGTTAAAACATGTTGAACCGGTATGGGTGAACGTGGGCCACACGATCTCCAGCGGACGACTCAGATCGCGAGCAGCCCGAAGTGGTCCGAAAGTTACAATTCACGCGAGCCGTCGGATTTAGGTTTAACGGTCGCGATTCCACGGGGAACTGTCGCGGTCCGTAAGACCCGGGATTAACGTCCCAAATCCTCTATGCATTTCTGAACTAGTCCCATGATCAGTAGCTAGTTCACACAGTTAAACAAATATGGTAACATCCACAAATCGCATAACTTTATTAATAATCAACAGAGTTTATTACAACAGGGCTTACAAACCAACAATAAAAACACAATGAAGACGAAGAAGATGTAGTAGAGTCCAGTTAATCTGCCACAGGCAATCGACTGGGGAAGCGGCCTAGTCGTCGAGATCCACACCGATGATGAAGTTCTTCTCCTCTAAAATTTGTTTGCAATAAGCAAGGATGAGCACTACTACCGTGCTCGCAAGTTACACCCACAAATAATGTAATGACATGCATACATGGATGTAACAAAGGATGGCTTAATATGGTTCTTTTTGCATAAAGCAGCATTTCCTTTAAATACTTGTACTAAGTTCCAAAGCAGTTATTCAATAATTAAAATTCATTTTCTAAATCAATTTTATAGTCGATGACATTCACACATGAATGGTGAAGGACACCTCATATCACAATGGCTAACCGCCCAATTCCCATTTGGATAAACCAGCTTGATAAAGTCTTTTTAAAACAAATTCCAAGTCTAACTTTGAGTGGCTTTGCTAGCATGTCCATGATCATGACGCTGCTATTCAATAGTTTTACACTCTCTGAGAGGTTGTACACTTTACCCACAAGACATGACTTCTCTAGTTTGTTCGGCATATATCTATGCCACCGCCACTACCTTAGGTAAGCGATCTAGAGCACATGACAAAGCCTTTACAATGCGCCATCCCACCGCAGATCCACCCCGTTAAGGTTTCAGATCCTCCTGGATAGAAATCCGCAGAGTTTGTAGGGGCCCCTCTTACGCCGATGGGACTAACGAGGTCATAATACGACCAGCCATCCGAGATGGACCCACACAATCCATGGATTGACCGCGATGGCACTTTGCAAATTAGTCAGCCAGGTCCCCTACCCATACTCAGGACATGTGGTTGCACGATATGGCATAGCCCATTATAGGCATAGCAAAGGAACGCTCAGAGGCCGGTCCTCAATTGACTTGGGCGACTTTCCACAAAACCCATGGGCCTCGATCATGGAAATGACTCGATCCCGTGCATTAACATGCACCATCCAAACAACCATTTCGCCCAAGTACAAACCATAATTTTATTTTATTTTTCTCAAATTCATTTACAACAAAACTTCCATGACAAACCAATGCCATGGATTTTTAAACAATATTTGATTTTTGGCTGAAAGTTTCCCAAATCAAACATTTTTGGGTCTAAGCATTGCTAACATAATCTTTCTCAAAATGTTCTAGTTCATACTATTGTATCAACTAGATTTTATCTAGGTGAGGGTTAAATGTCCAAGACTTGTCAAGAACGAGATCAAGATGTAAACCATCAATATTGTGATAATTTAATCTTTAGTAATCCAATATCCTTTAGACCAATCTACACCATATAGGTCTATTTCTATGATTCAACTTCAAATGATCCAATATTTAACTATACTCTAATTTTATAATCTGATATCCATCAATCCAATGATTATGTAATCCTATAATCAAATTTGTAGATAATCGATATCCAATAACAATCTATTTCTAGAATCGATATCAATAATTCAAGATCGACTATAGTGTCTATCTATCATCCAATCTTTATTAATCCAACATCAACAATTATCTACTTCTAAAATCCTATATTCAATAATTGTTTATTTCTATAATCCAACCATAATAATCATGTTTTTCTAATAATCCAACATCATTCAATCCGATAATCCAATAATAATCTATGTCTATGATTGACATCTAATATCCAACAATCATACAACTCTAATAATCCCACATCCAACCATATTATATTTCTACAATTCATTCTTAATAAGCCAATATCAATAATTATCTATTTCTGTAATTCAACATCCATTATCTATTAATAATCATCCTCTAACTTCACCCTTCCATGCACAATCTTCTTTTATTATCTAAACTCCGACAAATTGTAACTCCAAAATATATTGCATTCGATAAATTCTCCATACCACCTCTCTTGACAATAATTGGACATACAAAGGCATTGGGAATAACTATAAAGCTTAAAACAGAAATTTAAATTACTTGAATATAAATACGCATGCAATAATAATTTAAAACAGAATTTAAATAATTTTAAATACTGGGATTAATATGTTTAAGAATGTAGCTTGCCTTGCTTAATGGATTATTCTCAAACGGCGTTGAAATCCGGTCGTCCGAAGTCGTCGAAATCTATACGCGTAAACGATTCGAATTCAAATAATATTCAAATAAAATCCAAATAAAATCCAAAAATTATAACATAAATACTGCTAGGAAGGTATCAACTTTTTATGAATTTATGAAGTTGAATCGAAGGAATCGGAGTTCGGATGAGAGAGAACGAAATTCGAAGGTTGAATGTCGCATGAAATAATAAAATTCCGAAAATTGTACTATTCATCGGAAATTATGGTTTCAGATAACTGGGAACAAAGAAGGAGATTTAGGGCTATGGCGAGGAGTACGATGTTGAATGCGTTGAGGCGAACTCAACGGTGTTGACGGCTTCGGCGAGAGGATCTTTGATGGCACGCAAATTCAATAGAGAAATCCTTCGACGGACGGGCGGCTAACGTCGGCATTATGCCAAACGGAGAGGAGTTAGCGGATGAGGTTTGTGGCGATTTGAAGAGGGAATCGCGAACGCAACGCCACCTTGGTTGTGGTGAAAAGCGCCTGATTGACCGTGGCGGCGGCAACGACGCGTAAAATGGACCAAATAATTAATAGAAATTAAATAAAATCTAGAAATTACAAAATAAATACTAAAAATAATAGATGAATTTAGGTGAAGGAATCAATGGATTTGGAGCTTGCATGAGAGAGAACGGATTTTTGGAAGATTAAAAGGGTCTGTACAAAGAGGTAACGATGACTAATAAATTGATAATGTTCATCTTCCTTTTTAGTGAGCGTAGCAAAATATGGTTAGCGGCTTGGTCCTAATGCCGATGGTGCTAGGACAGCGGCAAGGACGAGGGAGGGAAGCATCACGGAGAGCACGACGATCGCGGCTGTGGGCGGAGATCGTGTGGCGGCGCTAGCTCGACGGCGACGTAATCCACAAAAGAAGAAGCTTGGTCTATGGTTTAGATGACGGCGTTGTTGGCGAACGGCGGCATTCCGACGGCCGGCGAGGGGTGGAATGGAGAGAGGGACGACGGGATGCGGTGCTCACCTCGGTTGTGGAGGAACATGCACGGATGGTCGGAGGCGAGGACGACGACGCCGGGCGCGGCTTGGGCTCACAAATGGCGGCGGTGCTCCGCGATGTTCCGCCAAGGCGAGGAAGCATCACAGAGAACGTCGCGAGGCGAAGCTAACGGTGTGGTCGATGGTGCCGGGCTCCACCGAGAGAGCGCTAGAGGCAGCACAAGGAGCTCGATCGGCGACGGAAAATCTTCGATTGCGGAGAGGAGAAAGGGAGAGAGGAGCTAAGATTTTCGGGGATGAATGAGTGAAGCATTGCGCACCCGGTGCTCCCTTTTATAGGGGCGGAGGAGGCCGGGAGAGGGAGATCGAGGGGCGGCCGTTTTGGTTGCAATTGAAGACGAAACGAAACGATTTAAATTGATTGCACGTAGTGGAGATAACATCCAATTGAAGGTGTTGTGATGTGCGTGACGTTAATACACATGTTTCGCTTCAGACGGAATCAAATTTAACGCATTGAGTGTGGAGAATGGGAAGAAAGATGGTGGTCTGCCATTAATGGAGGTTTTGGAGCTCCATTGCATGGTTGTGAGGGAAGGGGGAGAGGAGGAGGGACGGCGCGGTGGTGGGGATGGGCGGCGCGGCGAGCGGCGGCGCCGGCGGTGGTGGCCGGAGGTGGGCTACCAAGGGGCGGCGCTGCCATTTTTAGGAGGCTTCGGCCATTTCTTGTTGCTCTCGGGAAGACAACAGAGCAAAGAAAAATGATTCGGTGGAGAAGAAAGCCACGTGAAGAAAATGATGGAGGAGAGAGATAAGCAGTAAAGAAATAAATAAAATACTAATTTTATTTGTACTTTTCTTGGCCGACACACACGGTCTGAACATGCTGCATGCATGGTCCGAACAACATGTTCAAGCACGTACAAGGCATGCACATGCACGCACAAGGCAAGAAGAAGGAGAGAGAAAAAGAAATAGAAGGAAAGCATAAAAGAAAAACCGGGAAATTTTAAAAAATAAAATAAATTCTAGAAAATTCTATAAATTAATTTAATTTTTATTTTTCAATTTGAACTCAAATAAAACTTCAAAAACTTTGATAAATTTTATTTTTGACTTTTAAAACTTCAGAAATTCAAATAAAGCAATAAAACTCTTTCAAATTTCAGAAAATCCAATAAAATAATAACTTTATTCATTTTTATTTTGGTAATAGCACTTTGGGATGTTACAGTCCGATCGGCCCAATCAGTTAGAGCCGTGCGATTGCGAACCAACGGCCCAAGATGAGGAGCTCGCGGGAGCTCTTCGGCCCAAGGAGTCCATCGCCGTTAAAACGCGATTCAACGGCCAGGATCGAGGCGCTCAAAGTGGTCCGAACGTCGCAATGATCTGGGCCGCACGCTACGGATCCAATGGCCCAAAACGCGAAGGGGATGGAGGCGGTCCGAATAGCACATTGAATCCAGCCCGTTCACGCGACAATGGACGGCGGGATGGGCTAGGGTTGTGACGCATGCGCTGGTGGGACGGGGTGAGCTGACTGGCATCTTGTTGAGCTCGACCGCATCGCTACTGAAGGATGTGGTCGCTCAAGCCGAGAGATTTGACCAGATTCATTTAAATTTTAGAAAGATTTGACCAGGCCTTTAAATATGGCAAATAAATTTGTAAAATCCTGAAATTTTGCGAATCGCTCATCGATAATATATTCCCCAAATAAATTTTGAAACCACTGTTCCTTCTTTAGAAATACATAAATAATTTATTTAAACCAACTAAGGTTTATTTAAAGACAATTATTTTTCTAAAAATCAAAATAATTTCTGAAAATTCAACAAAAATTATTTTTGGCCATAATAATTTATCGATTTTCAATTAAAATATTTCCCAATCATAATACCAACATTGGATGGTATTTCTTTTTGAAATTTTTATCAAGTTGGAATTTATAATTAAAATTTTGGGAAAATAGTTTGTAACATGTTACCCAATTTGTTAATCAACAAGAATGACATGAACGAAGGCTTCATTATTGTATATTAGGTTGGGGCTGTTACAAACCTACCTCCTTTAAGAAAATCTCATTCCGAGATTTCTTATAATCGAAGTTGGACAAAGGTGAAGTTGAAATGATATTCTTTAGAAACATAACATCGCTTGTCTTTATTTCTTTCAAAGATAGAAAAGAAATTTCACATAACAACATAGTGTTTGTTATTACAACTTATGTTACATTGCTTTGTTTAACCTTGCCTTTCTTGATTCAAAGGCAAATATTAAAAAAAAAAGGTAGGGGTGCTCGATTCTCATCGATCTTGGCGCCCCATGTGGCTTCATCTTCTAATGATTAGCCCACTGAATTTTTAAGAACTTGACAGTGCGATTTCTTGTCCTACGTTCCATTTCGTCGAGGATACGCACTGGTTGTTCTTGATACGACAGATCTGGTTGCAGATCAAGATTTTCATAAGCTGTAGCCTCGGTTGGAACACGAAGGCATTTCTTCAGTTGAGAAACATGAAAGGTATCATGAACTGCCGACAACGTGTCGGGAAGTTCCAATTGATATGCCACAGCTCCTCGTTTTGCAATGATTCGGAAGGGTCCGATATAACGAGGTGCTAGCTTCCCTTTCACATGAAAGCGATGAGTACCTTTCATCGGCGACACTTTAAGATAGACGAAATCATCTATTTCAAAACTTAGCTCACGGCGTCGATGATCGGCATAGCTCTTCTGACGAGACTGGGCAGTTTTCAAACGGTCTCGAATCAGACGAACTTGCTCTTCAGCTTCCAAAACCAAGTCTAGGCCAAAGAATGGTCTTTCACCAGATTCTAACCAATTCAATGGAGTCTTACAAGCTCTTCCATACAAGGCTTCAAAAGGTGACATTTGAATACTTGCTTGGTAGCTATTATTGTAGGAAAACTCCACATACGGCAAAGATTTCTCCCAATTCTTGCCATATGCTAGAACACAAGCTCTCAGAAGATCCTCCATTATTTGATTCACCCTTTCAGTTTGACCACTGGTCTGAGGATGATAAGCGATCTTTCAAGGATAATTCAGTTCCCATTACTTGATGAAGACAATTCCCAAAATGGGAAGTGAATTGAGACCCTGATGCAAACAATAACTTTAGGAACACCGTGGAGACAAACAATTCTAGCAATATAGAGTTCTGCCAATTGCTTGCCATTAAAAGTGGTTCTGACAGGGATGAAATGAGCCACTTTCGTCAAACGATCAATTATCACCCATATGGCATCAAATCCATTCTCGGGACTTGGGAAGTCGGTAACAAAATCCATACCGACTTCTTCCCATTTCCATTGTGGAATAGGTAATGGTCAAGGGTACCAAAGAGTTTCAAGTGCTCGCTTAACCCTTTGGCATATATCACATTCAACAACATCTCGAGCAATTTGCCTTTTCATTTTGCTCCACCAAAATGTTTTCTTCAAATCCTGGTACATCTTAGTACTGCCAGGATGTATAGAAAATTTGGAATTATGAGCTTCTTTAAGAATTAGCTCTCTCAGCTGTGAATCTGAGGGTACAACCAGACGATTGCGATATCGAATGGTACCACGAGCATCTTCAGAAAATTCATTGGCCTTATCTGCCTTCATGTTTTCCTTGATCTTTGCTACCTCAGTATCAGTTTTCTGGGCCTCCAGAATCTGATCTTCGAGTGTTGATTTTACTTCCAAGGCAGCAAGAAATCCATCTTCGACCATTTCGAGACTTAAGCGCCGAAAGTCAGCACATAAGCTCTTAGTCAGAGGAAGGGTTGATAAGCAATTGCACTGTGACTTCCTGCTCAAAGCATCAGCCACAACATTGGCTTTGCCAGGATGGTAGTGAATACCCATATCGTAGTCTTTGATCAATTCAAGCCATCGTCTTTGTCTCATATTCAGATCAACTTGAGTGAATATGTATTTTAGGCTCTTATGATCAGTATAGATTTCGCAACGATTGCCAAGAAGGTAATGTCGCCAAATCTTTAAGGCATGGACTACGGCCGCCAATTCTAAATCATGGGTAGGATAATTCACCTCATGAGGTCGCAACTGCCTGGATGCATATGCCACAACTCGGCCCTCTTGCATAAGCACACAGCCAAGTCCATGGCGAGATGCATCACAGTAAATATCAAAATTCTTATGAATATCTGGAAGAGTGAGAACAGAGCTTCATCAGAGCTTTTCAAAAGTCAAAACTTTTTACATTCCATCGACCAAAAGAATTTGTTCTCCTTCTTCAAGAGCCGAGTCGAGGTCCGGAAATCTTGGAAAAGTTTTCAATGAACCTACGGTAATACCCGCAAGTCCAAGGAAACTTCAATCTCGGAACATTCTTGGGTCAGCTTCCAATCTAGTACATCCTGTACTTTTGTCGATCAACAAGTAATACCTCCTTCGGATAATACATGTCCCAGAAATGCCACTTGCTTGAGCCAGAAAGCACACTTGCTAAATTTAGCATACAACTGATGCTTGCGAAGTGTATCCAGCACAAGTCTCAAATGATGCTCATGCTCTTCGTCAGACTTGGAGTAGATAAGAATGTCGTCAATAAACACAACAACAAACTTATCCAAGAAATCCATGAATACTGAATTCATTAGATTCATGAAATAAGCAGGAGCATTTGTTAGACCAAAGGACATAACAGTATACTCGTATAATCCATAATGAGTAGAGAATGTTGTTTTAGGAATATCCTCCGTTCTAACCTTGATCTGATGATAGCCCGAACGCAAATCAATCTTTGAAAAGACACGGGCTCCGCTTAATCGGTCAAACAGATCATCAATTCGGGAAGAGGATACTTATTCTTGATAGTAACCTCATTTAACCGGACGGTAGTCTACACACATCCGTAGAGTCGATCTTTCTTTTTGACAAAGATGGCGGGCATCCCCCAGGTGTGGAACCTCGGTCGAATGAATCCCTTGTCAAGCAATTCTCCAAGCTGTTTCTTCAATTCAAACAGCTCATTGGAAGGCATGCGATAAGGTCTTCTCGAAATGGGAGCAAGATGCAGAACTAGTTCAATTCTTAACTCTACTTCCGATCGGGTGGCATCTGGGAAGATCTTCAGGAAAGACATCCGGGTAATCACATACTACTGGTACTGACTCCAGAGTAGGGGTGGTATCAGCTTTCAATGCACCAAGGTGAGAATGAACTGCTCTAGACTGAAAAATGACTGAAAGACCATTTTTATTAGTAAGGGATATAGTTCTCTGGGCACAATTGATTTGGCCGAAATTCTGGGATAGCCAGTTCATACCCAAAATGACATCTATCCCTTTAAAGTCTATCACAATCAGGTTGGCCCAAAAATCTACCCCTTCAATATTGATATTGACATTAAGGCAGATTTGATCAGTCATGAATACTGACCCTGGTGAGTGAATAATATGAGGGGGCTGAAGCAGATGCATGTCTAATTGATGTTGAGTAACAAACTGTCTATTAATAAAAGAATGGGATGCTCCAGAGTCAAATAGAACAATAGCTGAACTGAAATTAACTAGGAGCATACCAAGGATAACCTCAGGTGTCTCGGCCGCTTCTTCAGCAGTCAATTGATTCACACGGCCGTGGATAGGAACAGGATCAGGCTTGACAACTGCCTTTGGGGAAGGTGCAGGACGCCTGAAGAGTCGGAGATGGTGAGCAGTGGTAACCCTTTTGCCTTAGCAAAACATTGGTTATAAAATGTCGGCGCACCACAATGGTAATAAATCACCCCTACCGACATTGACAAAGAAGGTGGTCTGTGTCCACTAGGTCGGGACCGCCCAACGGGTGGCGGTGGACGAAAAGCAAACACGGCATACTGGTGGGCCGAGCCGGTGCTCGAAAGATCGAGGTTGCTATAGACGCGGTCGATCGAACGACCACTATATGTGAATGGGTGGCCTTCGCCGCTTAGTGAATCTTCCAAAGCCTTGCTCTTGGTTTCAGCAATTATGGCTTTGTCCACAAGATGTTGGAAATTTCTGAAGTCTTGTATTGCCAAAGCCAGTTGCAGCTCCTCAGACAAACCATTCATAAAATGGTTTCGACGACGAGTGTCAGTCGAAACATCGTTAGGGGCGTACCGAGCAAGAAAATTGAACTCATGAAGATACTCACCATCGACTTTCGCCTTGCTTGAGAGCGAGAAATTCGCTGCTTGAGCATCATTACTCCTTCAGGAATATGGGCCTCGCGAAAAGCCTCCATGAACTCAAGCCAGGTAGGAGTGTGACCGGTAGGTTGGATAGCTAGATAATTATCCCACCAATTACTAGCTGGTCCAGTCAACTGGTAGCTAGCATACAGAACCTTCTCCCTTTCAGAACATTGGGCAATGGTTAGCTTCTTTTCAATTTCCCGAAGCCAGTCCTCTGCCTCCATTGGATCCTGGGAGCTGGAGAACACTGGTGGGTTAGTTCGCTGAAAGTCAGCGAGACTACCCTGCCCATGTTGAACTCCTACTCGACCAGCTGGGGTAGGAGTAGCGGAGGTATTACGCGCAATCTGCTCCAATATGCGCGTCTGGTCCATGCGGTTGCGCTCAATTTGCATGAGCACGTCCGCCATGGTGGGTGGTGGAGGAAGCTCCTCTTCCTGACGACCACCTTGTGGACCATGAGATCCGGAAGGGTCAGTCTGCTCTCCCTGAGTTTGGAGAACAGGGGTAGAAAACCTCTCCTCTTCTTGTGTTCGCGATCGAGTGGTTGGTCCTGTCATCCTGTTGCCATATAATGGTTAACAACATAACAAGGATACACTCGTGCTGACACATACAAGCTTTGGAGAAAGAAATTAATTAAATACTAAACCTAAGCATGCAGTATGTCATGATATGCAACCAATTAACACCAAAAACAGCAGCACATAGTACAATAAAAGGTGCGACTTCCATTCCCTCATAATGGGTTGACTACACCAAAGAAGACAAAGACAACAAAACACACACCACCAAAAGTGACCTCTCCTTATAATCAACTAATACCAGTCAACACCAACCGAGTACAAAGAAAAGTGAAAGCTCCAATTTGATAATATGTCGATCGACCACAATATAAATGCAATGCACTCCAATTACAACCAAAAGTCGGCTTCAGATTTTATTAATAACCAACAGGAACACCTTAAGTTTAATTGTACAAGTCACTAGCACAAAGATCTTGTTTCAAAATGCAAAAGTTAGCACCGCCGGTGTTTATCTGTAACATTGGTTATGCTATTACACATTACTTAATAGATGACCATAAGTCTATTATACAATATTTAGCACACTATACTAGCCTATTACACAACTAGGACCGAAAATTATATCCAGCCCTTATGTGTAGTCATTACGGTTAAAATTCACCGGGAACTCATTTAACATATGAGCTTCTGGTGAACCCGTATCTATAGGATCCCTAGGACTGATGAGACGAGTAGGAGAACCCAGCAGCAAGTGATGCCCTCCAGAGTGTGTAGGCCGCTGAGTGCGAGGAAATCCAGCAGACATCCGGGCCTGACGACACTGACCAAGGACAGGAACAAGTCCAGGCACCTCTGGAAGTCTCAATCCCTGTGGTACAGTCGCAGCTGGAGGGATCTCATTGTTCCCATAAAGCACATTACGAGGAACGCGGTTTGTAGCAACACCAATCCTCAAATACTCCTGTGCCTCATGCAGACGATGGCGGGTTTCCCATAGCTCGCACGCGAGACAGTGATAGGTTTGGTCCATGATACGGACTAACCTCGCTAACTCGCGTACGTATGGGTCTTCTCCAAACTGAATCTCATCAAACGTAATCACATCCGACCTAGGGCCATGTTTCGGGAAGTGTACATAAGGTGGCTGGGACAGCTCCGTCAGATCATGACGAAGGAGGCCCATCATCCTACGCGCAGCTTCCTGCACAGCCATAGACTCGGAAGTGGCACGTATGTGGACACAGTAGGGGACACTACCCACCACCTGTCTGGCGATCACATTAATGATGGCTTGGTACTCTTCCATGCCAGGACCTCGGTCTCGACGGTAGATGGCATACTCTGGTTGATATGTGAAATTGGCACGCCACATCATATCTCGAAGTAAGGCAGGAAACCCATCCACTTCTTCGGCTCGAGTCTCCTTAATCAAATACCAGCCACTCATCTACAGAGAAAAGACAAGGTAGGTAAGAGACTGATCTTGAAAATTTAATAGAAAGGTAGATAAGAATTGATACTAAAGAAGATAAGGAATAAAAGATAGCAGACTTAGATCTTTAGAAATTAATTTAAGTTAAAATAATGTCACAGAGACCCACTAAAGGCAACAACCATGCTAATTCTATCCTACAGGCAAACGTATGCTCGATACTAATTTGTGAGACCCCAAATATTGAATGTGCGAATTATAAATTACATGGTAGCATAATTCTTAATTAAGGAACAAAGTAATGTCCTTAATAAAAATCATACTAGAAGCATAATCATAATAAGTAACAATCCAACATTTAGGTTCCCGGATATATGTCATGCAATAGTTCCCGTGATTAGTGACTATTAGCATATATCCTTAATCAACATTGCATCAATCACATACAAGTCATACATTCACATAATTATACATCATATTACATCTCAATTTCGGTTGCTACAGTACCAGGTTGCTACAGTACCGAAATATGAACAGATGACCTTGGGTTATTAACAAAAAGAACAAAATGAAGCAAAAGAATAAAACAAAACCACCAATGGCCCCATCATCCCGCAGCTATTGCGTGGAGAGTAGAACTAGCATCACTCGTTAGGCCACCCGGATCGACGCTAACGGGCATCTCATAAAGATATCCATCCTCACCGAACAAGGGTCATAAAACCCCGAGTACGAAAGGTACTCAGCAAGACTTACACAAACTAGTAAAAGAAAGTGTTTGTTAGAACCTATACAAAGGAATAGAATTTTATATGCATAAGGTTATCAACAGAAGGCTTAAATGGTTCCATTTTGCATAAAGCGATACATCTTAACCTACAATTGCTATGTTTTGATAAAGCAAGTTTAATAAATTGATTTGGACTAAAACAGTGAATAAGTGTAATTGTAAGCATAAACAGTAACAAAAGTAAATAACATCTCACAATTAACTGTACATGACTATCATCATGCCGAACCGATTCCCAAACCAAAATGAGAGCAAAATCTATACAGGTGACATTAATTCAAGTTTTCGTCCGTAACCGTGGACACGGCTATTCGAATAGTTTTAAATCCTTGCAAGGGTGTACATCTTTACCCACATGACTTAGTTAGCCCGTAAGCCTCCTAATAATAACACACCGCCTTTGGTGTCTTGGCCGTAAACTAAGATTTGGTATTTTTCAACAAGTTAATATTATTGAGTTGGATGACCCATGTGAGATTAATCCCGCTTAAACGATCGATAGCGTACATTTAACAGGGGCTCACATGTTGTACGGGAATGCCGACTCATCAATTAAATGCAAACTCGTGTTAGCCACACATTTTACACATGATCGGGGCCTCAAGGAACGTACATGCGATGTAACACATCTACGCCTTACCCTTCTAAGAACATCCGATATCAATATAAGCTCCACATGGCATACGACACGCCCAAGACTTAAGCATCTATGCCATATGAAATCAATACACATGTCCTTACTCTCCAGTATCCAACTCAATAATATTAACCCTTTACTTAACCAAACAATACCCATACATCTGCGTGTGGAAGTACGTTGGGACTTGAATTAAATAGTCGAGTTAGGTCCTTAATCAACCCGCATAAGACATCCACATTTCCCAAATCTCGTGCACAAGGCACCATCACTAGCATCCACTTGTCCAGATTTGAATTAATGGATAACAGGATTCAGAAGCATTTCCAAATCAAATAAACTGAACAAAGATCAAATCATATAAATTATTTGTTGTTCCCAAGTCTGACAAGCTAAGCTTGCCAAACTCTAACGTTCTATGGACTGCATGGCTAAGCAAAAGTTAAAACTAAATATAATAACATCACAACTAGCTTAGGTTGAGTGTATGGTTGAATTAAGGATAAGCCACAAGTTCAGGGTATAACTAACTAGAACAGAGCATAAATATTGTTTTAGCAAAATTTGCATGCAACAGTCATCACTGTATTTATAAACCTACAGTTCAAAAGATTAGGCTCAATATGGTGCAGAGAGGAAGCTTGCCTTGATAGTAGTATATAACCTCTTGTTCAGGTTCTTGAGGTTCAACAAAAGATTCAACAAACTCAGAAGAACCAGAATCTAAAAGAAGATAAAAGAATTTCAATGAACACAGGAAAAACAGAGAACAAAATGCATAAAAGAATGCATGATCAAATAATACATGGGTAGCATTATGCTTAGACTATATTTAATTCAATAAGGATAATAACCCATATGTATCCTCTACCGACAGTGGCTACCCAGATTTTTAGATTTAGAAATATAGCTACAAGATCGGGTTTTATATACTAGAAAGAGACAGCAACAATTAGCTCAAGTATTGGACTCAACTCTACAAAATAAAATGTTGTAGGGAGCTAAGTATACATATACTAGTCTTTGTGACCTAGCTAAGCAATTAGTGTCATTATCGGCAATTTAAGACTTTGAGCTTTTTGTTGTTTGTTTGGTCGGCCGACTAAAAAACCAAAACAAAGAACAGCACATTATCACTTTCGGTTAGCTAGTGAAGTTATACAAGACTAGTGCTTTCAAGTGGAGTTAAAACTAACAGGAGGCATAAATATCATCATCTATTAATGCTAATCCTAATCGGCTAGATTATAGAAGAAAAATAGAAATTTCATTATTGATTGGTTTTAGCGAGTCAAACTAACAATAAGGAGGTTTACACTAAAAAGATATTTTAGTGATCATATAAGTCAAAAAGGATCTAAGTTGATACTAGAGTTTATTTAGCCTTAACTAGACTAGCATCCTAACAAGAGAAACTCTATTTCTTGAAAATGATATGAAAGACCGAAAAGTTATAAAAATAACTTTTTCAGTTTAAAGGAACAGAGATCATCACATGAGTAAGTGAGTAGTGCATGTGAGTGAGGGATGTCCTAAAAGAACTTAAGCTAACAGAAGGGAAAACTAACTCACCAGCTAGGGTTAGAGAAGACAGAGTCAAGCTCTTGGTCAAACAAGATCCAGTAGCCTTTTTCCTTGTGCTGACCAAAAGAAAACTGATGAACTAAGCTCTAAAGATCATGAGACATATTTTTGCTAAGAAAAGATAGAACCTAACTCACCTAGGATGAAGCTTTTCAAGAAGAAGCTTCCTTTGGTTCAGGTGATAGAGAGAAAGAGTCACAAGTCCAACCTACAAGGAAAATCCACAACTCATATTAATATGAGGTTTAGACATGCTTGTAGGGGAACAGAGGTAGAAGAACAAAGAGCTTCACCGAAAGATGATAAAGATAATGAGTTTCTCCTTGGTCAACAATGTCAAGTCCCAAGACTAAGGTTTATATAATGGTGAGGTTCCCAGATCACACTGGATATCTCTAGAACCGGATGAGGTGGCCTTAGAGATAAATATTAAGGATAAATATCCTCAAAATATCGTTCTCTACTCCCATTTCAACACCACAATGTTCACAATGGAAAAACCAGAGAGAAACACCATTTTATGTCACTGACGCGTGGGCCCTAGGGCTATTCATGCCATGCAACGCACGTAGGGTTCAAAACCCTTCCCTGACGCGTGGGCCCAGGGGCAAACCAAACCATGCAGCGCACCGCACGCACCAAGCAAAAACGACGCTGACATGCGGGTCCCAGAAAAACACAAATAAGACCGCACGCAGCCCGACGCAGAGGAGTTCCACGACAACCACCGCTCGATCCCACACGCGGCCGTGATGCGGGTGTTAAAACATGTTGAACCAGATGGGTGAACGTGGGCCACACGATCTCCAATGGACGACTCAGATCGCGGCGGCCCAAGTGGTCCGAAAGTTACAATTCACGCGAGCCGTCGGATTTAGGTTTAACGGTCGCGATTCCACGGGGAACTGTCGCGGTCCGATCGGCCCATTCAGTTAGAGCCGTGCGATTGCGAACCAACGGCCCAAGATGAGGAGCTCGCGGGAGCTCTTCGGCCCAAGGAGTCCATCGCCGTTAAAACGCGATTCAGCGGCCAGGATCGAGACGCTCAAAGTGGTCCGAACGTCGCAATGATCTGGGCCGCATGCTACGGATCCAATGGCCCAAAACGCGAAGGGGATGGAGGCGGTCCGAATAGCACATTGAATCTAGCCCGTTCACGTGACAATGGACGGCGGGATGGGCTAGGGTTGTGGACGCATCTTGTTGGTGGGACGGGTCGAGCGGACTGGCGCATGCGGTTGAGCTCGACCGCATCGCTATGAAGGATGTGGTCGCTCAAGCCGAGAGATTTGACGATTCATTTAAATTTTAGAAAGATTTGACCAGCCTTTCAATATGGCAAATAAATTTGTAAAATCCTCAAATTTTGCGTAAGCGCCATCGATAATATATTCCCCAAATAAATTTTGAAACCACTGTTCCTTCTTTAGAAATACATAAATAATTTATTTAAACCAACTAAGGTTTATTTAAAGACAATTATTTTTCTAAAAATCAAAATAATTTCTGAAAATTCAACAAAAATTATTTTTGGCCATAATAATTTATCTGATTTTCAATTAAAATATTTCCCAATCATAATACCAACATTGGATGGTATTTCTTTTTGAAATTTTTATCAAGTTGGAATTTATAATTAAAATTTTGGGAAAATAGTTTGTAACATGTTACCCAATTTGTTAATCTGAACAGTAATGACATGAACAGTGCTTCATTACTGTATATTAGGGTTGGGGCTGTTACACACATACACTGATAAACTGAATAGAAGATCTACTGTACTAGAGAGAAAATTGTACAACATCAGTATTCAGTACAGAGTGTTAGGAAACCCTGGGCCCAGACCATGCAGGCCTGGCCCATGATGGGTTCCTCATCCACCCTGAAGACTATATAAAGGAGGGGACCCCTAACCATTGTATTACCGTTTACAGAAGTGCAATAAAGAAAAGCAAAAAGTCCCCTTATATCTCTGTGTTTAATCTACTATTTTGTACTGTTTGTTCTTGCAGTGTTCTAAGCGATTCTACGCTTGTCTACGAGATGATCGTTCAGACTGGACTCGCCGGTGACGGTTCCACAACACGTTATCAGCACGATCGACTCTGGCCTACCTCTAAGCCTACTTTACTTGGATCAAAAGGTAACCGTTGTATCACGATGCTCGTAGATCGAATCATATTTTCTAGATCGCTTTCAATAACACAAATTTGGCTTTCTAGATTATTTCCTACGGTGCAAATCCACTCTAATCTACCACGAGCCGACTTGAAGTCACCGGCCAATCCGATCGATGGGTTGCATGAAAGAGTAGATGACGATTGCACTGTAGTTTGTAGATTGTATGAATAGTAAAGAAAAAAAAGACCGACGCAGCCCAGTACAGCTGCGCCATTGCTAGCTGACATGCCTCCCGCACGCAACTACTTTGCGCACCGCCCGCACACGCTGCCATGGCGCTCTACGCCACCCGAAACCATACCGGTCTACCACTAGCCCGCCCACCGCACGCACCACCGGCTGCCACCGCCTGCAGCCGTCGGCTCCCGGCTGCCTCCGCGCTCGTGCGCCACAGGAGCCCATCGCTCTGTCGCCGCCACACACAAAGTGTGAGCCCATGTGTGCCTGAAGCACCCACTGCAGCATCATCGTCGGCATGAAGCTTTGCAGTAAACTGCATCGTGCCTGCACATGCCCATGTGTCGCCGAGCCTCTTGTAGACCTCATGCAAAACAGCCGCTGGCACCGAACCGCTGCGTGCAGTCATGGACGCACGCCAGTAGCCGCACTGCCCCGACCTCCTCTGCCACGTCGCGCGCTCCAATCGAGCCGCCGCGCCGCATATCCGTCACGCACCTCCGCGTGGCGCTCATAACTGCCGCCGTCGCATCTGCGCCTGTAGCACCTACATGCCGCTCGCCCAAGCACGGGCGCGGTGCCACCCGTACGCCGCCTTCGCACTGGCCCAAAGCCATCCGACACGCCTCAGGCTACACCCACCGCGCCTTGGTGCACCACGCTCGGTGCTATCAATCCACACTCATGACCTGGACAACCACCACGTGCCGCACCTATGCCTCGTGCCGTCGGGCCCGTGCCCCATGCCGCTACTCACGCCGCCACTCGGTGGAGGAAACCTAGCGCCTCCCCACCACCGCATGCCTTTTTGGCAAATGCCCAGCACGCGAGGGGGGGGACCTTATGGGCTGGTCGGCCCATCCTATTTCGAGAGAAAAAAGGGGGAGTGAAAAAAGGAAAAATATTGAATTTTGCAAGTAAACCCTTGCAATTCTAAAAATTATGAGGACTTTACGTGGATAATAAAATTTTGCAGAGACCCCCTGAAAATTGGAAAATTGTGCGAAAAAATTTCTCAGAATTGAAATTTAGCAGTTTCGCCTATGAAAATTGCAGAATTCACTGAAAATTCTTTTTCCAACAGAAAAGGGCCTCAAGAATTCGATTTTTCAATAGTTTTGAACTTTCAAAGCATGTTTAACTTTGTTATTATTATTTCTATGCAATTTATATATTATATTTACTGTTCTGATTATCTGTGATTGTCTATATTACTTTTAATCTTTGAAAATAGTAGTAAATCATGAAAAATGCATAGAAAAATACAGGATCATGAACCAAGAGCTCAAAAAGCATTACGAGAATTTTGCAACCATTTTATGCAAATTAACAGTAGTAATCTTATGAACACTTCACATGAATATGTAGATGACAGACATCATGAACCAGGAGTTTGAAGAGCTGGCCCAGCATGGCCAGAATTTGTACAGCATTTGTACCAGTCTTCAACTCTATGGTAAAGTAATCACAGATGAGCAGAAGATTGAGAAGACTCTCTCTACCTTTCACCCGAATACGATGCAATGTCGGGACCCAAAAATGCAATTCTGGACCCTCTATTTATAATGCACTAGGCCAGGATCACACTAGTGCACACAATATCAACATAGATGAATATCGATCCACACAAGACGATTAATAGCATAAACGAGTAATTTGATAATAAATAACCATTTTGACCTTATGGTCGAGTTTACACTCATTAAGCCACGCAGGGCTAGAAATCGAGAAATAAGCAGCGGAATAAATAACTTCAGTGGACTCCCATCAATTCTCCATAGGCAACCAACTGGGATCAAGACCCTAACGATCAGACACCTTCGTAGAACTCCTCCTCGAAAGCAGGCGATGACTCCTCTACTACTGTTGATTGATTATAGCAAGCATGAGTACATAACCGTACTCGCAAGTCATACCACATAATGAAATTTATACATGATGGCTTATTCCAAAGGAATGGCCTCTGTGGTTCTTTTGCAGAAATGCAACATTTGTAATTCAATATGAATAATAGATTGAAAGCATAATGTCAAACAAATAACAATATTAATTTTAATAGTTTGATTTCACAAAGAACACAAATCATAAACAGGTTACTCACACAGCCACATGACTTAGATCACATAGCTCCCTTCCCAAAGGTTTTATGAAAACTACCCCTCGTGTGAAATCCCCGAGCATGTCCATGACTGTGGACGCAGCTATTCGAATAGATTAATTAACACTCTGTAGAGGTTGTACACTTTACCCACACGATACAAGTAGTGTAGCTAGCACTAATCATAACAAAATGTTTCATAAACTTCATCTCAAGCATTGACACTCCTAGTGTGCTTTGTTGTCATACCAACCCTAACACAGTGCTTTGGCGTAACACACACCGTTGGACAGGGAAGCGGCGAACCGTCCTGCGATGTGATCTACCTCGTAGTCCGCACTTCCACCCTTTCACATAGCCTAACCTACTGCCTGAGCGATCAATGTCTTGAATTCATAACTTACTAAGTTAGGCTCGTCCCATACCAGGCATGTGGTCGTCCAGTAAGGCTCTGTTCAATGGCGCATAAAGTTAAGTCCTTAATTGACCAAGGCAAGACTTCCAATTTCTATCTAAGGTCACACAGTTTATCATTCCCAATCACACAGTTCCACTAGTTCACACAGTATCCACCACTTGCCTCAGTCTAAATCCTTTACCACCCAGTTGGTTAAGTGTAACATATGCCATCAACGAGTAATAGCACACAGTACACACAATTTTATCACATAGTTCCATAATCACTTAGTCAAATTCGTATTTGCATCTTACATGAGATGATGACTCGTAACATGGTTAAGCAATCTAATCGTAACTAATCAACCCACGTTGGTGCTACAATAATACCAACTAAATAATGAACCAATCTAGGGTGACAAAAGATTAAGACATAACAATAGACAAGGTGGATACAACAAATTGGATCAATAACTACACCCAAAAGTATTTAAATAAATACTTAAAGTAAATGCAATAATTTGAATCAACATAACTTTTGAAAACTGGGTTCAATATGATCAAAGGTATAACTTGCCTTGGAATAGGTCTAGGTACTGATCTTGCTCTCGAGAAGCTCCTACTTCAAAGCTTCCCAAAGTATCAATGTCTACTCGCAAACGAAGCAAATAAACAAAACAAATAAAAAAATAAAGGCAAAACAAACTTAAAAAATTAAATAAAAATATCAGATAAATAGTTCTCAAATTTAGATGAATTTAGAAATTTGAATGGGCTCAATTGGAGCTTGGATGCAAATGAAATGGGCTTCAAAAGTTTGAATCTAAAGGAAAATACCCTAAATCTAAATTATTGGAATTTCTGAATTATTCTTCATTAGAAAAATTGGATTATTGCACAATGCTGACATCATCAAAGGAATTATGGAAATAAAAGAAATAAAAAAGAAAATATGACATGTGGGACCCACACGTCAGTGACTCGGCTCATGGTGAACCAAGTTCACCGAGCCTTTGAACCTAGGTGCAGTTGGACTACCACGCACGCGCTGATGAAGCAGCCATGTGGGTGACGCATGTTCACAGATGATGACGTGGCTGCTGAGATGGACGTAGGCATGGACGGACACCTCAGCCCGACGACGAAGTTACTCGGGATCCAAGGGTCACTGGCGTTCAGAGGCTCCTCGCCGCCGGTGAGTGGTACCAACAGGTAGACCTAGTTATTTACAACTCGATGGAGTGCTCACTCATGGTTGGGGTGGACGGTGGTGGCTGGCAGCGAGCTCGAAGCAGCGAAGAAGGTTCGACTATCGTCAGGAAGGTCTTCGGGTGACACTCCGACGACGCGGACGAGCTCTGGAGGTAGTGGCTGCGATGACGGACCCAGCGGTGTAGACGATAATGACACGGTGACAAGGGAGGCGTGAAATTCGAAGTACTCAAGTTTCGGCCGAAACCCTAATGCTTCCAATCGCGGCGGCGCTAGGTCTCTCAGCGTGGAATTGATCGAGGGTTTGGTGTGCAGGGGCAAGGGCGAACCCGAGGGCGCCTTTTATAGTGCTGGGGTAGCACGGATTTGGAAACCCCCAAATGAGTCTGAGACGCATACGAAATGAACTCGGGATAGAAGATGATACGGAACCAAATTCGGTTTGATACGGTTGCGGAAGGATAAGGAAAGTGAAAGGACACGGTTTCCCTAGATAAGTTAGTTGGAGGATCCCCCTTTTATCGCACTGAGCTTCAAGCTCAAATAATGGCGGACGGGCGAACTCGCGCGAGGAATAAAGCCGAAGGAGGACGACGACCTCACGGGTCCACCGGTCAGAGAGATGGAGCGCGGGCGAGGTGGGCTACTACGCGAAAAGGAAAAGGTCGAGCTGGGTTGTGCGCGTTTGGGCCGCAAAGCGGGCCTCGTGCGTGGAAAAGGAATTTGGTCCAAAAGGATTTGGCCCAATCGAATTTCCGAGATTTTAATTAGTTTTCTATTTTATAAAAATAGCAGAAATTCCAAATGGCACATCACATCCTCAATTTTATTATTGATAATTAGTATGCATCTCTCAACAAGCGTCATGTTTTGTAAACTTTTGCAAATTTATTGTACTAGGAAAATCTCAAACAAGTGTTAAACCTACACTTCAAAATTTAACTCCAAAAAAAAACTAGAACAAAACGTAATGTTGATCCTCTGAATATAATTTATTAAAATACTATATTAATTATCATGAATTAATATAATTTTTCCCAAATTTTTGGGAATAGTTTCAACCTTTTAAAATTCAAATACAATCCAATAACCTATCTCAGGTTTAGATTTAAACTGAACAAAACATATGATGAACAGTAAGGTTTAAGAATTTTATAGGAACTAGATCAACCCAGGAACACCTCTGATTTATTTCAGATTTTTAGGATTTTTATTTCTATTTTTAGTGGCCGGTCAAATCTGAATGTTTTGAATTAAAATCAGGCAAACTCAGACCTAACTAGCCGATACTGTTCCTCGGGCTCGAGTCCGACCCAATGAACCGACTTGATCGAGTCAACTAATTCCACCTCGCACGAGCCATCCGATTAAGATTCAACGGACCTAATCTTGCACCCATTCAGACCAGTCCGAACTTCCCTTTGAATCTGAGCCATCCATTCACGTTCGAATGGTCCAGATCTAACCCGTCCATCGCACCGAGCCACCCTCTCGTTCGCGCTGTGTTGTGTCGCTGCCACTGGACCCTACTTGTCGGACTCATCTCCCACCTTTGGATGCTGTCTCAGGCATCCTGTGCCACGCGGCTGCGAGCTCTTGTGCAACTCCATCGACGGTGTCAATCCACCGCACGTTCTAACCTATCCAGAGCCTTCACTGCTTGATGCCGCTTCCATCTCCATTGCAGGCCAGGGCTAAAACCCCCTTAGTTCCTCCTTCTCCCTCACTTCTTGTAACGTCCCGTTTTTTCGGAGTTTTAAAAATTAAAAATAACCATTTGGTTTTGGTGAGAGTTTAAAGCTTAACCTGAGTTTTCAAAAGAAGCTTTAATTGACTAATCTAAACTTGAACTAAATCTGTTCGGTTCCCTTTGGGAGTTTGTTGGTGTGTTCCTTTCCTCCCTCTTGTGCTTTGTGTGCCTTTGGGTTTGGCTTCTCCTTCCTGACCTCTTTTGTGTCCTGGGTGCCCTTCTCTTTCTTTCTCTCCTTGTCGGCCTAGGGCTCCTTTGGGTTTAGACCGGCTTAGGTTTGTGTTTCAACCCCTCGATCTTTGGACCTTTTCCTTGTGCCTATCCTGTAGTCCGCACCTCCTTTTTGTTGGTTTGAATCTCTTTGTGTCTGGACCTCCTCTCGGCCTAAACCTTTCTCTGTCTAGACCTCCTTTTATCTAGACTCCTTTCCCTATCTTGGCCTCCCCGTGGACCTCTCAGCATTCATTGGCAACCCCTGTGTTCATTGGGGCATCCCTAAGTCCCTCTGGACTTCCCCATGCCCGCATGGACCTCTTTGTATCCTTGTGGAACTCCTTCAGACCTCCCCTGCGTCCTTTAGGAACTCCCTGTTGTGTTTGGATCTCCCCTGGGTTCAAACAGACCTCCCCCTTGTTGAGATCTGGCCGTTAAGACCTCCTCTCTGGAGATCTTAGCCGCTCAGACCTCCCCCTTGTTGAGATCTGGCCGTTAAGACCTCCTCTCTGGAGATCTTAGCCGCTCAGACCTCCCCCTTGTTGAGATCTGGCCGTTAAGACCTCCTCTCTGGAGATCTTAGCCGCTTAGACCTCCCCTTGTTGAGATCTGGCCGTTAAGACCTCCTCTCTGGAGATCTTAGCGCTCAGACCTCCCCTTGTTGAGATCTGGCCGTTAAGACCTCCTCTCTCGAGATCTTAGCCGCTCGAGACCTCCCCTTGTTGAGATCGGCCGTTAAGACCTCCTCTCGAGATCTTAGCGCTCGAGACCTCCCCTCGTTGAGATTTGGCCGTTAAGACCTCCTCTCTGGAGATCTTAGCCACTTAGACCTCCCCCTCGTTGAGATCTGGCCGTTAAGACCTCCTCTCTGGAGATCTTAGCCGCTCAGACCTCCCCCTTGTTGAGATCTGGCCGTTAAGACCTCCTCTCTGGAGATCCTAGCCGCTCAGACCTCCCCCTTGTTGAGATCTGGCCGTTAAGACCTCCTCTCTGGAGATCTTAGCCGCTTAGACCTCCCTGTTGTGTTTGGACCTCCTTTAGGTTCAGACCTCCCTGCTGTGTTTGGATCTCCCTTAGGTTCAGACCTCCCTGTTGTGTTTGGACCTCCTTTGGTTCAGACCTCCCTGTTGTGTTTGGACCTCCCTTAGGTTCAGACCTCCCTGTTGTGTTTGGACCTCCTTTGGTTCAGACCTCCCTGTTGTGTTTGGACCTCCTTTAGGTTCAGACCTCCCTGTTGTGTTTGGACCTCCCTTAGGTTCAGACCTCCCTGTTGTGTTTGGACCTCCTTTGGTTCAAACCTCCCTGTTGTGTTTGGACCTCCTATAGGTTCACACCTCCCTGTTGTGTTTCGACCTCCCTTAGGTTCAGACCTCCCTGTTGTGTTTGCACCTCCTTTGGTTCAGACCTCCCTGTTGTGTTTGGACCTCCCTTAGGTTGAGACCTCCCTGTTGTGTTTGCACCTCCCTTAGGTTCAGACCTCCCTGTTGTGTTTGGACCTCCTTTGGTTCAGACCTCCCTGTTGTGTTTGGACCTCCTTTAGGTTCAGACCTCCCTGTTGTGTTTGGACCTCCCTTAGGTTCAGACCTCCCTGTTGTGTTTGGACCTCCTTTGGTTCAGACCTCCCTGTTGTGTTTGGACCTCCCTTAGGTTCGGACCTCCCTGTTGTGTTTGGACCTCCTTTAGGTTCAGACCTCCCTGTCGTGTTTGGACCTCCCTTAGGTTCAGACCTCCCTCTTGTGTTTGGACCTCCCTTAGGTTCAGACCTCCCTGTTGTGTTTGGACCTCCTTTAGGTTCAGACCTCCCTGTTGTGTTTGGACCTCCCTTAGGTTCAGACCTCTCTGTTGTGTTTGGACCTCCTTTGGTTCAGACCTCCCTGTTGTGTTTGGACCTCCCTTAGGTTCAGACCTCCCTGTTGTGTTTGGACCTCCTTTGGTTCAGACCTCCCTGTTGTGTTGGACCTCCTTTAGGTTCAGACCTCCCCTTTTGTGTTTAGACCTTTGAGGTCTCAACCTCTCTGTTGTTCTAGGACCTCCTCTGCGGACCGTGGACCATGTCTTTGGTCGGTGCATGCACCTTTGATCGCCCTTGGGCAGTCTTAAGTGCATTTGATGTGGGTTGAGTCACATTAAATGCTACCAGCTACCTTTGTACTCTTTTCTACTTTTGTCACATCCCTAGCTTTCTTTATCCTTTTTTCGTACCTTGTGGCGGTGTGCCTTTGTACTGATGCCTTGAATCTGGACGTCCCTTTTGAGGGTGCCCCTATTCTCCCTTTCTCTTTAAATAGGGCACCAGGGGCCTCCATTTGCTCCATGTTCGTCATTTCTTCCCCCTCCCCTCTTTCTCTCGGAGTGCAGGCTCTCCGGGCTCCTCCGGTTCGGACCTCCTTGAGTCCGAGCCCTTACCTCTTGGACCTCCCTCCGTGGGATTTCCTCCTCTCGGACCTCCTCCTTCCTTCTTGTTGGACCTCCCTTCTGTTGTTTTTCCTTTCTGTTCTTGCTAGTTCTTTTGGGTTCCTTTTTGAGTTTGCTTTATTTAGTTGTTTTTCTTTGCAGCGTGTAGATTCCGTGGGTACTAAGGAGCTTGAAGATCCAGCAGCCCCGGTTGAAGCTCAGCAGCCCGCCATTGAAGGCAAGTCATGGGACCTTTGACCATCTTGATCCCATTTGCAAATGTATTTTGATTTGTTAAACTTGCATTGCTATTTGTATAAAATGGTTTGGGCTCTAGTTAAATACCTCTTGGTTTTATGCCTCCTCGTCTATTTGGTAATCCACATGTTGACATGTTACCTTTGACAACCTTAGGATGGTCTTGTTAGTTGGTCTTGTATTGCTATTGCCAACATGGGTATCGTTCTTGCTTAGCCTTGCTCTAGTAGGCGTGGGTCTCCTCATGAATCATCATTATTGCTTAATCTTGACTAATGAATTATGGAACTTTGGTTGGTGCCAGCGATAAGTAACTAGGGTTGAAGCCATAGTTGTGTTGTTTGTGGTCGAGACCACTTTAAAATATGTTGTGCCAGGGTGGGTGGTCTTTGGCGGAGTTGAACCTAAAAGTTTGTTTTGCTCGGGCGAGTTGGCGGAGGCGAGTAGTGGGTGCTCAAGGGTTGAAGCCATGGAGTCACCTAGGTGATCAAGGGTGGTAGCCATGGAGTCACTGGGTGCCCCAAGTTGTTCTGCCGGGTCACATTTGGGTTGTGGAATGCCTGCTTTGGCTGACCATTTAAGGACCGAACCTTGGGAGCCATTGATCTGGGCCAAACCGTGCAACCACATGTCCATTATGGGGTGGACCGAGTAATAACTGGTCTTGTTTCGATTCGGTTCCAAGGTAGAGGAGGTGTTGATGGAGCACCATGGCTTAAGAGGGGCCACCGGTGCTAGGCGACACCGTGAGGGCGAAACCTTAATGTTGGTGGTCGAGTCGAGCGGGACCTTGTAAAAGCCGGTGGTAGTCTCCACTTGATCCGCATGTCTAAGGTAGCGTGTGAAATATCAGCGACTACCTCTTGTGGGTAAAGTTGTGCACCTCTGCAGAGTGTAAATCCGTTCGAATGGGCGTCCTCGGTTATGGACATGCGGAGATTTGAATGAGGGTAGAATTCTTTTGTGAAATTGTGTTTCTCTGGGCGTTTTGGTGAGAGGTCATGGCTTGTGCCTCGAAGAGACCTTGGCCGGCTCAGAGGGGTCATGGTGGGCTCACAAAGTGGTCCAGGCTGGTCTTGTGGTGCTCTGGAGTGGGTGCTCGAGAGAGGTTTGGGTTGGTGCCTTGGGTGTGAGTGGGTGCTCCTTGTCCCTTTAAAAATCAAATGTACTTATGTATTACGCTTTCTAACTTAAGCTTTGCAATCTATTATGTTATTATTGTCACTTTGGCTTTACATAAACTAACCCTCTGACTCACTTTGTCAAGCCATGCATGATTATTACTTGCATACCTTACCCATGGCTTCTTGAGTACATTCGAGTACTCATTGGCTTGTGCCTATTTGTTTGATCGTGAGAGGTTGGAGTTCAGTGGTCAGTGCTCTCGAGGGGAGCACCCTTGAAGACCTTCTGCTTGTGAGGGTGGCGTCCTCCACTTGGTAGCTTTGTGGGCTGGCAGAATGGACCTTGTGTTTTTGTCTTCGCCTCCATTGTGTTGTTGTTCTCGTTTGTTGTTAGCCTTTAGTGGCACCCCTGCACAAACCTTGGCCATAAAGCCACTTGTTAATATATGTGTTATTTTGGTTTGTCTTCTCTTTAAGCTTGTTGTATGGATTTGATTACACATGTGGGTTACATGCGAGCTAGCCAATTTGATCTGGGACTAGCTCGGTCTTGTGAGGCAGACCTCGTGAAGTCCTCACGGGACTTGGCACAGGAGATCTGTCGGACCTCCCTGTGATATCTGTTGAGGTGCTCTGGCGGGTTATTGGCCAAGACCTCTAGGAGGTCTTGATGACCTCCTGGGAGGTCCTGATGGTCCAGACCTCCAGGAGGTCTTGAGGACCTCCGGGGAGGTCCGGGCAGACCTCCCTCGGGCAGCACCGAGCGGTACTACCGCTCCTCCATGCAGTAGTACCGCAACTCAAAAAAAAGGAAAAGAAAGGAAGGTCCTCCCGGACCTTTGCTGTACATCACAGGGTGGGACGTCACACTTCTCCTCATTTTGGTTGAGGAGAGGGAGGCTTGCATCCACTCCATTGTTGGGTAAGCTTCGTCTAGGTGGTTCCTCTCAACTCTACACTCGATGCCATTTCCATTTTAACTAATCTCAGCCTCTAGCATTGCTTGTAGATCTCGGCTCATCTTCAAGCTCTCGGCCGTTTCTAGAGCACGTCCCCGAGGACACCACCAAGCCATTATGGTCTATGGTGAGTATTATCTTTGATCATGTGTGTCATATCGTGCCATTTAGCATGACAATAAAAACCCCTAAATCAATTTGATAATGCACGACAGGGTTGTCGTGAATCAAAGTTTTCCCCATTTCGGCCGAAGAACTAACTTCGTCTCCCACCTTGCTCTGGTAAGGTATTTGTCGATTCATTGCTTCTACAGCATCCTCATATGGTCCTTAATCCATTCCGACCATTCACTGTCCTTAGGATTGCTCAGGAGTTTCTCTCCACGTTGAGCCGTGCCGCCGCCATCAACTTCTCCGGCGCCGACACTGCTCTAGCCACTCCCAAGCTTCCCCGAGCACCCACTTCGCTTAAGTTGCTCACTAATAGTCCCTAGAACCTCAGGCACATGATTGCATGCACTCTAGAGCTCTATTTTGCTGCAAGCATGTTTGCCATAAGAACCACTGCTGCTTAGCTCGAGCTAGCCGCCAGTACGGGCCACCTCAGGCACTGAAATCACCTCCATTAGATGCGCATGGCTATTGCGCACCTATCCCAGCCCTTGGCCGGCTCCGCCATGGTGCGTAGCGCCGACAAGCCGTTGGGCAAACACACGGGACAAACTCCCCATTGTCCTACACGGATAGGAACTGTAGCAAGGTCATTAGGTGTAAATGGTGATGATTAGCAATTAATGACTGTCTTAGCCGTTCTAATCTGTCGCCTACACGTGGGACCGCGCACAGAAACCCGAGACATCAAGTAAAAGTCGATGAGTGGCTGACAGGTGGCCCAAGCCACTTAAGCGCTGTGCATCGTGCGCATGTGCCGGTGGACTCAGTCCATGAGACCGAGTTGCTCACGGGTGGACCCCACATGTTAGTGCGCAGTTTAAATCGGAAGTTAACTGAAAAACAAACTATATCAGTAACTGTCCATGAGACTGAGTTGCTCATGGTGGACCCCACTAATTAGTCACTGTGGCTAGCGCAGCCCGCGATAAGAAAAGTAATAATTGCTTTAGGAAATTCGAAATCCATTTATTTATGCGCTAAAAAATATGAATAACTTCAAAAATGCATAACTAATTCATCTCAACTCCAAAATGGATGAAACCAGTGCTGATAATTTTCATTTTTAATGAAATTTATTTTAAAATTGGTTTCAAACTTGTCTCTATAGCAGAGAGTATTATTTTGAAAATTGATACATAACTCTATTATTTTTACAATAGAAAAGGCTGATAAATTAGAAAATACATAACTAATTCATAAAAACTCCAAATAAGATGAACCCAGATATTTTGGACTTGTAATAATATTCTCCATTTATCTATATAATCCTTAGTTCCCCCACTACTCTACAAATTTTGGCCAAAAAATTAAATTGCACGAACTTTGACATATTGAAATCTGAAATTCAAATTGCTATAACTTTCACATAATAACTCCACAAGGAATAATTCTTTCACCTAAATTCATATAAAATCATACGCTAGCCACTGTATAAAAATCATGCATGTTTGAGCATTTTGATTTTTGAGGTACTTCTCGGTGTTTATCGATATCGTTATTTCTCTAGATTCCGAAGCAATTGATATTGACTTGTACGCTACTAAGAGTGAAAAACTGATCTACCAGCAAGGCAAGCATCATTTGAACTTTCTTTTGCATCATATTTGATCCCAGTTTTGATAAGTTAGTCCGATGATGATTGCTTGCATGCTTATTTTGCTATGTTGCTATTTTTGTGATGTGTAGTTAGTTATATCCTATTCATTGAGGCTAATCTTGAATGATTCTAGCACCACATGCTTAAGATAGGTTGTGTGAATTATTGTACGGTTTTGCTTGGCCATGCAAGTCTAGAACGGTAGTTTGATTGTCGAGATTAACCTGATAATTACGGGAGAAACACACTTTCTTATATTCGTTTTATTCCACATCTTTGTATCTGTTTTATAAGTTAAACCTTGTCATTTTAAATAAGTTTTGAGTTTTGGACAAATGATTGTTAGTGAGGGTGTCTTCGTGCACGAGATCGAGTATGTGGTTGACTTGTCCGAATCATTTAGGACCGAACTTTGGTACCTACGATTCAAGTAAAGCTCATGCTATCACACGCGGTATATGGGTGCTGTACGGTTAAGTAGGGGGAAGGTTTTATTGTGTTAAGTCCCAAGGTGGTGTAAGGGCACTTGTGTTGATCATTTGTCCGTAGGAGCCGATGTAATGTTCTATAGCGTGCACGGGAGCACCAATTTTTAATATTTACATTGCATCGGTATTTCCAATACAACTTGTGAGCCGCTTAGCAAGTGCTATCGGACACTTGTACTAAGTAAGGGAACATCTTGCAAGGGGGACTTAGTCCAATAAGATTTTCTTGCTAAAAACGACCGTATCTCGATTCTCCCCGGCTGGCATACCAAAGGAAGTGTGTCATTATTCGGAGGCATCCGGAGGCTTACGAGCTAGTCAAGTCATGTGGGTAAAGTAGTACACCTCTGCAGAGATAACTCTATTCGAATAGCCGTGTCTGCGGTTATGGACGATCACTTGAGTATGTGGTTGCTATTGTTAGACATCGAATTAAAATTTGTAGGTACAACTTGGTATTCATTATGAACGCGTGTTCATGCATTTTAGAGTATCAAAGTGGGCTGCCACTTTGGTGTTTGTTTGATTTATTTGTTTATCTTTGTACTACTTTATCACATGCTTTACTTCTACTTCAAATCTATTTTTAAAATGGCAATTCATAAACTAGTATGCATGGGTCGGAAAATTGTTGCGTTTTTCACAAAACTAAAGTCACTAATGCTATCCTTTGAATCTCCACTATGCATAACTAATTTTTATTTATGTAAGACTTGCGAGTACAACTTTGTACTAAACCAGTTTGTCTACTGGTTACAGGTATAGAAGACTGTGAGCCTACTGAGCTCGTGAGTGTCGATTTAGGCGACACTAACGAGTAGTGCTATCATTTAACTCCTAGTCGGTTGCCGATGGGCTATGGGGCATACCACGCTGGACTTTTGGTTTATTTACTTGCTTCCACTGCTACTTTAAGTTCTTATTTTGTGGATATCATGGGGATATGTGCATGATCTTAGGATGATGTTATAATTGGCAATGGCATTATTGGTTTGTCGAATCACGCGTTTTCGGCTAAGTTAAAAAGCTGTCAGAATTGGAGCGGTCAGACTGGCATATTAAGAGTGGTCAGACCGGCCTAGTGCAGTCTGACCGGCCGTTGAACTGCGGTCTGACCGGTTTTGTGCTGTTCATCATCAAATTGTTGGCGATGCTTGTTGGGTTAGGTTAATGGCATGTGCTTTAGTGCATATGTGTTGCATGATGCATGTGTTCACTAACGTGGGTCAAGTTGTGAAGAACTTGTTCCTGGAATTGATTTCTTTGTCTATTGTTGTGCATGTTGCTTGGAGCTCAATGACGGTCAACGGCGAGGATGATTGGGACTAAGCTTGGAGAGCTGAGGTCCAGAACGATCGGGGATGCCGGTTGAGTCAATGGAGTCAAGTGTGGTGCAGAATGGACAAAAAAGGTGACCGAACGGGCAGTTCGGTGCGACGGATTGGATCAAGCGGCGCGGAGGTCGGTGCAAGTGCCATGGTGGTTCGGTGGGAGCCAGATGGGAGAGACTTGCCGACATGATGAGAGCCGCTGGATCAACCTACACGTGGTGAAGCATGGGAGTGCTTCATGCAGTTTAGACTCGGTCTTCGAAAAAGATTGAGAAGGAGTATTTTGGTAATTTTAGCAAATATCGCCTTGGTGACCTTTTGCCAACCCGCGGCGCAAGACGGTGCGTGGAGAAGCGGTTTAGGTCAAGAGAAGATGAAGACAATGCTTTAAAATGCGTGCGTATGTGTGACCCATTTGTGTGTGGGCTGGTGCCCTAATTGGAATATTGTCTAGATCCTAGCCTCCACTATAAATAGGGGGTGTACTGGATAGCAACCCTCAACCCTTTCATTGTGTTAACCCTAGTTTGGCTTTTAGGGCTTAGAGAGAAGCTGGAGAGGTTAGGGTTCTAGAGGATGGATTGATTGGAGTGCTCATGTTGTGAGCCTTGTCCTCCTTGAGGGAGTGGCTATAAACCAGCAACAACCACGAATCAATTTATGCAAGATTTCTCAAAGTTGAGTTCCTATTTGTTCTTGCTCTCTATTTCTTGATTTTGGGCCTTTCTTTGATCCTTTGATTCTCTGTTGGTTTCTTGCCCCAATCTACCTTGCTGTGAGATGTGGGAATACATCTAGGATCATCTTGATCATCAATCACCCACGAGCAAGTGTTTGGATCAAATTTTCGTTCTTGCCCGGTTTTGAACCAATCTTCATTCAAATGGAAAAAGTTTGAAACTTTCCTGTGAATCTACTCGATCATTGCTTGGAATAGGTTCCTAATATCCTTAGGAAGGTGTATTCCAAATTTGGTCAAGTTTGGCTGTGTACATCAAAAGTTACACCAATTTTTGTTTTGGTTTTTGGGCTATCTGTTCTATTCATCGTGCTTGCGGTCAGTCCGCACCTCACCACCGTCGATCATGATCTTGATCGGTCTATGAAATAGCCGCCATCGATCCAAGACAACCGCCATCGGTCGATCACTTCTGGTTTTGGTTTTGGTTTTGGTTTTTGGTCTTTTGCTTGGGGTTTTGATTTGGGTTCAACACAAGTCCTCTGCAGTACTTGTATATTGATTTTCATAGCTTCCATAGCTAATGGAGTGATATAGATGTTGAATCTAATCAAGGTGAAAAATTAGGCGTGTTCCTATTGACCCCCCTTCTAGGCGCCTTTCCGGTCCTACAAGTGGTATCAGAGCTCGATTAGCTCTTCTCATAGATCTTAACCGGTCTTAGGAGTCATGGTGTCTGACAAGTATTCCACCAAACCACCTGTGTTTGATGGAGTCAATTTTTTATACTGGAAGGCTCGCATGCATGCCTACATCGAGGCTCAAGGGCACTCAATTTGGCTTAAGGTCAAAAATCCTTATGTAGTGCCAGCCAATGACGATGTGATCACACCTGATGTGGAGGCAAATAGCAAGGCTCAAAACTTCTTGATTCGAGGGCTTAGTCGATCTGAGTTTGAGCGTGTCTCTCACTTGAGGTCTGCTCACAAGATTTGGAAGACCCTCACTGACTACCATGAGGGCTCTACCGCGATCAAGGAACTGAGACAGAACCAACTCAAGAAAGAATATTCAAAGATCGAACAAAGGCCTGGTGAATCTTTGGATGAGTTGTTGGGAAGGTTTTCCAAGATCATTCATGACTTGCGTGCTATGGATCTTGTGTTTACTAAGTCTAAGAATGCACGCCAGTTCTTGGGTGCACTTGATGTGAGAGTTTGGGGGATGAAGATCACTTCCATCAATGACAACACTGTCATGAGTGAGCTTACCATGGATAAGCTCTACTCGAGGTTGAAGACGCATGAGATTGATTTCATCTCGCATCTCAACAAGACAGAGTCAATGGCTCTACTGGTTGACCCGTCTAAGGGTAGCTCTTCTGATTCTTTGGATTTTGGCTCATCTCGTTTTTCCTTGTCCGCCTTGCACTCTTTGAACGATGAGCAGCTAGAGAAGCTACCTGAGGATGACCTAGCCCTCCTATCCACAAAATTCACGAGAGTCTACAACAAAGTGAGGAGCAAAAGGAGAAGTGGTCCTGTTACCTACTTTGAGTGTGGTGAGCCAAACCACATTCGGGCCAATTGCCCCAAGCTAAAGGGCAAGGAGGAGAAGGACTTTTGAAGGTGTCCTCAAGCTCGAGATGCTAAAGCTAAGAAGCCCAACTACCGGAAGTTCGTCAACCGAGTCCTTGCCACTCTTGAGAATGTTGATACGAGTGATGTGGACTCGGGGACAGAGGACGACAAGGATGATTCCCATGGCAAGAAGATGGCCCAGGACTTCACAGGTATGTGCTTCATGTCCAGGGACAGCCACGACATCGATTCCTCCAACGACGACGATCCCTTCAGCGATCCCGACGAGGTATGCCCCTCACTCACTGAAATGAAACGAGCTTTGGTTGCTGCTGAACAAAATCTGAAAAAGCAAGTTAAAATGATTACGAGACAGGATATAATGATTAACAACCTAGGTTAACCTGAACCTAGAAGTGGTTAGGCTCAAATCCATTAATCCTGCTGATGATTGTGATTCTTGCTCTAGCTTGCATGATGAATTAGCTATTCTGAAATCTGCTCATTCCTCTATTGCTAATCAACTTAAAGATGCTCTAGATGAACTAGAATCTCTCAAATCTAGTCCTAGTCATGTTTGCTTGGATGCTATTGCTTTAGATGTGACTTCAGTAGATGCTATTCCTTCATCTTGCTCAAATTGTGCATTGCTTGAGTTGAAATTGAATAGTGCTACTAAGGAATTGATGAAATTTGATACTAGTCACACGTGCTCTCGTTGTGAGGATAGTAGGATTAAAATGAAAGAAATGACTGAAATGGTTCTTCATTCTAAAACTGGTTCATGTGAAAATTGTCATAAACTCACAATTGAGAATGATGCTCTAAACAAGACTCTAGAGGAGAAATCTAAAATTGAACAATCCATGTCCATGACTGCATCTAAGAAAATAGTTGATTCGAATCCTTGTGCCTTTTGCATTGAAGTTGAGCATAATTTAGATGAGACACAAGAGGCATTTAGAGTCAAGTTCAAAGAGCAGTTGGGTAGGATTAGGGATGCCTCTTGTGTGTCTTGTGAGGCTTTGAAGGTTGAGGCAGCTTGTTATAAGGAAAGGTATAATAGGGCTATCAAGTCAGATAAGTGTGCCTCATGTAAGGAGCTAGCCAAAGAAAATGACTACCTCAAAAAGACTCTTGAGAGATTCTCTAGTGGGAAGAAGAACCTTAACATGATTCTTGATCAATCTAAGGTGAGTGTAAAGAAGAGTGGTCTAGGATTTAATTCCCTAAAGTATTCCAAGAACCACCTCCCAAAGGTTGTGAGAGCTGTTGAGAGTGGTATGTTTGAGGTAGAACCCCTTGAGCCATCTAAGGTAGTCTTTAGATCTGCAGGTTTTGCCCAAACCCCTTCTAGCAAGACAGATGCTTCTAAGTCAGTAGATCAGACCTCACAAAAGGTCAAGTATCATTGCATCTTCTGCAAGAAGGATGGCCACATAGTTGAGTTCTGCTTCCGTAGAGCTAAGAGTGAGAGGAAGGAGAGAGTGCGTGCTTTGAGGACCAATAGAGGAATTTCTTCTCCTACAACAGTCTCTAGAGCCAGGCAGCCTGTCTTTCCTACTAGACATAGGCCTAGGTTCGTAGATGATTTCTTTGACTCTTTTGGTGGCTCTAGGCAACGTTTTGGGTTAGGATATCGTGAGGAGAAACCACGGGTAGCATCTAGATAGGGGGAGTACCGATCTTTTGGTAGGTCGATTCAGAGAGGTCTAGGTGTTGCTCGTGTGCATTCTTTTGATTATCCCACTAACCATTTTACTGCTGCTTCTTCTGCTGTTCCTAAGCATCATGTGGCTCAGTACTGGATTCCAAAGTCTCTTATCACTAATCCCAGTACTGAGGCACAGATGTTCCCTGCTTATGCCCTGTAGGTCCGTCGTGCGAGGAAGGAGGACACTTGTTGACTCTGGGTGTTCTTGGCACATGACTAGATATTCTAGATGGTTCTCCTCCCTCACACGTGCATCTGGCAACGAGTTGATCAATTTTGGGGATGCTTCTACTGGGACCATGACAGCCAAGGACACAGTGCACGTCAACAACAAATTCATGCTTAAGAACGTTGCTTTGGTAAGTAAGCTGAGGTATAATCTGCTATCTGTTTCTCAGCTTCTTGATGAGGGTCTAGAAGTGAGGTTTAAGAGTGGTGAGTGTAAAGTTCTTGATTCCTTAGGTGAGCATGTCTTTGGGATCTCTAGGTTTGAGAGGAACTTTAGTGCTAATTTCAGTACCTCTTCTTCTTCCAGCCCTAGGTGTCTTGTGGCTTCTGACTCTCATGATTTAGTCTTGTGGTATCATAGGCTTGGACATATAGGCCTTGACCAATTGACTAGGATTAGTAGCAAGGACTTGATTAGAGGTTTGCCAAGACTTAAGAACATTAGAGACCTTGTGTGCACTCCCTGTAGATATGGTAAGATTGTTTCTGCTTCTCATCCACCTCTTACTTTAGTGATAACTGATGGACCTGGTTAGCTCTTGCACTTAGACACAGTTGGCCCTTCTAGAGTTCAGTCTGCAGGAGGGAAGTGGTATCTGCTTGTCATTGTGGATGATTTCTCCAGGTATTCATGGGTATATTTTCTGGTTTCTAAGGATGAGACATTTGGCTTCTTTAGGGAATTGGTACTTAGACTAGCTGTTGACCTCCCTGGAGCTTTGAGAACCATTAGGAATGATAATGGCACAGAATTCAAGAACTCTTCTTTTGCCACATTCTGCACTGAGAGAGGTCTTGAGCACCAGTTTTCCCTCCTAGAGTTTCCCAACAGAATGGGGTTGTAGAAAGGAAGAACAGAACCCTTGTAGAGATGGCTAGGACCATGCTAGATGAGGATAGCACTCCTAGGAGGTTTTGGGCTTGCTATGTGTCAAATAGGGTGTTCTTGAGATCTGTCATAGGCAAGACTTCTTTTGAGCTTAGATTTGGTCATAGGCCTAGAGTATCTCATTTCAAGATTTTTGGTTGCAAGTGCTTCATTCTTAGACATGGCAACTTGGATAAATTTGAATCTAGATGTTATGATGGCATTTTCCTTGGATATCCTGCTCATTCTCGTGGCTATCGTGTATTTAATTTGAATACTAACAAATTTGTTGAGACTTATGAAGTCACTTTTGATGAAGCTAGTCCTGGTACTAGACCCGATGGTGCAGTACACAGGTCATTGGTGATCGAGAGAGTATCTTCGTCGACGACGACTCTGAGGATGAGAACCCAATCCATCCTCTAGGCACTACTGAGATGGTTGGAGAGCCTGCTTCTATTTCTCTAGCTTCAGGAGAGCAGCCTCCTTCCACTTTCACCGGCGCTTCGAGTGGCTCTGCTCCTACCTCCACATCCAATGAGGTAGAGGCCACATCTGCACCACGACCTCCTCTACATATCCAGCGACAACAACCAGCTGAGTAGATAATTGGGGATCTTCATGAGCGAGTTACTCGCTCCAGGTTTATCTCTCTAGATTCACATGTACATTCTACTTTTGTTGCATCTTTTGAACCCCGAGATGTCACCCATGCTTTATTTGATTCCTCTTGGGTCAATGCCATGCATGAAGAACTTGAAATTTTTGAAAGAAACAATGTCTAGACCTTAGTTGAACCTCCACCTAATCAACATGTAATTGGAACAAAATGGATTTTCAAAAATAAGAAAACTAAGGATGGGTTGGTAGTTCGCAATAAGGCTAGGCTTGTAGCTCAAGGTTATTCCCAGGTAGAAGGCTTAGACTTCGAAGAGACCTTGCTCCTATAGCTAGATTAGAAGCCATTCGTATATTGTTAGCTTTCACGACATCTAAGGGTTTTAAGCTTTTTCAAATGGATGTCAAGAGTGCTTTCCTTAATGGTTTCATAGAAGAAGAGGTCTATGTCAAACAACCTCCTGGTTTCAAAAATCACAAGTTCCCAAGCCATGTGTTTAAGCTCTCTAAAGCCTTGTATGGATTGAAGCAAGCCCCTAGAGCTTGGTATGATAGGCTTAAGAATTTCTTGCTTGAGAATGATTTCAAAATTGGAATGGTAGATAAAATCTTGTTCACTCTCAGGCATGGCAGTGACTTTTTATTAGTTTAGATTTATGTGGATGATATCATATTCGGTGGTTCTTCTCATGCTTTGGTTTCTGAATTTTCAGATTCTATGAGCAGGGAATTCGAAATGAGTTTGATGGGCGAGCTGACTTTCTTCCTTGGTCTTCAAGTCAAGCAACTGAAAGAGGGCACCTTCATTCATCAAAGTAAGTACGCAAAGGACCTTCTTCGACGCTTCGACATGGGAAGCTGCAAGCTAATGTCTACTCCGATTGCCACTTCTACTGTGTTGGATCCTAATGAGGATGGAGAGGCCATGGACCAGAAGGAGTACCGCAGCATGATCGTCTCCCTCCTCTACATCACGGCGTCGAGGCTGGACATACAGTTTGTTGTGTGTCTGTGCGCTCAATTTCAGGCTTCCCCTCGTGCCTCACATCGTCAAGCAGTGCGTCACATATTCAGGTACCTCTAGGACACTCTTGACTTTGGACTCTAGTTTTCTTCCGATTCTGCTCTCTCCATTCGAGCTTTTTCTTATGCTGATTTTGCGGGGTGTAGAGTGGATAGGAAGAGTACTTCTGGGACTTGTCATTTCTTAGGCACGTCTCTTATCTCTTGGTCATCTAGGAAGCAGTCCTCTGTTGCACAGTCCACTGCCACAACCAGTAGTTGCTCTTAGGTTCTCTGGATCTTATCTACTCTGCGAGACTATGGGTTGTCTTTGGATAGTATTCCTCTTTTCTGTGATAACACTAGTGCCATAAACATTGCCAGAAACCCAGTGCAACACTCTAGAACCAAGCACATTGATATCAGATATAATTTCCTTAGAGATCATGTAGAGAAGGGTGATGTTGTGCTTCACTTTGTAGAGTCTGAGCAGCAGGTTGCGGATATTTTCACTAAGGCTCTTGATTCTTCTCGGTTTGCTTTCTTGCGGGGAGAGTTGGGAGTTATTAGTCCTTTTGGCCTTTTTTGAGGGGGAGTTTGCTCTTTTGCATTCATTGTATCATATTGCATTCATATGAAAAACTCAAAAAGATGCATTGTTATATAAGACTTCTGCTTATCTTTTAATTGATGAAGCTTTGCTTATTACCCTCTTGAGCTTTAGTATTTCAATTCTTGTTCAATGTCATGTCTGGTTCTTTGACTTGCTAGAATTATCATGCTTTCACATGTATAGCTAAATCTTTGCTAAATGAGCTAGAACATTAAAACAACTTGAACTAAAAACTACAATTTGTGGATCTTTTAGCTAGTTGCGCACTTAATGCTCCTTTTGTGACACTGGCCCTGTCAAAATTGCTTTGTTAGCTCTTAAATCTAGTTTTGATCATTACTTGAGCTTCTTGTTCTGCTGAGAATTTATAACTGCTCTTGTGTAAAAAGAAAACTCGAATTTCAAGATTGTCCTTGATAAAAAGTGCCAAACTACTCTCACGAGACTACATGTCCAAGACATGAACTTGGAGATAGTTTGATGATCCAAACAATCTCATAGGGACTGCTTGTCAAAATTGACATGAACCTCAAGATTTGTCGTCCTGGTAGAAGCTTAGGAAGAGATTGTGGATAGCTCCTAGTCCAGGATCTTCTTCACTAAGATATACCTTTTGGTCGAAGCTTATGAAGAGTTGTCCAGGATCTTCTTCACTAAGATAGACCATTAATCAACTTCAAAATTCATTACAAATGAAAAATTTGTTGAAAAATGGGCGTTTAAGACAATTTGAGCAAATTGATTCAATACAGGACTTGTTTGTCTCTTAAAGTGGTCTTTATTAGCTTTTTGATCTCACAATGACATTTTGACATGGCCATTATCAATTTAGGATCACTATTGATGAACTTGCTAAATTTGAAGCTTTGCTTAAATTATTACAATTCATTGCTTTACATTGAGCCTTCTAGCTTAGCTTTGTTATATATGTCTTAGCATGATCTTGCTAGCGCTGTTAGGCTTGATATGTTATTGTACCATTTTTGAAATGCTAGCTGGTCTTTTGGGTAATCTCCAAAGCTTCTTGTACTTACAAATTTGAAAACAAAAAATTGAAGCCACTCCATTGCATTTCATGCATGCTCTGTCTTATGCTTCTTTCTCAATTCTGTACTTGTTATCTCTGGACGAGAGGAAGGTGTGATTGTTTGATGACTCCATTGTGAAAGGGGGAGAAGATATAGAAAAAATGGTAAAAGGGGAGCTTTTTGGAGAAATTGAACTTTTGTTGAAACATTGTGATCATAGTGAGGGGGAGTATCTTACTTGCGTTCTTGTGGTCTTAATTGCCCTTTCTGAACTTGAATTGCAATTCTTGCAACCTCACAATGATCAAAGGTCAATTTGAAAAATTGTTCTTTCATATGGACCGTAAGTGAGATTTCAAAATTTTCTGGAAATTGAAGCTTTCTTGCTCTCTTTTGCCTTATCTCACTTGCCTATGCTATTCTAGAGCCAGCTTGGTCAGTTCCATTGCTTTCTCTTGCTTTTGGACCAAGGTGTGCCTTTGTGCAAAAACGTCGAGTATTTTACTTTTCAAACCTCAAACTTTGTATTTCTGGGAAATTGCCAACGTGTTCATCAAGGGGGAGATTGTGGATATCATGGGGATATGTGCATGATCTTCGGATGATGTTATAATTGGCAATGGCATTATTGGTTTGTCGAATCATGCATTTTCGGCTAAGTTAAAAGGCTGTCAGAATTGGAGCGGTCAGACCGGCGTGTTGAGAGCGGTCGATCGAGCCGTGGTCTTGATCGGCCGGTTCTCGAAACTGCGGTCCCGTTAGCTTGTGTGCCGTTCATCCTCAAATTGTTGGTGATGCTTGTTGGGTTAGGTTAAGGGCATGGACTTCAGTGCATATGTGTTGCATGATGTATGTTTTCACTAACGTGGGTCAAGTTGTGAAGAACTTGTTCCCGGAATTGATTTCTTTGTCTATTGTTGTGTAGGTTCCTTGAAGGTCAATGACAGTCAACTGCGACGATGATAGGGACTAAGCTTGGAGAACTGAGGTCCAGAACGATCGGGGATGCTGGTTGGAGTCAATGGAGTCAAGCGTGGTGCAGAATGGACAAAGGTGACCGAACGGGCAGTTCGGTGCGACGGGTTGGATCAAGCGGCATGGGGGTCGATGCAAGTGCCATGGTGGTTCGGTGGGAGCTAGATGGGAGAGACTTGCCGATATGATGAGAGCCACTGGATCAACCTACACGTGGCGAAGCATGCGAGTGCTTCGTGCAGTTCGGACTCGGTCTTCGAAAAAGATCGAGAAGGGGTATTTTGGTAATTTTACCAAATACCGCCTTGGTGACCTTTTCCCAACCCGCAGCGTAAGACGGTGCGTGGAGAAGCGGTTTAGGTCAAGAGAAGATGAAGATGACGCTTTAAAATACGTGCGTATGTATGACTCGTTTGTGTGTGGGCTTAACGGGTGCCCTAATTGGAATATTCTCTAGATCCTAGCCTCCACTATAAATAGGGGGTGTGCTGGACAACAACCCTCAACCCTTTCATTGTGTTAACCCTAGTTTGGCTTTTAGGGCTTAGAGAGAAGATGGAGAGGTTAGGGTTCTAGAGGATGGATTGATTGGAGTGCTCATGTTGTGAGCTTTATCCTCCTTGAGGGAGTGGCTACAAACCAGCAACAACCACAAATCAATTTATGTAAGATTTCTCAAAGTTGAGTTCATATTTGTTCTTGCTCTCTATTTCTTGATTTTGGGCCTATCTTTGATCCTTTGATTCTCTGTTGGTTTTCTTGCCTCAATCTACCTTGTTGTGACATGTGGGAATACATCTGGGATCATCTTGATCATCAATCACCCACGAGCAAGTGTTTGGATCAAGTTTTCGTTCTTGTTCGGTTTTGAGCCAATCTTCATTCAAAAGGAAAAAGGTTGAAACTTTGATGTGGATCTACTTGATCGTTGCTTGGAATAGGTTCCTAATATCCTTAGGAAGGTGTGTTCCAAATTTGGTCAAGTTTGGCCGTGTAGATCAAAAGTTACACTGATTTTCGTTTTGGTTTTGGTACATGCATTACATTCATCGTGCTTGCGGTCAATCCGCACCTCGGGACCGGTCGGTCACGCAAGATAATCGCCATCGGTCGATCCGCACTGGATTAGGTTTTGGATTTTGGTCTTTTGCTTGGGGTTTTGATTTGGGTTCAACACAAGTCCTCTGCAGTACTTGTATATTGATCTTCGTAGCTTCCATAGCTAATGGAGTGATATAGATGTTGAATCTAATCAAGGTGAAAAATTAGGCGTGTACCTATTCACCCCCTTAGGCGCCTTTCCGGTCCTACATATTTTAATTTGGCCAGTCGGCCAGTTGTAATAGTTGTAGACTTGAACTACTATGATGTGTGTCTTTTGAACTATTAATGTATGGATGTTGTATGGATGTGATCAATGTTGTATCTGTGGATATCATGGGGATATGCCTGAGATCTTAGGATGATGTTACAATTGGCAATGTCGTTCTCGGTTTGTCCAAACGGTAGTTTTCAGTTTTGTTGAAATCTGTTTTCGAAGAAGTGTCGTTAAGCGGTAGTACCGCGATGTAATCTTGCGGTAGTATACATGATCTTGATAGTACCGCTTGTGTTTACGGTAGTACCACGGTATTACCGCAAGCAAAGCGGTACGTAAAATACAGAGAAGACGTTTGGGTGTTTTGGATTTCTTGAGGAGCGGTAGTACCGCGCTATGATTGCTGGTAGTACCGCATGGCGGAATGACCGCATGTGTGCGGTATGGATTTTCCAGAACGAGTGTAATTTGAGTTTTGGTTTCTCTGGGTAGCGGTACGACCGCGGTTATGGGTGCGGTACGACCGCAGTGTGGTAGTACCGACCATAACATGGCGGTAGTACCGATTTTGTGCTGATTGTCATTTCAATTGGAGAATTGTTTTTGGGTTAGGTTAAGTTCATGGGTTTCATGGCATATGTGTTGCATGATGCATGTTTTGACTAACGAGGGTCAAGTTGCAAAGAACTTGTTCCCGGATTCGATTTCTTTGTCTATTGATGTGTAGGTTGCTTGGAGGTCAATGACAGTCAACGGCGAGGATGATCGGGACTAAGCTTGGAGAGCTGAGGTCCAGAACGATCGGGGATGCCGGGTGAGGTCAATGGAGTCAAGCATTGCGTAAGAGAGACAAAGGTGACCGAACGGGCAGTTCGGTGCAACGGGTTCGATCAAGCGACGCGGGGGTCGGTGCAAGTGCCATGGTGGATTCGGTGGGAGCCGGATGGGAGAGACTTCCCGACATGAAGAGAGTCGTTGGATCAACCTACACGTGGCGAAGCGTGGAGGTGCTTCACGAAGATGGGACTCGGTCTTTGCAAAAAGATCGAGAAGGGGTATTTTGGTAATTTTACCAAATACTACCTTGGTGACCTAATGCCAACCCGCGGCGCAAGACGGTGTGTCAAGAAGTGGATTAGGTCAAGAGAATTGAAGACGGCGCTTTAAAATACGTGCATGTGTGACCCTTTTGTTTTGGGCCTTAACGGGAGCCCATTAGGGTTACTCTTCTAGAAGGTCTAAGCCTCCACTATAAATAGGAGAGGGTGCTGGCCAGCACCTCTCAAACCTTTCATTACTTGTAAACCCTAGTTTTGCTTTTGTGCTTAGGGAGTTGATAGTTGGAGGTTAGGGTTCTAGAGAGTTGGATTTGATTTCGTGCTCATGTATTGAGTCTTTGTCCTCCATTGATGGAGTGGCTGTAAACCAGTACCATATCAAATCAATCCAAAGAGAGTTCTCTCAAAGATGAGTTCATTTGCCTTCTTTCTCTCTATTTGATGATTTTGAGTCTTTCTTTGATCCGCGAGTTTTTGATTGGTTTATTGTCTTGATCTAACTTGCTATGACATGTGGGAACCTATCTAGGATCATCTAGATCATCATTCACCCACGAGCAAGTCTCTAGATCATAGTTTCGTTTTTGACTCGTTTTTGAACCACCTTCATTCAATCTGAAAAAGATAGGAACTTTGGCTTGGATCTCTGCGATCCTTGATTGGAATAGGTTCCTAATATCCTTAGGAAGGTGTGTTCCAAATTTGGTGGAGTTTGGCCTTATGGTTTAAAAGTTACGATGATTTTTTATTTCGTTTTCAGGCTGTTCTGTTCATCGTCAGGATAAAAGGTAGTACCTTTCTTTTGCCTGCGGTAGTACCGCGATGAGGTAGTACCGCACTTACAATGGTGGTAGTACCGATTCCTGAGATTTCAGCACAACTTTTTGTTCTTTGCTCCTGTGCTTTGGGGGTTTGATTAGGATTCAATACAAGGCTTCCGCTATACTTGTATATTGATCTTCATAGCTCTCATAGCTATTGGAGTGAAATTATTATTGGATCCAATCTAATGCGAAAAAGATTTTGAGCTCCTATTCACCCCCCCTCTAGTCGCTTTTCGGTCCAACAAGTGGTATCAGAGCCTGGTTAGTTCAATCTTGATCTTAACCGGTCACTGAATTTGGCGATGGATAAGTACTCGACCAAGCCGCATGTCTTTGATGGGCTCGACTATGCCTATTGGAAGAATCGCATGCGAGTTTTCCTTGAGAGCGAAGGACAATCTATATGGGAGGTTGTTCGAGCCCCGCTCGCTTTTGCCGAAGTTGCTACGCAAAGCCCAATGACCCTCTTGGCTAACAACAACAAGGCAAAGAACCTTCTATATGCTGGGCTTGGTAGGCAAGAGTATGATAGGATTTGCAATCTTGCGACCGCACATGAGATTTGGCACACCCTCGAAACTTACCATGAGGGATCGTCCCAGATCAAGCAAGTGCGTCAGAATGTCTACAAGAGAGAGTACAACAAATTCGAGATGCGTCCTGGTGAGAGCATCGATGACGTCTTTACTCGCTTTAACAAGGTGATCAATCAGATGAGAGCTGTTGACATTGAGTACTCTCAATCTGAGAATGCCACCCACCTCTTGGCTGCAATCAACACCAAGGAGTGGTAGATGAAGGCAACTGCCATAGAGGAGAACGTCGATCTCTCTAATCTTACTTTGGAGCTGCTTTATAGCAAGCTAAAAACTCATGAGATCAAGAGAGGTGGTAATCCTAAGAAGGATAACATGGCGTTGGTGGCTGATCCTCTCAAAGGGACTCTTGATGGTTCTTCTGAATCTTCTTCTGGTTTTTCTCTTGCGTGTTTATCTGCTATTCAAGAAGAAGAGTTTGAGAGTCTTCCTGAGGCTGATTTAGCTCTTTTAGCCAAGAAAGTCACACAGGCATATAACAATGTCAGAAACAGAAAAAGAGGTGGCCCTGTGACATGCTATGAGTGTGCAGAGCTATATCACATCAAGACCAAGCCCCTAAGTCGAAAGGTAAGGGCAATCACAAGGATGAGAAGCTTGCCTAGAAGAAGCCTAAAGGGGGCAAGCCCAAGTTTGATGCTGCCAAGCTCATGAAGGCGGCTCACGGGTCCTTGCAGCTTTTGGAGATCAATCCATGAGCGATGTGGACTCGAAGCGAGGAGGACAAGGAGGAGGAGATCCTCAACACAAGAAAGGGAAGGCCAAGGACTTCAGGCATGTGCTTCATGGCCGACTCAACGTCGTGCGTGATGACAATGATGAGGTACTCCCATCCTATGATGTCCTTTCTGCTAGATGCGATAACATCTATGAGCAATTGCTTAGTCAGGATAAGGCTTTAGAGTTTACCATGGCTAGGAACAAGGATCTAGAGTCACAAGTCGAGAATTTGACATTAGAACTTGTGAATGCTAAGAGTCTAGATGTTGATGAATGTTCATCCTACCATGCTTTGCACTCCGAACTGTCTAAGCTACAATCTGCTCATGATATTGCTTTGCATCAACTTGAAAATGCTAGAACTGAGCTAATTGATGTTAAATCTGCTCCATGTGAAAAATGCTTAGAGTCTAGCAATTTGGATGCTTCTGGCAATGTGAAATCTAGCTTTTGCTCTTTCTGCTTAGAATGTGAACATGAAGTTAAGGATATTCTAGAAGCAGTTAGAGTTAAATTTGCCAAGCTTAAGAATACAATTGATTCTACATCTTGTGCTTCTTGTGCTGCCTATAAGCTTGAAGTTGCTCATCTTAAGGAGAAACATGCTAGAGCCATTAAGGGCAAGACTTGTGAATCATGTGCTAATGTTGAAAAAGAGAATGCATATCTCAAGGATATTTTAGAAAGATTCTCTAATGGTGAAAAACAATTAAACATGATTCTCGGATAAATCTAAAACTCCTTTTAGAAGCAAGGTTTAGGATACAACTCGCTTGAGACATGTCCAAGCCTAATGTCATTCGGGTCTCGGAAAATGGCTTAGTTGAATTTAAAACCCAACTTTGCAAAAACTATTTTTAAATCATAGGTTTGTCCAACCTTCTTTTAAGGCAAAAGGTGCTTCTCCCGGTGGTACAAAATACCATTGCACCTATTGCAAGAAGAGTGGACATTTGTTTGAGTTCTATTGGCGTAGGTTGAAGAACGCTAAGAAAAATATTGCTAGAATGTCATCTAATCAACCTAGAGCTTTTATGAGACATGGTCACATACAAAAGAAGAACCCCAGTCTAGGATTTGTTGCACATGCTCATCACCATGTTCCTAGACAAGATGCATCTCATGTTCGTGTTACCATTGCTCATAATAGAAGCTGCGAATAATGTCAAGGATAGCACATCCGCTTTGCATACTACTCGCAGACGCGTGTGTCTCAAGATCTTGGGTTCCCAAGTCGCTTTTAACTAACCCCAGTATTGAGACACATCGCTCTTTTGTTCCTTGATTTTCAGGATTGGCGCGGAAGGGGGAAGAACACATGGTTCGTCGACTCCGGGTGTTCACGCCACATGACCGGAGACTCAAGATGGTTCACCTCCTTCACGCGATCAACCGGTGATGACTTCATCACCTTTGGAGATGATACACAAGGGCGCATTGAAGGAACTGGAATGATTATGGTGAACGACAAGTTCATTCTCAAGGACGTCGCGCTTGTGTCTAAGCTAAGGTACAATCTCCTTTCTGTCTCACAGCTTCTCGATGATGGCTATGAGACTCGTTTTAAGAAGAATGCCTGTCGTGTGCTTGATTCTTTTGGTGAGCTCGTTTTTGGGATTTCTAGAGTTGGTAGAATTTTTGGAGCTGATTTTTCTGAGTCTCTTGCTGGATCCCTTAAGTGCTTAATTGCTTCTTCTTCTGATATCTGGCTTTGGCACCGACGGTTGGGGCACATTGGTTTTGATCATCTGACACGAGTTAGCGGCCTTGATCTCATGAGAGGTTTGCCTAAACTCAAAGCTGTCAAGGATGCTGTATGTGCGCCCTGTAGGCATGGCAAACAAGTTGCTACCTCACACCCATCATTGACTATGGTTATGACTGACGGACCGGGACAGTTGCTTCATATGGATACTGTTGGTCCTGCTAGGGTTCAGTCAATCGGTGGCAATTGGTACATTCTTGTCATAGTCGATGATTTTTCGAGATATTCTTGGGTGTTCTTTCTTGCTTCAAAGGATGAGGCTTTTGATCATTATCATGACCTTGTTCTTCGTTTGGCTTCTGAACTTCCTGGTGCCTTGAGAGCGATCCGCAGTGATAATGGCACGGAGTTCAAGAATGCCTCTTTTTGTGCTGAGCGCGGTATTGAGCATCAGTTCTCTTCTCCACACGTCCCTCAACAAAATGGCGTTGTGGAAAGGAAGAACAGGACTCTAGTCGAGATGGCTTGGACAATGCTAGATGAGTATAGCACACCGAGGAGATTTTGGGCCGAAGCTATTGCTACAGCTTGCCATATTTCAAACCTTGTCTTTTTGACACCGTCTTTGGGCAAGACTTCTTATGAGCTTCGTTTTGGTAGAAAACCCTCTGTCTCTCACTTTCGAGTCTTTGGATCGAAGTGTTTTATTCTGAAGATAGGGAATCTAGATAAATTTGAATCAAGGACTTGTGATGGCTTATTTCTGGGTTATCCTGCTCATTCGAGGGGCTTTCGGGTTTTTAGTGTTGAAACTAACATTGTCCAGGAGACATGTAATGTCACTTTTGATGAGACTAGCCCTGGAGCTAGATCCGAAGTTTCAGGTGACTTACAGGTGACAGAGAGCATTTTTGTTGAAGAAGATGAGGATGAACTTGATACTGCTCCTCCACCTGTTGCTGATGTTCCTGTCCAAGCTGCCCAAGCTCCTGAACCCGCGACAACTGCTTCACCTCCAATTGAGGCTCCTGCTGCATCTTCGTCGTCAGTAGTACCTGCGGAGGTTGAGGAGACGCTATCTCCCCAGCGCTCCTTGCACATTCGAAGCAACACCTCCGGATCGATGATTGGTAATCTCCATGAGCGAGTCACTCGCTCCTGTATCATGATCCGAGTCTTTTCTCTCACTCTGCATTTGTAGCTTCTATTGAACCCAAAGATATATCACATGCTTTATCTGATGCTAGTTGGGTCAATGCCATGCATGAGGAGTTAGAGAATTTTGAAAGAAATAAAGTTTGGAACCTTGTAGAACCTCTTAGTGGTCATAATGTTATAGGAACCCGTTGGGTGTTCAAAAATAAACAAAATGAGGATGGTTCTGTGGTTAGAAACAAGGCTAGATTGGTAGCTCGTGGTTTTATCCAAAGTTGAGGGTTAGATTTTGATGAGACCTTCGCTCCTGTTGCTAGACTAGAAGCTATTCGCATTCTACTTGCATTTGCTGCATCTAAAGGTTTTAGGTTGCATCAAATGGATGTTAAGAGTGCCTTTCTGAATGGTTTTATAGAGGAGGAAGTGTATGTTAGGCAACCCCCTGGCTTTAAGAATCCCAAGCATCCTGATCATGTTTACAAGTTATCCAAAGCCTTGTATGGTCTTAAGCAAGCCCCTAGAGCCTGGTATGAAAGACTTAAGACCTTCTTGATTAAGAATGATTTTGAAATGGGAAAAGTAGATAAGACTCTTTTCATTCTTAGGCATGGCAATGACTTCCTGCTTGTTCAGATTTATGTTGATGATATTATCTTTGGTGGTTCCTCTAATGCTCTTGTTTCCAGTTTTTCTAAGACCATGTCTAGGGAATTTGAGATGAGCATGATGGGAGAACTCAATTACTTTCTGGGGCTACAAATCAAGCAATGCAAGGAAGGATCTTCATCCATCAAACGAAGTACACCAAGGATTTGCTCAAGCGCTTTTGATATGGGTGATCGCAGTTTATCGCCACTCCCATGGCGATTTCGATCGCTGGATCCAGATGAGGAAGGAGAAGCCGTGGATCACCGCGAATACCGCAAAGATGATTGGTTCCCCTCTGCACTGACGGCTTCAAGACCGGACATCCACTTCATGCGCCGCCTCAGGCGAGGTTTCAGCGCCACCGAGGACTTCACATCGCCAAGCCGTTAAGCGCATTTTCGTGTATTTACACTCTACCCTTCAAGATGGCATTTGGTATTCTTGTTCTTCTTATTTGTCCATTCGGGGTTTTGATTCGATTTTATGGTCAGAGGCTAGATAGGAAGAGCACTTCGCACATGTCATTTCTTAGGCACTTCTCTTGTCTCTTGGTCATCTAGGAAGCAGTCTTACATTGCACAATCCATCTTTGAAGTTGAATATATAGTCTTTGCTAGTTCTTTGTCAGAGTCGATTTTGTGGATGGTCTCCACACTTAAGGATTTTGGGTTAACTTTTGCTAGTGTTCCTCTCTTCTATGACAACACTTCTGCTATTAACATTGCTAAGAACTCAGTGCAACATTCTAGGACCAAACACATAGACATTCACTATCACTTCCTTAGAGACCACGTTGAGAAGGGTGATATTGTGCTGCATTTTGTGGAGTCCGAGGCTCAGTTAGCCGATATCCTCACCAAGCCTTTAGACGCAACAAGGTTTGCCACCTTGAGGAGTGAGTTAGGGGTAATTTATCCCTATGGGTTGGTTTGAGGGGGAGTTGGATCTTTTCTGATCTTTCCTTGTTCATTTGATCTTTTCTTGATTTTCTTTTTGAACTTGTTGATCTTTTTGGTCTTTTAGGCTTTTTGAGTTTTTCTTGCATCTCATTGTATTATATTGCATTCATATGAAAAATCCAAAAAGATGCATTTAATATTAACCTTTTCTGCTTATCTTTTAAAATTGATGAAGCTTTGCTTATTACCCTTTGGAGCTTTAGTGTTTCAATTCTTGCTCAATGCCATGTCTAGTTCTTTGACTTGCTAGAATTATCATGCTTTCACATGTGTAGCTAAGTCTTTGCTGTATGAGCTAGAACTTGAACTAAGAAATTAGCAATTTGTGAATTGTTTAGCCAGTTGTGAAATTAGTGCTCCTTTTATGACATTGGCCCTGTCAAAATTGCTTTGTTAGCTCTTGAATCTAGCTTTGATCATTACTTGAGCTTTTTGTGTTCTTGAGAATCTAAAACTGCTCTTGTGAAAAATACAAAAAAAAAATCAAACTTCAAGATTGTCTCATGCTTAAATTGTGCCAAACTATTCTTACGATACTGCATGTCAAAGACATGAACTTGGAGATAGTTTGATAATCCAGACGATCTTATGGGGACTGCTTGTCACAACTGACATGAACCTCAAGATTTGTCGCCCTGGTAGAAGCTTAGGAAGAGTTTGTGGATGGCTCCTAGTCCAGGATCTTCTTCACTAAGATATACCTTTAATCAACTTTTGGTCAAAGCTTAGGATGAGTTTGTGGATGGCTCCTAGTCCAGGATCTTGTCACTAAGTTAGACCATTAGTCAACTTCAATATTCATTGCAAATGAAAAACAGTTGAAAAATGGGCGTTTGAGAAAATTGAGCAAAATGATTCAATTCAGGACCTACTTGTCTCTTAATGTGGTCATTGTTAGCTTTTGGATCTCACGTTGACATTTTGACATGGCCAGTATCATTTTAGGATCCCTGTTGATGAACTTGCTAGATTTGAAGCTTTGCTTAAAATGCTAAAACTCATTGCTTTATATTGAGCCTTCTTGCTTAGCTTTGTTATATATGTCTTATCATGATCTTGCTAGCGCTGTTAGGCTTGATATGTTGTTTGTGCAACTTTAGAAATACTAACTTGTTCTTTTGGGTAATCTCCAAAGCTTCTTGTACTCAACAATTGAAAAATACAAAAAAAAAAATTTGAAGCCACTCCATTGCATTTCATGCATGCTCCTTCTTATGCTTTTTCCTCATTCTGCATTTGTCATCTCTGGACGAGAGGAAGGCGTGATTCCTTGATGACTCCATTGTCAAAGGGGGAGAAGATGGTTGAAAAAGGGGAGAAAAAGGTGTTGGAAATATGCCCTAGAGGCAATCATAGAGATGATTATATTTCATTATGTTCACAATATTTGATAATATGTTATCTTGTTCCTTGAATGAATCATCAGTCATAAAGATTAACGAGTATGTGACTTGTTGGTGAAACTCTTTTTAACTTATGATGATGTCGTTCTAAAAGTATCCCTGGTCGAAAGTCACCGGGTGAACACTAGTGACTCTCGATCGACACATGTATTGATTGATGACCATGTTTCACGGTCATGGATATAGGGATATCGAATCAATAATGTGGACACGTGTTAGAGAACATGGTGTTGGATAAGACCCACCTTGAGACACTATTGAGATTGTTATGATTCTATGTGTCGTTAGTTGGTCTCAAGCAATGATGATGTATAATCCTTAGACCTGAGATCAGCATGGTTTCCTACATGTGTAATAGCACTCTTAGGGGTTGCCAAACGCCGCTAAAGAATCGGGTGGTTATAAAGGTAGCTTTCGGGTATGCTATGAAACATGCAGAGGGATGTGACTGGTCGGATATGGGATTTGCCCCTCCTAACATAACAGGAGAGATATCTCTGGGCCCCTCGAAGTGGTCGGATAAAGAAAGTGCATGGCCATGCCACTGATGGTCGAAGAGTTCGACCACATAAGGTTATCCGATACTCGATCGAGAAAGCATTGAACAGTCCATGGATGACACAACATCTCACCTGGAGTTCAACCAGATATCGTGAGGCAAAAGGAGAATACATGAGTAGGTCGCTTAGTTCGACCAGTTACGGACTGGTCGTATGGAGATACAAGCAAGTCGTAGACTGGTCGAACGTAATCACAGAGTGGTCGAAACCAAGTCGTAAGGAGTTACGAGTTGGTCGTGATCAAATACGAACTGGTCGTATAGAAATAGGACCTGGTCATAAGTGATGAGGACCTGGTCGTACATCATATTGCATTAAGGTTCGTCCGATATAATTTGTGTGTATTCGGGAATCGTTATGTTCTGCTAGGAACCGCTACAACTCGTGGCCGGAAAGGGTTTCCGATTCACAACCGAACTACACATGAACCTAACGGGTCACACACTTAACGGGTTGGAACAAACCAGTACGAATACGATTCGTAAACGTGTTTGGATAGGATCCGTCACGGGGCTCTATATAAGGAGATGCATGAGGCTATTGGGAGGGTGAGGAGACATGAGTTGCCCTACTGAAACCCTAGCCGCCATCTCCTTGAGAGCCTTGCCGTGCGATTTGGTGCTAGCACACCGGCGTACGGTTGTTCCTTCCCTGGACGTGTGGATACCATAGAGGCGCTTCTACGTTGTTGCGCTTAAGGACAATCCGCCATCTTCGCAAGGATCTGCAGAGGTGCCGGAGGAGACGATCAACTCACGAGGACGCTGGACGATCGATTACGATCAGTACATCGACGCGCTCTTCGTCGGACCAGGCTGCTCCGACACTTCTTCCGCTGCTCTGTGCGTCTAGTGGTAACAATCTGTGATCATCTTCTTGCTTGGCTTCCTGGTTTATGTGGTAGAAATTTTGATTTGTTGCTATCGTAGCCTACCCGTATCCCTTCAAAAGGGGAGTTATGAAAAAGGGGGAGTTACTTGGAGAAAAATGGAAATTTTGAAATTTTCTGAAATTTGAGGATCATAGTGAGGGGGAGTTTCTTATTTGCATTCTTCTGAACTTGATTTGCAATTCTTGTTCCTCACAATGATCAAAGGTCATATCGAAGAATTGTTCTTTCATATGGACCTTAAGTGAGATTTTGACCCGTTTCTGGAAAATGAAGCTTTCTCGCCTTCTTTTGCCAGTATCTCACTTCTTGATTCTATTCGAGCCAACTTGGTCATTCCTCCGCTTGTTCTTGCATTTGGACCAAGTTGTGCCTTTGAGCGAAAAAACACCGAAGTTTTTACTTTTTCAAACCTCAAAATTTGCATTTAGGGAAATTGCCAATGTGTTCATCAAGGGGGAGATTGTGGATATCATGGGGATATGCCTGAGATCTTAGGATGATGTTACAATTGGCAATGTCGTTCTCGGTTTGTCGAAACGGTAGTTTTCGGTTTTGTTGAAATCCTGTTTTCAGCAAGTGTCAGGTTAAACGGTAGTACCGGCGTGTAATGCGCGGTAGTACCGGCGTGTAATGCGTGGTAGTACCGGCTTGTGTTTGGCGGTAGTACCGCTGGGCGGTATTACCGCAAGCAAAGCGGTACGTAAAATCCAGAGAAGATGTTTGGGTGTTTTGGATTTCTCGAGGAGCGGTAGTACCGCGCTATGATTGCCGGTAGTACCGCATGGCGGAATGACCGCATGTGTGCGGTATGGATTTTCCAGAACGAGTGTAATTTGAGTTTTGGTTTCTTTGGGTAGCGGATGCGGTTATGGTTATGGATCTTGATACGAAGAAGATCTTGATAAGTACCGCCATAACATGGCGGTAGTACCGATTTTGTGCTGATTGTCATTTCAATTGGAGAATTGTTTTTGGGTTAGGTCAAGTTCATGGGTTTCATGGCATATGTGTTGCATGATGCATGTTTTGACTAACGTGGGTCAAGTTGTAAAGACCTTGTTCCTGGATTCGATTTCTTTGTCTATTGATGTGTAGGTTGCTTGGAGGTCAATGACAGTCAACGGTGAGGATGATCGGGACTAAGCTTGGAGAGCCGAGGTCCGAACGATTGGGGATGCGGGTGAGGTCAATGGAGTCAAGCATTGCGAAGAGGACAAAAGGTGACCGAACAGGCGATTCGGTCTGACGAAGTTCGATCAAGCGGCGGGGTCGGTGCAAGTGCCATGGTGGTTTCGGTGGGAGCCAGATGGGAGAGACTTGCCAACATGAAGAGAGTCGCTGGATCAACCTACACGTGGCGAAGCATGGAGGTGCTTCACGAAGATGGGACTCGGTCTTTGCAAAAAGATCAAGAAGGGGTATTTTGGTAATTTTACCAAATACTGCCTTGGTGACCTAATGCCAACCCGCGGCGCAAGACGGTGCGTCAAGAAGTGGATTAGGTCACGAGAATTGAAGACGACACTTTAAAATGCATGCATGTGTGACCCGTTTGTTTTGGGCCTTAACGGGAGCCCATTAGGGTTACTCTTCTAGAAGGTCTAAGCCTCCACTATAAATAGGAAAGGGTGTTGGCCAGCACCTCTCAACCCTTTCATTACTTGTAAACCCTAGTTTTGCTTTTGTGCTTAGGGAGTTGATAGTTGGAGGTTAGGGTTCTAGAGAGTTGGATTTGATTTCGTGCTCATGTATTGAGTCTTTGTCCTCCATTGATGGAGTGGCTGTTGTAAGACCCGGGATTAACATTCCCAAATCCTCTGTGTATTTCTGAACTAGTCCCATGATCAGTAGCTAGTCCACACAGTAAACAAATATGGTAACAAAATCATATCACAACTTTATTAATAAATAACAACAGAGTTGATTACAAAGGAGGCTTACAGGGCCAACAATAAAATAAACACAAATGGAAGAGCGAAGATGTAGTAGAGTCCAGTTAATGCGCCACGAGGCAATCGGTAGGGAAGCGGCCTAGTCGTCGAGATCCACACCGATGACAAAGTCCTTCTCCTCTGAAAATATTTGCATTAAGCAAGAATGAGCACAACTAGTGCTCGCTTAAGTTACACCGTCAAGTAATGAATGACATGCATATATGGATATCTCAAAGGAAAGCTTAATATGGTTGAATTTGCATAAAACAAACATTTTTCGTAAATACTTGTACTAAGTTTCAAAGCAGTTATTCTATAACTAAAATTCATTTTATAAATCAATTTTATAGTCGATAACATTCACACATGAATGGTGAAGGATACCCTCCTATCACATGGCTTCCGCCCAATTCCCATTTAAATAAACCAGTTGATAAAGTCTTTTGAAATCAAAATCCAAGTCTAACTTTGAGTGGCTTTACTAGCATGTCCATGATCATGACGCTATTCAATAGTTTTACACTCTGCAGAGGTTGTACACTTTACCCACATGACACGAATTCTCTAGTTTGCTTGGCATCCGTCGATACCACCGCTCACTACCTTAGGTAAGCGATCTAGAGCACGTGCAAGGCCTTTACAATGCGCCATTCCACATGATTTCCCTCGCTAAGGTTTCGCCCCTTTGGAATAGAAATCATGAGTTCCTAGCCCCTCTTACGCCGGTGGGAACAATAGTCATAAAAGACTTTGTCAAAAGAAATGGCCATGAAAGACCGCCCACGTACAAAGCAGGTCAACCGCGATGGAACTTTACAAATTAATTAGCTGGTCCCCTACCCATACTCGGGACATGTGGTTGCACGGTGAGGCATAGCCCATTATAGGCATAGCAAAGGCGCCCAAAGGCGGTCCTCAATTGACTTAGGCGTCTTTCAATTTAAAACCCCGAGTTTTAATCTTAACCAGATTAAACCCGTGCATAAACACTGCACCCACCATTCATCCGTTTAGCCCAAGTACAAACCATAATTTTATTTTATTTTTCTCAAATTCATTTACAACAAAACTTCCATGACAAACCAATGCCATAGATTCTTAAACAATATTTGATTTTTGGTGAAAGTTTCCCAAATCAAACATTTTGGGTCTAAGCATTGCTAAGCATAATCTTTCTCAAAATGTTCTAGTTCATACTATTGTATCAACTAGATTTTATCTAGGTGAGGGTTAAATGTCCAAGACTTGTCAAGAACGAGATCAATATGTAAACCATCAATATTGTGATAATTTAATCTTTAGTAATCCAATATCCTTTAGACCAATCTACACCATATAGGTCTATTTCTATGATTCAACTTCAAATGATCCAATATTTAACTATACTCTAATTTTATAATCTGATATCCATCAATCCAATGATTATGTAATCCTATAATCAAATTTGTAGATAATCGATATCCAATAACAATCTATCTCTAGAATCGATATCAATAATTCAAGATGTCGACTATAGTGTCTATCTATCATCCAATCTTTATTAATCCAACATCAACAATTATCTACTTCTAAAATCCTATATTCAATAATTGTTTATTTCTATAATCCAACCATAATAATCATGTTTTCTAATAATCCAACATCATTCAATCCGATAATCCAATAATAATCTATGTCTATGATTGACATCTAATATCCAACAATCATACAACTCTAATAATCCCACATCCAACCATATTATATTTCTACAATTCATTTTCAATAAGCCAATATCAATAATTATCTATTTATGTAATTCAACATCCATTATCTATTAATAATCTTCCTCTAACTTCACCCTTCCATGCACAATCTTCTTTTATTATCTAAACTCCGACAAATTGTAACTCCAAGATATATTGCATTCGATAAATTCTCCATACCACCTCTCTTGACAATAATTGGACATACAAAGGCATTGGGAATAACTATAAAGCTTAAAACAGAATTTAAATTACTTGAATATAAATCGCATGCAATAATAATTTAAAACAGAATTTAAATAATTTTAAATACTGGGATTAATATGTTCAAGAATGTAACTTGCCTTGCTTAATGGATTATTCTCAAGCGATGTTGAAATCCGATTCGTCCAAGTCGCTAAAAAATCTATCTGTGAAAATAAGCCAAATTCAAATAAAATTCAAATAAAAATCCAAAAATTATAACATAAATACTGGAAGTAGAGAATGAATTTAGATGAATTTAGGAGGAAGAATCGTTGGATTTGGAGTTCGTAAGAGGGAGAACGAATTTGTTGAAGTTTAAATCTAAATAAATAAAAAAGGTGTAAGTACTGTAGCTTGCATGGCACTGTTCATGCCATGCACGTGAACAGTACTGGTCTTTTAAACACAAGCACAACGCGTGGAGAAAATGGCGCTAGTGAAAGGAAAAGGAGAGGCGGCCAGCGAAGCACAAAAATGGAATCCCGGGAGCGAGACGGACCTAATGGTGGTGGTCGCGTCATCGGCGGAGGTCCGGAGCTGCGGCGGCGCGCAAAATAGTGTCGGATGAATAGTAGCACCGATGAGCCGGGGGTGTTTCAGGGAAAAGGAAGGGAGCACTGCGTAGAGCGTTGCGAGGTGAAGCCAACGATGTAGACGATGTCGTCGGGAATCAACGACGCACAGGAAGCGACGATAGAATGTGGTTGGACCGTTTGCGGAAAATTTTTCTTTGGTGGCGAGATTGAGGACCGAATTCTAAGGACATGTAGAGGAAGCCGAGGGGCACGCGGCGACATAGTCGGCTCGGGAAATGAGTGACCGAGGAGAGAGAACAGAGGAGAGATATGTTAGAAATGCACTGTTCACTTTCTTTCTTTACTACTACGAACAGCAAGCAAAAAAAAAAAATGGCTATGCTGCCATCAGAGCCGAACAAGATCAAGAAGAAGCCTAAAGAAGAAGAAACTCAAAGTAAGGTCTAGATATTAGAGCACTTTGTTGCTTGCCATGCAACGCGAATAGGAAGCAAGCTTTGGCAAAAGCACATCCATGCTTGCATGGAGGTAGGAGTTAGATGGATGGATGCTTGAGTTGGGCTGCCGGTTTGGGATGGGAGCAGAATGGAGAAGGCAGCAAGGGAAGGATTCGGTGGGGAAGAATGAGCTCACGACCTCTTTGAAGAAGAGAGCTGCCGATGGTTTCTACAACTTGGAGAGAGTGCAAGGGATCAAAGAAGGATGGCATGCCCTTATATAGCTGCAATCGAGCCGCAACGCGGAGTAGGCAAAGGGTTCTACGCGTCGGTTCGGTTGAAAACTGTTGGAAATTAATCTTGACTTAGTATTTGCATTTAGTTGTATGGAAGGAGTAGTGGACTGTGTGGGCACGTGTGGATCTGATCTGCATGCGCAATTAGTTTGTTGAGTAGTTAGTTTTGCATGCACTTTGGGCGTGGGAGTGCATGGCGCCGAGTGTGTGATTTATGTATATTTAAGACCATGTATTGAGTCTTTAGTTCATTAGTGGAGAGAACAATGTAGTTCGATAAATGGCGGTGGGTGTGTGTCCACAAGTATGTGTTGTCTGTGTTTGAGTGGGCTCTCGTGCTTCAAATGAAATGTAATTAAAGGTTTTGAATGAGAAGAAATGAGAGAAGAGAGAAACGGCGCCATTAATGGCTTGAAGCTCAACTGTTAATTTGCCTGACACAGCGTAAGAGGAAAGGAGAGGGAAAAAAGGAAGGGTAGCGGTGGAGTGGGACCGGGGTGGCGGCTGAAGCAGCGATAATCGAGTTGGCGACCCACAGTGGTTCGCCATGGAAGGCGATGGTGGCCACCATGCCTTGGTTAGAAAAAGAACACGCAGAAATGAAGTCCACGGGAGGAAGAAGATGAATGGAGAAGAGAGAATTAAATAGGTATGAATAGATGAGTGGGAGTTACATAGTCAAATGAAGCCAAAAGTTCTCACGTTGGTGCATGGAAACTTTGGAGTTAAGGAGGTTTGCATGAAGCACAAATGAGATGGGTGACCTTCGCCGCTTGGAAAATTAATAAATATTTTTTCTCGAAATTACTGTTCATTAGTTACTATTCAAAGTGAATGCGGACCAGTCCGATCAGAATTTTTATTTTTATTATTTTTTTATTTTCGAATTAAGGATTAAGCATTAAATCAAATATTTTTGGAACATAGCAAATAGAGTCCAAAAATTCTAGAAAAATTCACAAAAATTCCTAGAATTATTTTGGACTTAATAAAAATAATTCCAACTTAAATGGTAATAGTTTTTGCACATAATTTATTTTGGCTTTAAAATATTTAGGAAAAAGCTTTTAAAATTCCAGAAAATTCATAAATTAAATAAAATTTTATTTTTCAACCTTAACTCAAATAAACTTCAAAAACTTTAATAGATTTTACTTTTGACTTTTAAAACTTCAGAAATAAAGAAATCAAACTCTTTCAAATTTCAGAAAATCCAATAAAATAATAACTTTATTCACTTTTATTTTAGTAACAGAACTTTGGGCTGTTACAAACTACCCCCCTTAAAAGGAATCTCGTCCCCGAGATTCAGGTAACTAGAAAGAAAGAATATAAATAGGATAAATGTATTGAGAGATAGAAAGAGTCTATCTTCAAGTTAGCTTCATGTCCAAGGATGTTGAGTTGTTCAAAGCTTTGAGGTATCGATTCGTCCTTCAAGTCCTTGGTGCATCGATAGGTTAGGGGTTCAATGGATTGTTAGAGAAGAGGAAAATAGCAAAGGGTGAGAAGATACAGAGCTATGAGGAGAGAAGTCTACCCATTTAAAGAAAACGTTGTACACAAGATCAAAAGATCTCATACGACGTATCAAAAGAAAATACACCATACAAATTGAGAAACAATACAACGTTCTACTCGATCAAGACTTTTAATCGGTGAAACGACTCAATTACAGAATGAGCCTTGGATATCTTAAGCTATAATGTTGGGTTGACAAAAGCGATCTTGGTAATTCTTGTCCGTTGTCCTTAGATGGTGAAGATGATGATACTTTCCTTGATGGCTCCATGTCTTGTAGTCTTGAACGTATGGGTTAATAATCGTGCTGACCATCTATAGAAACTTTCAAGGAAAAGAGGATCCATTTAACTTTATAAAATGGTGAAGAAAGTTAGGTAAGAAATAATTGCTAAATGAAGCTAAGGATAGACAGATGACCAAGATAAGGAGAGAACAATTTATTTTTCTTGTTATATAAAATAAGATTTGAAGTTTTCAACTAGCGGCCATTCTAACTAGGTCACGTCCTACAGTCGATATGGCTCTGATACCACTTTGTAAGACCCGGGATTAACATTCCCAAATCCTCTGTGTATTTCTGAACTAGTCCCATGATCAGTAGCTAGTCCACACAGTAAACAAATATGGTAACAAAATCATATCACAACTTTATTAATAAATAACAACAGAGTTGATTACAAAGGAGGCTTACAGGCCAACAATAAAATAAACACAGCGGAAGACGAAGATGTAGTAGAGTCCAGTTAATCGCCACGAGCAATCGATGGGAAGCGGCCTAGTCGTCGAGATCCACACCGATGACAAAGTCCTTCTCCTCTGAAAATATTTGCATTAAGCAAGAATGAGCACAACTACCGTGCTCGCAAGTTACACCGATCAAATGTGAGAATGACATGCATATATGGATATCTCAAAGGAAAGCTTAATATGGTTGAATTTGCATAAAAAAGCATTTTCTGTAAATACTTGTACTAAGTTTCAAAGCAGTTATTCTATAACTAAAATTCATTTTATAAATCAATTTTATAGTCAGATAACATTCACACATGAATGGTGAAGGATACCCTCCTATCACATGGCTTCCCGCCCAATTCCCATTTAAATAAACCGGTTGATAAAGTCTTTTGAAATCAAAATCCAAGTCTAACTTTGAGTGGCTTTACTAGCATGTCCATGATCATGACGCGCTATTCGAATAGTTTTACACTCTGCAGAGGTTGTACACTTTACCCACATGACACGAATTCTCTAGTTTGCTTGGCATCCGTCGATACCACCGCTCACTACCTTAGGTAAGCAGTCTAGAGCACGTGCCAAGGCCTTTACAATCGCCATTCCACATGATTTCCCTCGCTAAGGTTTCGCCCCTTTGGAATAGAAATCCATGAGTTCCTAGCCCCTCTTACGCCAGTGGGAACAATAGTCATAAAAGACTTTGTCAAAAGAAATGGCCATGAAAGACCGCCACGCATAAACAGGGTCAACCGCGATGGAACTTTACAAATTAATTAGCAGTCCCTACCCATACTCGGGACATGTGGTTGCACGGTGAGGCATAGCCCATTATAGGCATAGCAAAGGAACGCCCAAAGGCGGTCCTCAATTGACTTGGGCGTCTTTCAATTTAAAACCCCGAGTTTTAATCTTAACCAGATTAAACCGTGCATAAAACTGCACCCACCATTCATCCGTTTAGCCCAAGTACAAACCATAATTTTATTTTATTTTTCTCAAATTCATTTACAACAAAACTTCCATGACAAACCAATGCCATAGATTCTTAAACAATATTTGATTTTTGGTGAAAGTTTCCCAAATCAAACATTTTGGGTCTAAGCATTGCTAAGCATAATCTTTCTCAAAATGTTCTAGTTCATACTATTGTATCAACTAGATTTTATCTAGGTGAGGTTAAATGTCCAAGACTTGTCAAGAACGAGATCAATATGTAAACCATCAATATTGTGATAATTTAATCTTTAGTAATCCAATATCCTTTAGACCAATCTACACCATATAGGTCTATTTCTATGATTCAACTTCAAATGATCCAATATTTAACTATACTCTAATTTTATAATCTGATATCCATCAATCCAATGATTATGTAATCCTATAATCAAATTTGTAGATAATCGATATCCAATAACAATCTATCTCTAGAATCGATATCAATAATTGAGATTCGACTATAGTGTCTATCTATCATCCAATCTTTATTAATCCAACATCAACAATTATCTACTTCTAAAATCCTATATTCAATAATTGTTTATTTCTATAATCCAACCATAATAATCATGTTTTTCTAATAATCCAACATCATTCAATCCGATAATCCAATAATAATCTATGTCTATGATTGACATCTAATATCCAACAATCATACAACTCTAATAATCCCACATCCAACCATATTATATTTCTACAATTCATTTTCAATAAGCCAATATCAATAATTATCTATTTATGTAATTCAACATCCATTATCTATTAATAATCTTCCTCTAACTTCACCCTTCCATGCACAATCTTCTTTTATTATCTAAACTCCGACAAATTGTAACTCCAAGATATATTGCATTCGATAAATTCTCCATACCACCTCTCTTGACAATAATTGGACATACAAAGGCATTGGGAATAACTATAAAGCTTAAAACAGGAATTTAAATTACTTGAATATAAATACGCATGCAATAATAATTTAAAACAGAATTTAAATAATTTTAAATACTGGGATTAATATGTTCAAGAATGTAACTTGCCTTGCTTAATGGATTATTCTCAAGCGATGTTGAAATCCGTCGTCCAAGTAAATTTAAATCTATCTGTGAAAATAAGCCAAATTCAAATAAAATTCAAATAAAAATCCAAAAATTATAACATAAATACTGGAAGTAGAGAATGAATTTAGATGAATTTAGGAGGAAGAATCGTTGGATTTGGAGTTCGTAAGAGGGAGAACGAATTTGTTGAAGTTTAAATCTAAATAAATAAAAAAGGTGTAAGTACTGTAGCTTGCATGGCACTGTTCATGCCATGCACGTGAACAGTACTGGTCTTTTAAACACAAGCACAACGCGTGGAGAAATGGCGGCGCTAGTGAAAGGAAAAGGAGAGGCGGCCAGCGAAGCACAAAAATGGAATCCCGGGAGCGAGACGGACCTAATGGTGGTGGTCGCGTCATCGGCGGAGGTCCGGAGCTGCGGCGGCGCGCAAAATAGTGTCGGATGAATAGTAGCACCGATGAGCCGGGGGTGTTTCAGGGAAAAGGAAGGGAGCACTGCGTAGAGCGTTGCGAGGTGAAGCCAACGATGTAGACGATGTCGTCGGGGAATCAACGACGGCACCGGAAACGACGATAGAATGTGGTTGGACCGTTTGCGGAAAATTTTTACTGGTGGCGAGATTGAGGACCGAATTCTAAGGACATGTAGAGGAAGCCGAGGGGCACGCGGCGACATAGTCGGCTCGGGAAATGAGTGACCGAGGAGAGAGAACAGAGGAGAGATATGTTAGAAATGCACTGTTCACTTTCTTTCTTTACTACTACGAACAGCAAGCAAAAAAAAAAATGGCTATGCTGCCATCTTGTCAGAGTAGAACAAGATCAAGAAGAAGCCTAAAGAAGAAGAAACTCAAAGTAAGGTCTAGATATTAGAGCCTGTTGCTTGCCATGCAACGCGAATAGGAAACAGAGCTTTGGCAAAAGCACATCCATGCTTGCATGGAGGTAGGAGTTAGATGGATGGATGCTTGAGTTGGGCTGCGCCGGTTTGGGATGGGAGCGAGGAATGGAGAAGGCAGCAAGGGAAGGATTCGGTGGGGAAGAATGAGCTCACGACCTCTTTGAAGAAGAGAGCCGCCGATGGTTTCTACAACTTGGAGAGAGTGCAAGGGATCAAAGAAGGGATGGCATGCCCTTATATAGCTGCTGAAGGGAGCCGCAACGCGGTAGGCAAGGGTTCTGAGCGTCGGTTCGGTTGAAAACTGTTGGAAATTAATCTTGACTTAGTATTTGCATTTAGTTGTATGGAAGGAGTAGTGGTGTGTGGGCACGTGTGGATGCGATTCTGCATGCGCAATTAGTTTGTTGAGTAGTTAGTTTTGCATGCACTGGACGTGGGAGTGCATGGCGCCGAGTGTGTGATTTATGTATATTTAAGACCATGTATTGAGTCTTTAGTTCATTAGTGGAGAGAACAATGTAGTTCAATAAATGGCGGTGGGTGTGTGTCCACAAGTATGTGTTGTCTGTGTTTGAGTGGGCTCTCGTGCTTCAAATGAAATGTAATTAAAGGTTTTGAATGAGAAGAAATGAGAGAAGAGAGAAACGGCTGCCATTAATGGCTTGAAGCTCAACCGTTAATTTGACAAAGCGTAAGAGGAAAGGAGAGGGAAAAAGGAAGGGTAGCGGTGGAGTGGGACCGGGGTGGCTGCTGACAGCGATATATGGAGTTAGCGACCCACAGTGGTTCGACCATGGAAGGCGATGGTGGCCACCATGCCTTGGTTAGAAAAAGAACACGCAGAAATGAAGTCCACGGAGGAAGAAGATGAATGGAGAAGAGAGAATTAAATAGGTATGAATAGATGAGTGGGAGTTACATAGTCAAATGAAGCCAAAAGTTCTCACGTTGGTACGCATGGAAACTTTGGAGTTAAGGAGGTTTGCATGAAGCACAAATGAGATGGGTGACCTTGAGCGCCGCTTGAAAAATTAATAAATATTTTTTCTCGAAATTACTGTTCATTAGTTACTATTCAAAGTGAATGCGGACCAGTCCGATCAGAATTTTTATTTTTATTATTTTTTTATTTTCGAATTAAGGATTAAGCATTAAATCAAATATTTTTGGAACATAGCAAATAGAGTCCAAAAATTCTAGAAAAATTCACAAAATTCCTAGAATTATTTTGGACTTAATAAAAATAATTCCAACTTAAATGGTAATAGTTTTTGCACATAATTTATTTTGGCTTTAAAATATTTAGGAAAAAGCTTTTAAAATTCCGAAAATTCATAAATTAAATAAAATTTTATTTTTCAACCTTAACTCAAATAAACTTCAAAAACTTTAATAGATTTTACTTTTGACTTTTAAAACTTCAGAAATAAAGAAATCAAACTCTTTCAAATTTCAGAAAATCCAATAAAATAATAACTTTATTCACTTTTATTTTAGTAACAGAACTTTGGGCTGTTACAGCTGTAAACCAATACCATATCAAATCAATCCAAAGAGAGTTCTCTCAAAGATGAGTTCATTTGCCTTCTTTCCCTCTATTTGATGATTTTGAGTCTTTCTTTGATCCGCGAGTTTTCGATTGGTTTATTGTCTTGATCTAACTTGCTATGACATGTGGGAACCTATCTAGGATCATCTAGATCATCATTCACCCACGAGCAAGTCTCTAGATCATAGTTTTGTTTTTGACTCGTTTTTGAACCACCTTCGTTCAATCTGAAAAAGATAGGAACTTTGGCTTGGATCTCTACGATCCTTGATTGGAATAGGTTCCTAATATTCTTAGGAAGGTGTGTTCCAAATTTGGTGGAGTTTGGCCTTATGGTTTAAAAGTTATGACGATTTTTGATTTCGTTTTGGTACATTACGTTTCATCGTCAGGATAAAAGGTAGTACCTTTCTTTTGCCTGCGGTAGTACTGCGATGAGGTAGTACCGCACTTACAATGGTGGTAGTACCGATTCCTGAGTTTTCAGCACAACTTTTTGTTCTTTGCTCCTGTGCTTTGGGGGTTTGATTAGGATTCAATACAAGGCTTCCGCTATACTTGTATATTGATCTTCATAGCTCTCATAGCTATTGGAGTGAAATTATTATTGGATCCAATCTAATGCGAAAAAGATTTTGAGCTCCTATTCACCCCCCCCCCTCTAGTCGCTTTTCGGTCCAACAGTATGTGAATTTGGGTATGTTGGTCGCTGATCTTGGGAGCCAACATGAGCTCATGCTCTCTGTTCATGGATTCCATTTTCACTCACTAAGTGTGGTTTTTGATTGTTTAGAGAACCGATAATCATGCAGTACTTGCAGAGGAGCAGTATGCATGATCACCGGGGCTCCAATTTCAGTAAAGACCTCTCACTTAGATGAAGTTAACTTAGAATCCATTTACCCGGAAGCCCAGAGTTATCTCCTTAAGGTCAGACAGGTCTCGGTCTTACGGAAATGACCCGGGGGCTCCCATAGCATTGGTATCAGAGCCATACTGACTGTAGGTTAGAAATAGCATGGGCATTAAGTTTAGCCAGTCCATTGGTCTAAAATTATTTTTCAAATATCCAACTAATTTGAGAAAAGCTAAGTTAGGGATCTCTTTTATTCCTCGTCTAACTTAGTATCATTTCTTACCTTATTCTTGTTTCGATTTACAAAACTAACTCATCTTGCCCTTCTTTTCCTTAGATGAGTCGTTAGTACCTTGCCAAGGAGACCCAAGCGGAAGATGTGGATGGATACCCAGCACTACTTAGAGACATGATGTGGAGAGCGAACTTCACATACCAACCAACCTACTCCATCTATCGACGCGACAGACGACGAGGGATGGAGGAATACTTGGCAGTGGTCAATATTATTGCTAGACGTGTGACAGGGAGTATTCCATACAAGTTCTAAGCGCATGGCACCTCTGAGACCATGGCGTTGCGGGAAGTGGCTCGTGTGACCATGAGCCATCTTCATCATGACTTGACGGAGTTAGCTTAGCCGCCATACTACCACTTTCCTATGCAAGCACGTGGCAAGTGAACACTTTTGCCAGGATATAGTCTAGAGTAGACCCTCAAGTGCGACAGCTGGCAAGATTGGTCCACATCATGGATCAGATCCACTGATGCGCTATGCATGAGTTATGGGAGATGCGGCGTCGTCTCGTTGTGGCTCAGGAGCATCTACAACCCATATGCAACATGGCACTGATGGACCGGCATGTGCTTTATGGGGGGAACGAGGTTTCCCCATATGCGTCTGCACCACTGGAGTACCATCTTCCCGAAGTGGGAGGGCAAGTACCCAATCATGGACCAAGACATCAAGCTCGTATGTTCATAGGTTTCTCTCATGTCCAGAGGGCGGAACCTGCAGGAGGACATGTCATTGATATAGGATCCCCTCTACGTCTTACCAATCCAAATGACCCCGATTACACGGGATCACCTAGCTACTATTGGTTAAGCCAGTTTTCAGAGGGATTTAACTAGAACCCTTAGGATTGTAGCTTAGTGAGATCGCTGTTCGGATATCAGGTCAGCGAGCGTGTATCTTTAGATTAATGTAATAGGCTAGTAGTTGTTGAACTCTTGATGTTTCTTTGTAAGAACTTTTGTTTCGGGCAATTACCATTCGCCTATGGGCTTATATGGATGTAATTGTAACCGAAAAATTATGAATTACTTTAATGGATCTTATGTTGGCTTTTGTGCCTTTGTTTTCTCATTTGGTGTTAATTTTTGGTGCATTCTATTGTCATGTGCATACTCGTTTAAGTTACTCTCCCTTGTTGTCCAGGAAGTTTATTACTTGCTCGTTAAGTGTATCCTTAGTCTATTCACTAACCATCCGTGTGACAACAGGATGATATGGCCTAACACTCGATCAAGGGCTAAACAGAAGAGGAAGGGTCACCACCCCGCACTCGCTCAACTACAATGGATGAGTTCTACACGCGGGGAGAGGGTGGTGAGCCTTCCCATCGACAAAATCGGCAAGGCGGTCCATCAGAAGGAGTGCTTCTGCCACTGCCCACAATGGCTGAGGTCTTGGCCCAGATTGAAAGAAACCACAAGGATCAAACATAGATTCTGGAGGCCATAGCCTGCAACACTTCCTCGACTCCTGGATCAACCAGAGGAGCCACCACTCATCGTGCACACAGGGGACTTGCTGATTTTCAGCGAACCAATCCCCTAACTTTCTCCAGCACGGAAGATCCTATGGAAGCCGAAAATTGGCTCAAGACCATAGAGAAGAAGCTGGTAATCGCTCAGTGCACTGGCATTGAGAGGGTCCTATTCGCTAGCTACCAGCTGGAAGGTGCCGCAAGCGCGTGGTGGGATAATTTCTCCACCATGCAACCCAATGGAGACCTTCCCACCTGGACCGAGTTCAAGGCAGCCTTCTACGAGGCTCATATCCCGGAGGGTGTGATGGTCATCAAGCAGCAATAGTTCCTTGCCCTCAAGCAAGGAAGGAAGACTGTTACAGAGTATCTACACAAGTTCAACTCTTTGGCTCGTTATGCTCCTGATGATGTCTCTACTGATGCTTGTCGACAGAGTGGTTTCATCAACGGCTTGACAGAGGTGATGCAGTTAGCTCTCGCCGTGCATGACTTCAGGAATTTCCAACACATGGTCAACAAGGCCATCGGGGTGGAGCACAAGAGCATAGCCTTGAATGAGGTGAGAAAGAGGAAGAGGGCCGCCCAAATTTCAGCAAGCGGCAATTTCCCTCGGCAGCGCACCGGACCGCCTCCAGCACCCCGTTCTCAAGCACCAGTGCCACCAAGACCTCCTACGGCGACCCCATGACCTTCTACACCAGTGGCACAGCAGAAAAATTGGGGCAAAGGCTCCCAAGGCAGCGGCACAGTCAAGCCCAACATCACTTGTTTCCATTGCGGCCGCCTCGGCCACTATGCGCACCAATGCCTTGTGAGGCAACGAGGGATGCCTCGGACCTATCAAGCTCCAACACCACCACCAGCTCTAGCAAGACCCTCACCACCTCCAAGGGTAGCATCTACTCCTCCCCAAGTTCGTACATGTGGCCGAGTTAACCACGTTACTGCAGAGGAGGCGAGTGACGCACCCGACATCGTTTTGGGTACTCTCTTTGTCAATACTTTTCCAGCTACTATTTTATTTGATTCGGGAGCATCTCATTCATTCATCAAGAAGTCCTTTGCTGCAAATCATCAATTTTAAATGCATATACTTCAGCCCCCTTATCAGATCCAGTCGCCGAGATCGGTTTTCCAAACCGATCAAGTCTGCTGGGACGTAAAAGTGGAAATTCAAGGGATTAACTTTTTGGCAAACCTAATAGTAATAACTTCAGTGGGTATTGATGTGAAATTAGGGATGGATTCTCTATCCAAAAACAAGGGGCAAATCAACTGTGCCCGACGGTCTATTTCTGTCACAAGCAATGACGACAATCAAGTCATTTTCACACCTTTAGTGGGCAATTCTCACCTCCATGCCATAGAAGCTAGTATCTATCTTGAATTAGAGAAGGTACAAGTGGTATGTGAGTATCTAGATGTGCTCCCTGAAGAACTCCTAGGCATGCCCCCTGATCACGAAGTTGAGTTCGTTATCGAGCTTGCACCTGGTATTGCGCCAATTTCAAAACGGCCGTACCAAATGCCTCCAAATGAGTTGGTAGAATTCAAGAAGCAACTTAATGAACCCCAAGAGAAAGGTTTTTTTTCAGCCGAGCTCCTCACCTTGGGGATGTCCGACCATCTTTGTCAAGAAAAAGGACAAGATTTTGCGGATGTGTGTTGACTACCGTCCATTGAACAAAGTTACAGTTAAGAACAAGTATCCGCTTCCGCAGATCGATGATCTGTTCGACCAACTAAGTGGAGCTCAAGTATTCTCCAAGATTGACTTACATTTGGGCTATCATCAGATCAAGGTCAGAGCTGAAGACATCCCGAAGATGGCATTCTCTACTCGTTATGGGTTGTCTGAATATCTTGTTATGTCCTTCGGCTTGACCAATGCTCCGGCTTACTTCATGAATCTCATGAATTTGGTTTTCATGGAGTACTTGGATCAGTTCATCATTGTGTTCATCGATGACATCCTCATCTACTCCAAATCCGACAAAGAACACGAGTGGCACTTGTGGCTTATGTTGGAAAAGCTTCGTCAACATCAACTCTATGCCAAATTCAGCAAATGCGAGTTCTAGCTTCATGAAGTTAGTTTCTTGGGTCATATTCTATCCAAGGGTGGTATCACTATTGATCTAAGTAAAGTTCAAGATGCTCTTAATTGGAAACAACCCAAGAGCGTCACCGACATTCGTAGTTTTCTCGGACTTGTGGGATATTACCGCAGATTCATCTATAATTTCTTAAAAATTGCGAGGCCGATGACCCAGCTTCTAAAGAAAGAAAAGAAGTTTGAATGGTCAGTGGAGTGTGAACAAAGCTTTTACATCTTAAAAGGTTGTCTGACCAAACCTTTGGTACTCATCCTGCCGGATATTCATAAGAGCTTTGACATATACTGTGATGCATCTCGTCATGGGCTCGGTTGTGTGCTCATGCAAGAGGGTCAAGTTGTGTCATATGCATCGAGGCAATTAAGGCCTCATGAATTCAATTATCCCACCCATCACTTGGAGCTTGTAGCTATCATTCATGCTCTAAAGATTTGGCGACATTACCTCATTGGTAATCGTTGCGAGATCTACACCGACCACAAGAGTCTCAAATATATTTTCACCCAAGCCGATCTGAACTTGAGGCAAATAAGATGGCTCGAGTTGATCAAAGATTATGATTTGGGACTCCATTATCATGCAGGGAAAGCTAATGTGGTAGCCGACGCATTGAGCAGAAAATCACGATACAAGCTGTTTGTCGGTAACTCCCCTTTCGGCGGGTTTGTTTGCTGCAATGCAACGTCTACACCTAGAGATGATTGAAGAAGGTTCTCTTGCTGCCCTTAGTGTGAATTTCATGCTTGAGGACCAGTTAACAAAAGCCCGAAGACCTGACATGGAAGTAGCACACATCTGAAAGAGATGAAGCAAGGCAAGGCCAAATGCTTCACCGAAGATCATAAGGCATCCTATGGTTCGTAAACCATTTGGTGGTGCCATTTGATCGCAACTTGAGAGAATTAATTCTCAAAGAAGCTCACAACTCTAAGTTCTCCATCCACCCTGGAGTACCAAGATGTACCAAGACCTAAAGAAGAGGCGTGGTGGAGTCAAATGACACTACACCATGGCATAGTATTAAGGGCAATAATCTGCCAGGAAAGAATTGGGTGGGAGGCAAATTATGTGCCGGCAATATGTTAGAGTTTATAGGTCCTACTAACTGCCGGGAATAAAAATATCTTAGGCAATTTATCTGCCATAGAAAAGGTTAACAGGGTCCACGTATCTGCTGAGGATTCACCTTTTGGGAAAGAAAATTTGCTTGGCGTCTTGTGAGGAGATGAAATCTTGCGCGTGTGTGCGGGAAGAAAAAATTGAGAGGGAGGGCTGCCCACAAAACCTAACCACCAAATGTCTCCACCAGCAGCCACATCCTCCACAAGCGCCGCCATCCTCCCCGGCATCCCTCCACCCCGAGCGCCCCTTCTCCCAGTAGCCGCTCCTCCCAACGCCGCCCTACCTCCCTCGCTGCCCCACCACTCAGCGCCGCCCCACCTCCGAGCGCCGCCCCTCCTCCCAGCGCCGCCATCCTCCCCGACCGCCCTCCTCCCAGCACCGCCTTACTCCCTGGCAAGGTTGCAAAAATCGGCTCCAAGCGCTGGCGAGGCGGCGCCTAGGCGTTCGGCGGTGACCTAGCGCTGCGCCTAACTTCCAGGCGGCGCCTAGGCGTTCGGCGGCGACCTAGCGCTACGCCCCACACATGATTTTCCTTCATGTAAAGTTCTCAGACGATTCTTTACTGCTTTCAAACTTGTGCATTTTGCAGGCAATAAGGCCAGAGATGGAAGACATTAAGAAGGGAACGAATGTGAGATTATATTCTTAGCGTGTCTAGAGACTTGTTCATGGAGAACAGTCATTTAAGTATTGTTAGTTAAATGTATCATATAGCTAATACTTTAACCTTTCAAGTTTATTTCCTGCAGACTATGGATCCAAAATCAGCGCTAGAGGGGAAAGATAAAATGACTGCACTCTTCAAAAAGTATGAAACTTTGAGTTGATTACTCTTATCTCTATTTTAATGACAATGAAATGCTGAGGTGTATTTCCTGGCTAATATATATTGTCCATGGCTTCAAAATCTGTTAACTAGATTTTTCCTGCTGATGGATTAAGAGTCTTGGAATTCTTTTCGTGTGAATGGCTGAATAATAAAATGTTGGGGAGCACATTAAAGGACTCCTGGTCCAAGGGCCAATGTTCATGAGCTTTTTCTTTGTTGTGAGTTACACAGACATCTTGCTGCCCCTCCAATTCTTCTCTTGTACATTATTTCCTTAGTTTCTGTAATGGTATCCTTATTTTCTTCCCATCTTCGGCAACCCGAAGCCTCCGATCTGAGTTGGGTTTGCTACAGACTGTGATTTTCTCAAGGTTTGTTGGCTTCTAGAGTAGTTTGTTTGGTGGTTGGTGAGATGAGCAACCACACGACACACATCTACACTTGGAGGTAATATTTTGGGCAGAGTAAAGTATTAATCTTTCGATTAATTTGCTCAGCTAAGATATGTTAGTAAAGCAAATAGACATCATGTGAACTAGACCACGACGGATGGAAAACCAATTGTTCCTTGCACAGAATGTCGATTGCTTGGAGCTTGCTTAACTTCGTGGTAGTAAGAACTTGACAATAGACCTTGTAACTTGTAACTCGATTGTTTAGTTGTTGTCCCTTCCTCGCATCTTTGTTTTAATTATCATCCATCTTTGTGTTGGCCATGTATCCCCCATGCTGAATTTTACAATGTCATTGTCGGTGTTTTGTAATGTAAATGTTTACTCGATCGACCATGAAAATCCAAAGATCATGCGATTGGTTGTGTTTGCTTATTTAATTATCATCCATCTTTGTGTTGACCATGTATCCCCATGCTGAATTTTACAATGTTATTGTCGATTGTTCGTGTACTAGTTCTTTGCATGCTCACTATTTAGCACATATAGATGCTTAGCTATATTTTTTCGATGTGATGCTCCTTTGTGATGCACATATGGATGGCGTGGTTGTTGATTCTTGTCTATTTTTTGATTGTGATGCTTAGCTAATTTTGATTAGTGCTCCTGTTTGGCATGCTTGTTGATTCATGCTCACTTGTGTTAACACATATGGATGTTGTCTGTTGTTTTTCTTGATGTTTTCTCTTTGTAAGTACATGGTTTGCTAGAGAATGATATTAGCTAGTGTTAATCAATATTTTCCTAAGCCACTAGAGTATTATTTTGTTTGGACCTGGTACGAAATTTTGGTACCATGTGATAATATTGTGTCCTTTGTTACAATACTCTTGAAACCGTTTCCATATCATTGTTTTTTGCTTGAATGGAGAACTTGACATGAACTTGTAGTAATAGAGCGAATTCATTTTTTTCTTTTGCTTCTTTGTACAAGATCAGCCAACACTTGATATGAACTTGTATGTGATCAGCCAACATGGCATGAAAAAAAAACTTGGAATACTAGTACTTGCCAAACTCGTGTACTGCTCAAACTTGTTAGGTAGCTCCAGACATAACAAACTTGTTTTTCTCTCTGCCTTTTATCTAAGGCAACATATCAAGTGCAATTACCCTTTGTGGTGCACTCATACAATCAAACTTTCGGTTTGGGTACCAAATCAACATGAAAAATTCTGATTTTTTTATGATGTACTCTATAGTGTCCTTTCCCTTTGATTTATCATTTGTCAGATTTCCTCATTTTTGTTACTCTTAACATAGAATGGATTTGAACTTGAAAGTTTATACATAGGTAGGGTAAATTGAGAAGTACATCTAGATTTTTTTTGGGAATTTTTATGTTGATTTAGTGCTGAAACCAAAACAATTGCATCAGTACAAAGGGTGGTTGCATAGGATATGGTGCTAAAGAATTCCAATTGAAACTTTTGTTGCTCCAAACTTTCTTAGATGTGGACAAGATAAATCGGCTATCTTGTTAGTTATCACCTTAAGCACAATAAAGTTGAAACTTCCAAGGATGCTAAACTTGTACTCACAGTGAAAGGTAGTCATGTTTCTTTTCCTTCTATTTGCTTTCAATCAATCTTCTCTTGGAATGCTAACTTAATGGTTATGAATAGCAGCCTTAAGCATGGGCTCAACATGCTCTGAGCATCAGAGTGATAACAAGAGCTCAAATAAATCCTTAAAGGTACTTTGTTGTCTCACATGTTGTTGCAAACATTCTTGTCATTCCTCGAGAAATAGAATTTTCATGTGCTTTACATTTGTATCACTTTATTTCTCTTATGATGTTGTCACAGAGAACGAGTTTGAGAAAAGGCTGCTAGCAGATGTTATACCACCTAATGATATTGGAGCCTTGGAGAATGTAAAGGACACATTAAAGGAGTTGGTGATGCTCCCTCTGCAAAGGCTGAATTGTTACGCAAAGGGCGTTAACAAAGGTAGTAACATAAAACTGAATTATGCTGCACGTCGCTCACATGGGGGTGTAAGTATTTTTTTTTCAAGCTGTAAGGTTGCACATATGATTGAGATATTTTTGGTCAAGTCATGAACCCATGATGTGAGGATCATTTAAGTACATCTGTTTTTAGACCGCTAAGATATCATGTTGCCTTTCGCTAGTACTTCATGTTATTATTACTAGAAATGTGCTAGTTCAGGTATGTTTGTCAATCTTAGTGCTGTGTTGCTTCAGCTATGCGAGCCTTTTTTGGATAGGATGGAGTCAAAGAAGGACAAGATTGATGTCAAGTATCTCTTCTCCAACGATAGAATCGATTTCAAGTGAGTTTCTTCTCTGAGATTCAGTGTGCAAAGCCGAGTAGAGTGTCTTTGTATTATCTTTCTATTTTATGTATCACATTGTGTTATATTGTTGATCCATGCACATGGCTAATCAATCTCCAGCATACCTAACTTTGTTAGGGGCACACGCTAACTGAATGCAAACTATGTTAAGATTCAGGAACGAATTCTTCAACTCTACACTGAACACTTGTCATTTCTTAATCCAACTTTTAGGATCTTGCAAATCTCTTGTTTTTATAAGATCAAGGAGGAGGTTCACCATAGCAATGGATAACTTTTATGCATAGCACGGTATAAAGTTAGATTAGTTTGAGATCATATATCATTAACCTTTATAGATGATAATTGGAGATAGCACACACGGATGTACATTTTCTACATTTGACTGTCTTTGTATGTTCACATGGCCTTGATTGTAGTTTTGAGTTTCATTTAGTGTTATATGCTCTATTTCGATGATCATAGCGTGCATTATGTATGTCTTGCTTTGTTATCGGATAATACTATTGGTTCGTTCCGCCCAATCTAAATTTCAATCCTGGGTCCGCCACTGTATGCCCACATGCGCTGGCCTCTGGCCATGGCCCTCATCTCGACCTTTAAGCAAACTTTGATTTTTACTAATGATTTTTGTCAAGACTTGCAATTCATCTATTTGGGCTCTACAATTGCTCTACTTTAGATGTTGTCTTTTAAGTGCACTACAAGGTTTAGATACTTTTAGCTTTCACTACATTAATAAACTAATTTATCATCAACTGCGAGGATCTACTTGATGGGTTAATCGGCAGAGCACATATCGACATCGCTCTCTTGGAACAAGCGGTTAAGGAATCTAGAGGAGAGTGCATTTCTTGGAGTGTTACTAAAATAAAAGCATATTTTGGTATGTAAAATAGATTGGTGTTATCATATTATGATAAGGATACTTAGGCTATTCTTTATTACGACGACAAGATTTTGGTATGTAAAATAGATTGGTGTTATCATATTATGATAAGTATACTTGGAGATCTCAATGCACTTTTTATTGACTTCACTTAATTTATTCATTTGTTAGAGCTCCAACATACAGTTATATCCCTAAACATCAATGGACATCTTTCTGTATTTCTTTACACTAGTATTATATGGATAGACTAGTATTATGATAGAAGGGGCTCGAGAATTTACATGTGCGAATGATAGACTAGTATTGTCGACTTTTTTGTATGGATATTTTCTATATGCCAAGGAGATCATGGCTATATTAGAATGCTCAGAATTCTGAAATTGCATGTGTATGGTGTACTGCACATGTCTTTATTATGTATCGAAATATCATATTTCGGGTTTGTGTATTTTGCATCATCTGAATTTAAATCTCTATATGTTGCATTTGTATTTGATTGTTGATGTGATATTTTCTAAGTGGTAAGATCGAGAAAATTGTATGTTTTCTAAATTCTAGTTGAATGGTGCAAACTATTGAGAAAATATCTTGGCGGCGTAATTAAATTATATTGGTATTTTACATGTATATAGGTGTCTATTCTAGCGAGGACAATACACAATCTAGGCGATTAGCTGCCGAGAATAAATCTAGCGCGGGAAAACAAACTTATCTAGGGCACTTATGTGAGCACCCAGATTTATTAGGCTCATAATACTTAGTCATCCAATTGACCTAGTATTATCAACCAAATAAACTCGGTCTCGAGAGATGTATACTTCCCGAATCAGTACACATACCTCACAACAAAAGAATGCATCAATTCCATACAACACATAGTACATAAGCAACAAACCGAAGTTAACATTAATATGGAATAGATATTACAAAAGAGAGGCCCTTAGGCCAAATAGCAATGATTACAAAAAGATAACAAGGAAGCAAAAGTGCCATAAAGATGGCCCAAAATAAGAACCAACCGATTGTGCCTTTAGACCACAAGGCAAGCTGACCAGGACCGCCAAGCTAAGTCGCTCTCCCAACCACGCATAGACTCACAAAAGTAAAGCCCTTTGGGCTCTACCTCCTCTGCAACAAAGTTGTTAAGCAAAGCAAATGAGTACAATAACTTGTTTATTATACTGCAAAGTGACGATGTAAGATAATGAGAACTATAATTTAGCTACATGCAAGCTTTATTTAAGTGGATGAGGCTTTGGACTCATTTTAGCATAAAGCAAGTTTCATTTGCAATAACATAGTAGATTGAAAGCAATTTGACAAAGCATTTTTAATTGTTGAAATAACAACGCGATAATAACATAATAATAACAACAAGAACAATCACAGGAAGTGACTAACCCAAGTCACCACAACAATAGCATGAACTCCCGTTCATACCAACCATGTCAAGTTTTAATTAAAGGTTGTAGTCTAGTCTTGAACGACCTTACCAAGCATGTCCATAACCTAGGGCGAGGCTATTGAATAGTTTTATCCTTGCAGGTGTACCCTTTGTACCCACACGTCGAGACCGCCTTTCCTTCGCACACTTCGAAGGTGTCTTTGTACAGCTAAGTCCTCTGAGACCTTTCAAAGGATGAATGCTAATTCTGAGCTGCACAACCCACGGGAGAAGGAGACATCACACAACCTTCCGGAAGCTAATGCTCCCTCCACACTATACATATACATTTGTTTTTGAAAACACACCAACCGAGCTCGCTCATAATTAACACCTCCTAGAGTACTTAGTCAAGAGGGTTCCATATGCCCTCGCGTGGTTAGTCTGTGAAATCGCAACTTAGTGACCCAAGTACTCGGTCCTTAGGGACCGGGCATACCACCACATCCAAAAACCACGCCATCCATCCAATATGCCCAAGTCTAAATCAATCTTTTATTTTCATTTTTGATTTTACAAATTAATCAAAGCACAAGTGCTGGACATATAGGAGTAATAATCAGTTTTGAGTGATCAAGACCATCGACTAAGTCGATGATCGCCCATTCTACCGATAACTAAGCATGTCTAAGCAATTTACATCGAAACTACTAAGTGATAAGAGCTCATCCAACGAGCTCCCCACAGCAAATAACCTAGGCTCATGGTAGTAGAGGATGAACAATTCCTACAGATTATGCAACTATAGGCTTGCTAGCGACATTTAACACAAAGTAGCATGCATACATAGAAGTAAAACGATATATTAAGCTTTAAAGTAATGGGACAATGATGGAAATGATCAAACTGCTTGCCTTGCTGTTGCTGGTCAATTTGTTGCGGAGGGTCACTCTCGGGATCACCACAAATGTCGAAGCCTAACGGAAGCGAAAGAACCGATAAAACGACGAAACACAACAAAGACAGCACAACAAACGAACTCCAAATTCTCTGAATTTTCTACAGCAACAAGAGGGTGATTTTTAGGAATTTTGCAACAAGAACCAATTGATTTGGATTCTCAACGCAAAAGTTATGAGCAAAACAATTCTGCTCAGCCCTAAAATACCAAACTGCACTATTCACTAATTTAATTGTGAGGCAACATTTTCTAGAAAAGTAGTGAAGCTGAAATTTTTACCGTAAAACCAGCACCTCATGAGATGAATAACACAATTGAGTTCACCTCATTTGGAGCTATATTGCACTCTCTACAAATTTTCAAAAACAAGAACTTGAACAAAATTATAATGCACAAGTCCTCATTTTTATAACAGCAACAAGCTCAAAACTAATTTTCACAGTGAGTTCATTATTAGAGAAACCAACAAAGTTGGTCTCACTCAAAAATAATCTACCGAGCATTAGTTTTGTATTTTACAAGTTAAGCATTGATTTAAGTGTATATTCTAAAGTTGGTTTTAAAATCTTATGGCAAACTGTGCTCTGGAGTTGAACTCAACTTACAATCATTTTTGGATTAAAGTCAAGTCCAAGACAGAGCCAACATACTTTGAATGACCTCATTTGGATTAAAAATGAAAAAGATATGGAATTCTAAAGTCTATACCTTATTTAGGTTTATACTAGAGCTCACTTGGAATTTCTAAAACCCATAAGGACATGGGAGGGCGTGAGCCACAGATCATAGATCTAACGGCTCGAGACCTCCCGGTGAACAACGCACTGCGCGCCAGGAGGTCCAGAGGTCCTGGACCTCCTAATGCTGCACATCTTGTGAGGTGTGGAGAGGTCGTGGCCGTAGATGGAAAATCAACGGACCACAGCGATGGGGAGGTCGGAGCGGACCAGATCTAAAGGGAGGTCCTCAGCGGTGAGATCTTCCAAAGGAAGATCTAAACTACTAAGATCTCCACGAGGAAGATCTACATCGTCAAGACCTCACAAGGGAGGTCTGGGCCGGTCGAGATGTTCCAAGGAGGTCCTCGATGGTTCAGATCGTCCGAGGGAGGACCTTGGCGGTCAAGATCTACCGGGGAGGTCATGAAAGGTGAGATGGCTTGGGGAGGTCTTAAGCGGAGGTCTAACATTCTGAGACCTCCGAGGAGGTCAGGCGGCCACGATTGTGCAAGGGAGGTCTTGGGCGCTCGAGATCTCCTCGGAGGAGGTGCGGGCGTCCGAGACCAGCGCCTTAACTTCGCGCCGCGCTAGGACATGAATAAATCTGGCAGGACCATGAGGAGGTCCGCGAGGGAGGTTTTAAATCGACAAGAGGCGGGTTTAATGGCATTTATCGCTAACCCCATGATTGCAATGATTGGGCATTAAAGCAGTGAATTTATGTCCTAAAACGACAATGACACGCTTCGGGGCGTCAAACAAAATCGGCGGGAAGAAGTGATCTCGCATGGCGATGTAGAGCCCGCCGGTGAGGTCAATAATCTGAATTGGGTCCGCAATAACCATCGCACCCAATGGTCCTCCTCTCAACGGCGGCGGCGGCCTTGAGCGCCGTCGGCCGGAGAAGGTCAAAAGATGACCAACACGGCCAAACTACGAAAATGCAAAATGGAGCTCATGCGACAATCAGCGTGTGCCAAAACTTAAGCTCGCAACATGCATTCAAGCGGGTGCCGGCATCTAAAGGACTAACGGGGGTGTACAGGAGGTCCTAAGGTCTTTGAGGAGGTCGTGGAGGTGATGGCCGGAGTTGGGGAAGGCGGTGAAGCTTCACACCCAAAGCTCGACCCCAAGCTCGACTTTGTCCACCTCTGAAAAATGCCCAAACAATTCAAGTTAGGGTTAACTTCAAGAGGTTTTAGGAGCAAGAGTGAGCAAGGTTTGAAAGAGGGAGCCACTTGGAACTCTGAGCTACCGAGAAGCTCAAGGTCCTCAACAATGGCGGCCAAGATGGGAGGTGAGTTTGGGGATGAGGAGCTCGACCACGCACAAAGTGCAAGGTGAGGTCGGTTGTGTGCAAAGGAAGCCAAGGGAGGCTTCAAGGGATAATTTATAGCTTTGAGGTGATGGTTATGAGTGGGGCTAAGCTCCATGGTGAGCTTAGCCCACGGGTTCAGTCCATGGGGTGGACAAGACATAAAGGTTGACAAGGCGGGGCTGTCTTGACTGAAATGAAAAGCTGACTGCATTAAATCTTGGTCGTGAGAGATTAAAGGTGCCTGAGGCTGGCGCGCATTAACTCCACCGCTCGAGCACGCATGCGCGCCGGAGGAGGAGAAAACGGGGAGGTCTTGGTGACCGTTGGATAAGACACTGGGAGAGGTCCTAACCATCGGATCAATTTTTGAACCGTTATGTTTTAAGTGGGAGGAGGTCCCACCACACGATCAGAGATGGGAGGTCGTGGCCCTCCGATTTCCTCAATCGCACGCACGTGAGGAAAAAGGGGCAGAGGTCGGCGTTGGATCTCCATCCAGCGGTGTGGACCTCGATGAGGACAACTTGCCGCGATCAAAAGGACATGAGGGAGGTCATGGCCTTTGGATTTAAATCAAGAACCTTGACACGATGGGGAGGTCGATATGATGCATAACAGCAAGGGAGGTCGGGACCGTTAGATTTAGATCTAAAGGTTCGATCGAGAAGAGGTGGAGGTCTGAGCTTGCGCAGCGCACAAGGGAGGTCGGGGCCTTTAGATTTAGATCTAAGGCTACGATCTCACGTCTTGTTGAGGGAGCTGCAGTGCGCATGAGACAAAAAGGAGGTCGTGACCGTAGATTTTAATCTAACGGTGCACAACAAAAGATGGGGAGGTTGTGAGTGCTTGATAGCACGGGGGAGGTCGTGGTGTTGGATTTGATCCAATGGCTACGACCTTGGTTAGAGTGGGAGGTTTGTTTAGTTTAACAGTGAGGAAGGTCGGGGCCATGGATCTTGGATCCAAGGGCTATGACCTCATGTAGAGTGGGAGGACTGTTGAGTATGTTGAGGAGGAGGTCGTGAGCTGTTGGATTCGATCCAGCAGCTCGACCTCAACAAATGGGATGACCTCGGCTGCGATGGTTTAACAGCTCGAGGAGGTCTTTGAGGTTTAACACGGGGGGAGGTCATGACCGTGGATCAGCGATCAGCGGCAATGACCTCATGAGGTGGGAGGCTTTGCGGTGTTGACCGTGAGGAGGTCTGGCGCCCACGTTGACCCAAGGAGGTCCACAGTCGGAGAGGACTTGAAGGAGGTCTGGAGTGCGTTGGTTGAGGTCGTGGCCTTTGGATTAGATCCAAGCTACGACCTCATCAAATGGGGAAGGAGGTCGAGATGGGGTTGGGTGGACCGACTTTGCAAAGTGGCTAGCCAAGGAGCGATGTAGGCTTTAAATTTTAGTTTTAACGGCTGAAACTTAGCAGAATTATTTGAGATAGCAAATGAACTCCAAATTTGATGAAACTTTAACTGGAGCTTGCTGACAATGAGAGTAACCTTGCATAAAATTTCCAGAGGTTATTATGCAATGCATTTTTCTCAGGAAATTCATGAAGGTTGCTTAAAGGATTGTTTTGCCTCCAAAATTATCAACAAGTGTTATAACTCATGATATTTTTCAGAGGGGTCCCACCTCAGTTTTAGGACCAAAGAAAATACTTTCCAATTGTTTGGCACAAGATTTAAGATAATTGGAAAAGGAATTTGACTTTTGGTCAACAAGAGCTTTGTGTTTTTGGATTACACAACTCTTGGACAAGAATTACATGAGATTTTAGGGGTTTTCAAGTTGTGAGAAAAAGTTTTAATTTCTACACATATAATTATACTTGATTAACCCTAATTATACAGTTGGGATGTTACAAAATCTCCCCCCCTAACAAAAATCTCGTCCCGAGATTTGGCTCACTCGGTAAAGAAAGATGGATAGTCTGCACGTAGACGATCTTCTCTTTCCCAAGTAGCCTCATCCTCGGAATGGTTTGACCACTGAACTTTAAGGAACTTGATGGTCTTATTCCTTGTCCTTCGTTCAGACTCATCGAGTCTGCGAACGCAGGTGCTCGCGATAGGTCAAATCTTCACGGACATCGAGGGTTTCCAACGGGCTTCCTCGGTTGGAACACGGAGGCACTTCTTAAATTTGGGACACATGGAAAACATCATGTACCCCTCAAGTCAGGTAGCAACTCCAACTTATAGACAGCGGCTCCCTTCTTCTCGATAATGCGGTAGGGGACCAGACATATCGAGAGCTAACTGCCCTTGGCTTGAAAGCGTTGATGGCCCTTCAAAGGAGAGACTTTGAGATAAACAAAGTCATTAGGCTCAAAACGTAACTCACGTCGACGGCGGTCCGCATAGCTCTTTTGCTCTGAATTGAGTCTGGCGCAGCGCCACGAATAATTTGGACTTGGCGCTCGGCCTCATTGATTGAGTCTGGGCCAAAGAGTCTCACGGTCTCGACCAGTTCAACGGGGTTCTACACTTTCTCCGTACAAGGCCTCAAATGGTGCCATGCCGAGGCGGCGCTGAAAAAGCTGTTGTTATAAGAAAACTTCGGCGAATGGCAAGCATTTCTCCCAATGCTTCCCATAGGAAAGGACACAAGCACAAGCATGTCTTCCAAAACACAGTTGACCCTCTCGGTCGACCATCGGTTTGGGGTGAAATGCCGTGCTAAAGGTAAAACAGTGCCCATAGCCTCTTGCAAGCTATGCCAAAACGAGGCGTGAAAAGGATCCACGATCCGACACAATAAATCTTGACACACCGTGCAAACTCACGATCGCGAGGCGATATAGAGTTCCGCCAAAAGACCTACCGATTCGGTCTTGGCGGGAAGGAAATGTGCCACCTTAGTCAATCGATCGATGGCGACCCAAATGGCATCATTCTTCTTGAGGGGCGTGGGTAGACGGTGATGAAATCCATTCCGTCGAATCCACTTCCACTCAGAATTGGCAAAAGGTGACGATCCGGCAGGGGCGGCGATGCTTCGGCCTTGACACGACGACACCGCGTCGCACTTTCGAGCGAACCGCGATCTCCCTCTTCATTGGGTCCACAAAATCTCTGGCGGAGATCTTGATACATCTTTGTGGCCCCGGGATGAATGGATAAAGGCGAATCATGGGCTTCGCGGAGGATCAAATTCCGCAACTCCATGTCCTTTGGAACCACAAGGCGTTGCCCGAACCTCCACGACGCAATGCTCATCCTCGAGAAGCACTTGGTCGTTTCCGTTCTTGACATTTGCCTTAATGTGGCTCACTCCCAAATCCGATTGCTGAGGCGGACTTGATCCGATCCACCAAGGTTGGTTGCACAACCATGGCGCGAGAGATCCATGCTCAACTATCTCCAAGTTGAGACCTTTGGAATGCCTCGAGAAGAGAGGCGAATGCTCCTTGAGCACTAAGGCATTACAATGCGCTGCGACTAAGCGCATCGGCAATGACATTAGCCTTGCCGGATGGTAGTGAATACCCATATCATAATCCTTGATCAACTCCAACCATCTCCTTTGCACGAGGTTCAGGTCAGGTTGGGTGAACAAGTACTTGAGGCTTTTGTGATCCGAATACACTTCTAGCGATTACGATTAGGTAATGTCGCCAAATCTTAAGTGCATGAATCACAGCGACCAACTCCAAATCATGAGTAGGGTAGTTGAGTTCATGAGGTCTCAATTGCCTTGATACATAGGCCACTACCTTGCCTTCTTGCATAAGGACACAACCGAGGCCTCGGCGAGAAGCATCATAAAAGACATCGGGTTGCGATGGATATCGGGAAGAACAAAACGGAGGCGGTGGTCAAACGCTTGAGTATATGGAAACTTGCCATGCAAGCATCAGACCACAAGAACTTCTTGTCCTTCTTGAGCAACTCGCGTCGCCGACCGCGATCTTGGAGAAGTTCTCGATAAGCGGTGATAATATCCCGCTAAACCGAAAAACTCCGCGCCGGTGACCGAAGTGGGCGGACTCCATGAAAGAACATCGGTGACCTTGCTAGGATCAACACTACACCTCCCATTGAAAGAATATGGCCTAAAAGCCACTTCCTTCAACCGTAAGGCGACACTTGTTTAACGGCGTCTGGGGTGCTCACGTAGCTTGCCTAACACAACTTGGATGCTCGGCATGTTCCTCATCGTTCTTGGAATAGATAAGAAGCCGATGAAGAACCCGTA
>JAYEVD010000532.1:0-128703 GCA_036346405.1 Phyllostachys edulis
ACACCTCTGCGACCTTCTCTTGGCAAATTTCCAAGGCACTTACAATCGTCCGGAAGGAGGATGACTTGCACGGATGAGGCGAGCGACAAGCGAGACCTTGCGCCAATTCATCAAGCGTTTTAGTCGAGGTTCAGTAACTCAATTCGGAAGTTTGATTCATCATTATCGGGCTTTCAAGCAAGAGTCCGCAGTAGAAGGATAACGAAGACATTGCTTTGAATCCTCCTACATGTCTGAACTCTTTGAGATGGGCGATCGATATGCAAGCTATACGAGGCGGTCGAGTGGAATAACACGATAGATCGAGAAGACAATACCTCTCGAGAGCGGCGACATTAGTAAGAAGAAAGATAAAGCAAAAAGTCTAAAAACAAAGCGAAGGGTCAAAAACTCCAAGCCAGCGGTTCCAGGAAGTTTTGGTATGAATGATAAAAGCCACGCACCTCCAAACGCTTTTCTGACCGAGGCAAAGGTAAGCGCCCGATCGGAAAAATGATAAGCCTAGGTGGTGTCCTTTCCATAAAAAGGAAGGACATGACCTTCATAGCTATCGCGGTCTTCAACGAAAAGCTTGAAGACTATTACAACGCAACAAGGACCACTTCCCACTCTCGGCGGGTAGGGCAAGCGAGTGGTCATAAGTCATCGAGATAGCGAGAAGGAGATCTGTTCGGGATCCATAACCTGCCGTCGAACACATATCACGGGGATCATCGGCATATGAATCAAAGCGGCTGACTCAAAGTTTGCCGAGCGTGAGGTAAACTCCATAGATCCTCCTCTTGTCAATAAATTATCGAAGTGGTGGGAAGTCACCATCTCTTCGAGAAGAGTGGATTGCCGATTCTTTTCGACTTCGACCCGGTCGATACCAATCGTGGTCGAACCCACCATCAACAATTGTCGGGTCAATCGAGTTTTGGTTGATGGTGGCAGCTCGATAAACATTTTGTTTACGAGTGCCTGGGATGACATGCAAGTACCGGGACCAAGGTAAGACCGATCGATACTCTTTCCATGGAATCTGCAGGGATCTTCGGCTAAACCAATTGGCCAAGTTTCTCTTCCTTTAACATTTGGTTCACCAAGTAATTTTAGGGACAGAGAAAATCTCCTTTGATGTGGTCGATTCGATCGGCATATAACGCCATACTCGGACGACCAACTTTGGCAAAATTCTAATGGCTACTCATTATGGATATCAATGTATTAAGATGCGGGTCCCAAAGGAGTAATCACAATCCATTGTGACAAGAAGATGGCGCATACTGCGATAAATCGATCCCTCGAGATGGTTGGACAAATACCAACTTGAGAAGAAAGTCAACCTTCGACTAGCAAAGTGAAGCCTAAAAACTACACCAAAGCCGAACGACAAAGTCAAAGAGGTTCCTCACGGGCCGAGAGCCCTCGAAGGCTGATTACGCATCGAGATACTTCCGCCCCAAATAGGAAGATGCCCTCATCGCCCTCCGAGCTAACGCAGATGTCTTTCGTGGCAAGCATCCGACATGCGGAGTCCCCGAGGAGGTGATCGAGCACGAGCTAGCTTCTGACGACAAAGTACCGTAAAACAAAAATTACGATTTACCTGATCAGCGAGATGCTATTAAATCGAGTGGATAAGCTACTCAAAGCAAGCTTTATAAGAGGTCAACCACCCAGTGGTTGGCTAATCTGTAATGGTTAGAAAGTCAAGCGGCAAATGGGCGTATGTGTGTGAACTTTCTTGATCTTAATAAAGCTTGTCCAAAAGCGATTTTCCTTTACCTCGTATCGATCGGTTGGTTGATTCTCATGAGGTTGTGAAATGTTAAGTTGTTTAGATACATATTGCGGATACCACCGGATCAATATGTGTCTAGGCGATGAAGAAAAGACGCATTTATTACACCATTTGGTATATTTTGCTATGTCAAAATGCCATTTGGTCTAAAAAATCTGGTAGCCTCTTTTCAACGCTTGATGCAAGCAACTTTTTCATCTCAATTAGGCCAAAATCTAGAAGCCTATGTTGATGATCTAGTTGTTAAAATCATCAAGAGACTTAATCATATTCTTGACCTACAAGAAACATTCGACAATCTCGAGAAAATATCGCTTAAAACTCAATCACGAGAAGTGTGTGTTTGGAATCTCTTTAGGAAAATTGCTTGGATTCCTAGTATCTATCGAGGAATCGAAGCAAATCGAAAAAGATCAAAGGCCATTCTCCAAATCGCCCTCAACTACACGGAAAGAAGTCCGAGAAACTCACTTGGTGCATGGCGGTTTTAAGTCGTTTCATCGTCTGTTGGGAGAAAGGACTACCTTTCTTTAAATTTCTAAGGAAACATGAAGGTTTTGAGTGGTCGAAAAAGGCTGACAGCTGCCTTTGAGGATGTCAGAGGTACCTTCTGAGTGCTCCTATTTTGGTCTCTCGAGGCGGAAGAAACACTCTTAGTTTACCTAGTTTGCCCGCATACATGCGAAGCGCGATCTTGGTCGTAGAGCGTGAAAGCGCATTACAGCGACCGAGTTTACTCTGATGGTGAAGTTTTACGGACCTAAGGCGTTACCCTCGGGTCCAAAAGCTTCTATATGCCCTCCTCATGTCTTGAGAAGCTGCGGCATTATTTTTGGCGCACAAACTAATTTGTCTTGATCTGAGTTTCCCTTAGGGCGATCCTCCACAATAGGAAAAGCAATGGGGGCATGGCAAAATGGTCGGTCGAACTTGGGGAGTTCGACATCCATTCGTGTCGACAGCCGTTAAATCGAGATCTTGGCGGACTTTGTCGCGAATGGACAAATCTGAACTGTTAGGGATCCCGATCTGATTCCCACGACCGATGGGACGATGTACTGACGGGTCACTTACTTTAAGTGGCTCGAAAGTGAATGGTCTGGTATCTCCTCTAGGAGACCTTAAAGTATGCCATACAATTAAACTTTCGGGCCACTAACAAGCGTGGCGAGAATCTGAAGGTTGCTAGGCGGCATCTGCGTGGCGCTCTCGATTCGCCGACTACTTGTGAGAGGAGACTCTCAACTAGTCGTGAATCAAGTCAAAAAAAGTACTAGTGCTCTAATCCGACAATGTCTCGGTACTTATCGGAGTCGTAAGCTAGAAAAGCACTTTTTAGGTTTGAGGCACAATTCATCCCTCGAAAGGATAATTTCCTCGCGGAACCGACTTGCTCGAATAGCTTCTTCCGATCTGAAGTACCAAAAGGAGTCTTCTTGGAACAACTCCGAAGGAAGTCTCACGGTCGACGAACGAAACACCTCCTATTGAGGCGGCCTCTCTAGAATCGAGGATACATGGATGACACCCATCTATGCATGTCTTGAAGGGTTCTATACGAAGAGCGATCTCGGCGGATCGCTTATCGAAAAGCCAAAATGTATACTTTGGTGGAAGGAGTCCTTTATAAGCGAGGTACTCAAGGGGTGCTCATGCGATGCATTCCATGAGCGAGGATTAACACTTCTTCATGACATACATGAAGGCATGACGGAAATCATGCTTCCTCTGAGCAACATCGGTAGGCCTTTCGACAAGGTTTTCTTGTATGACCCTTTACGATGCTAAAGAGTTGGTTAAAAGTGTGTCGATGCGGTTTCATAGCGGCGGATACACCAACAAAGCTCGAGCATTACAAACAATACCTTTATCTTGGCCTTTTGCGACACAGGGTCTCGATATCCTAGGACCGTTCCCCAAAGCTCCGGGAGGTTTGAGTTCCTTTGTGGCTATTGATCGTTCACAAAATGGATCGAAGCGAACACATATTTGGGATAACAACGGAGCGGCAAAGCGGTTTATGATGAGATCGTAATTACTCGATTTGGAGTCTGAAAGTCGAATAATTACGAGATAATAGTAAACAATTTTTCGGCGCAAAATTTCAGGAATTTTGCGACGAGTTCAGTACCAAGTTTTGTTATGTACATGGCCCATCCCCAAAGTAATGGGGCGATCGAGCGTGTAAGCGGCCAAATAATGAGAGGAATTAAGACTCGAATCTTGACCGACTCATCAAGCGCTCGGGGCTTGGGTACAAGAGCTACCCTACGTATTATGAAATGTTAAATGCGACTACCGGTCGAGACTCTGGTGAAACACCATTCTTTCTAGTCTTGAGTTGAAGCCATGCTTCCTCGGGAACTAAAGATCTGGTCAACAAGTCGAAACTTTCACAGACTCAACCAAGAACAACTTGGCGAGATGATATTAATCTACTTGAAGAAAGGAGAACCGAGGCCCTAATTCGATTCGGTGGTCTATCAACAAGCCTGCAAAGATACTCGATCGTGAGGTCAACCTCGCTGACCTCATTGGTAGGTGACTTAGTATTGAGACTCTGCCAATCCAAGTCTAATCGGAACAAACTTTCTCCCAAGTGGGAAGGTCCTTACGATGGTGAAGTTACTGCGTCGAGTCGATATGATTGGCAATGGAAGGCGGCGAGTTCTCTCGAATTCTTGGAACATCGACCCGATTCATAAGGTTTATGTGTAACCCATCATTGAGACAATAAAGACTCGGGTTCTCTCTACCTCTATTGTCTTACTTTTGAGTAGTGCTTTCATAATCTTTGACTATATTCCAAACACCCAATTTCCTTTACTTTGGTGAAAGGCGGTAACATCACCTAGTCGAAGCCTCTCCTCTCTGCATGTGGTCCCGGCCACTAGAAGGAGCTTCCTAGTATTGACCCGTTACTCACTTTTGCTGCCAACACAAAGAGTTCGGGTTCTATTTAGTCGAAATATTTTTGGCTTACTCCTTCACCTTAGATTATTTCTTGAGTTCTTTTGAAAAATATTCAAAGCAAAGTGCACTTTTTAGATTTATTCACACTGCCTTTGGTGCATTGATTAAATCTCAACTAAGTGGGAGGAAGAAACACATCTAGTCGAAGTCTCTCCTCTCTACCGTGGTCACGCCCACTAGAAGGAACTTCCTAGCATCATTGATTTCCTACTCTTGCTATCGAGGCGAGACTTATCGAGTCCTCCAAAGAAGAGGCGAATGAATTTTTTGAAATCCTCTGGATGTTTGTTTAACTCAAGTTCTTTGTTCTCGACTTAAATAATCTAGTAGAGAGATGGTAACATCACCTAGTCGAAGACTTTCCTCTCTGCCGTGGTCACGCCCACTAGAAGGAACTTCCTGAGTGTCGATTCGTTTCCATTTTTTCGACCAGTACATGACGGTTGTGATAAAAAACAACAAGTTAAACAAACCTCTCTGTTTTCAGAAACCCTTTTTAACACTATTTATTTAGTTTGTCTAAACAAACTAAGCAAATAGTCGGGGGCTAGGATAAAGTTATTAATTTGACTTCAATTCTTAGTCTTTCATTTTGTTAATTATCTTTTGAGTTACTAACTATTCGATAAGATGATTTGCAGGAAACAAGATGGATTATATAATACATCAACAAAAGATTGTTTTTCGGGTTTGTTACAAACTACTCACGAAGAAGAAAGCCCGATCGCATCTCCTCCGAAACCTTAAATGGCCAGTTGCATTTCTTCAATCAGACGACTTGCTACTTGAGGCGGTCGAAATCGGCCGATTGGTTGAACATTAAGGTTAGAGGTCACGAGCTTTAAGTTTGGCCAATGCATAACTTACTGCAACCGGCCGCCTCCTTTATCGATTCAACTTGGTTGGTCTTGAGGTGGTCATCGGTTCTTGCAAAGTCGACTTGTTCCCCAATTGTACTTATGTGAGCGACCATCGTATCATCTTGAGGAGCTTTTCCCTCGGTATGAAGCTCACTAAGTACATTGTTGAGGCGTGACACTACTTTGAAGATTAATCTTCATTGTCTCTATCTCTGTTGGAGTGCAGTGAAGCCTCGCGGAGTTGTTTGTTTTCGACCGCTTGCTCGAAAAGAATAAGACCGGTCAAGTAAAAATAAACTTCTAGAGGAAAAAAAAAAAATAATTACGGTAAAAGATTTCCTTACGCTAGTCGAAATCAATTTCTTGATTTCTTCATCATGGGAGCAACGGTCTCGGCATGCTTCTTCTCCCATGATCTAATCTCCTCCGCATTTTCTTTGTATCTGAGACGGTCTCGGTATAAATCACGGTTTTATCCACGAGCTCATTTTGAGCCTTCGATTCGAGTTCCATTTCTAGAAAAGAAATGAGAGTGAGAATATAGGAAGAACTTCATAAAGATTGAGTAAAAATTGTTTACACGATCTTGGGATTTTAGTCTCATAATTTCTTCATCTTTCTCTCTAGAATCGAGAAATCTCGTGAATGACCAAAGTTTTATTTTGGACTTCATTACGGAGCTTTCTCATATCATCTTCTTTTCCTAAAAAAGTATGATCGAGCAAAGATCGAAAACATAAGCGGTCTTAAGTTCGGCACTTCTTGTTTATCCTTTCTGCACCCTTTAGGTTCGCGAGTTAGCTTCTTTAAGCTTCCTCGGGAGAAATTCTAATTTCTCTGTAACTTCTCTAGACTCCTCTTTTTGATAATCGGCGAGTCGGCGAGTCTTTTCATCATTTGTTTAACTTTGTAAAGGTTAAAAGTGGACATGAACATTATTAAATCGGTTGTAAGCTTTCCTACAACCATTGATCGATCATAAGTTCTTCTCGACTATGGATCTAGTCGTAAGTTCTCCTCGACTAAACCTTGATCGTAAGTCTTTTACGACTAGCATATAGTCGTGAGTTTTTCCACGACAAACCACTGTAAGCACTATATAAGTAGTCAAATCGAAAGCGACTATGAAAAATAGTAACTTACCACCTCTCGCACCTTGCGAGTTCCTCTTTCTGTCATGACTCTAGAAGTTGTCGATGATATTCACCAAACAACGGCGATTTGCTCTATGGCTTTACGCAAAAGAAAAACGGTGAGAAACAAGAGAAGATTATACTGTATGTATAAGTATCATCAAATACTTACACTCATGGTTGATCGAGCAAATATCGAGTAAACCGGTTACGGGTGCTTCGGCTCGTCCACTCTCTCAACTTGGTCCACAAACCTTCTCAAAGCGCTCATTATCAAAAGTGTTCCCTCTATTGGGAATGTCTTTGGGATGGGGACTCGATTCTGAATCTAAGCGAAGACCCCACTATGGGCGAGGCCAAAGAAATCGAGCGAAGTTGAAGTATTCCTCATCTTAGATTCAAATTGTAATTCCTTTGGGTACCGGGAAGGAGGTTTGTAATAATTTCCTTCCCTTGCGGTGGTCAGCACATCACCACCTTGGCGAGAAGCTTCTCGACTACCTCGGTGGTCCGCGACCACATCGATGGTCATGGCGGCTACCTCGGTGTTGTAAGCGCCACCTCGGTAACTATGGCGTGCCTCGGTGGCCATAGCTTCTAACTTCAGCGATCGTGACAACGCTTGAGGCCACGACTTCTTCCACAACCCGAGATGTGGATGATCCGCCGACCATCTCTGCTGTCATCTCTCAATCATTTGGAGAAGTGCAATGGGCTTCTCGATAGAAACCACTACGAAATTTGAAGGTCGAGCTAAAACAAACAAAAGGATACCAAGTCAAATTGTGGAAAGAAAAAGGTAAATCTTTGTTCTTACACTTTAGCTTGTTTCACATACCTCTGCGTCTTGGACTTAATCGAAACTTTGGAGCCATCTTCCAGATGGAAGAATTCTTTGACTTCTTTTCTCGACCACGTCGGTAAGTAGTTCAGAGTTAGGGGAATAGGTTCGATCCACGACCACATCTGTCGTGAGTCTTGAAACGAGGACCATCTCTGGTCTCTGACTTTCCGGAGGGCCGAGATCGGTCTCAATCACTCCAAAGCGGCGCTACCCTCAGCAGTAGGCTCGGTTGGATCAACGTTGTCCTTCACAAAAGACATAAACTCCTTCGGTTCTCCTTTTCTAGTTGCTTGACAAATCTAGAAGTGGCGGCGTGAAAGCTTTCTTGTCATAATAAAAAGGTACCTTGGCCTCGTGGACTTTATGCCTAGGAGGTTCTTGACCTCCTCGGTCTCCTTAAGCTGCGGCAGCTCGGTCTCGGCTTCCTTTGAATCGTGCCTTGCCCTTACGGGCCTTGCACACAAGAGGTTCTTCATCCTCCTCAATTTAATTTGTTTCGACCTCGGCTATTGTTGCGGCGTGTGTCTTGCGATTTTCTTGAGGACCTCGTCGAATTAAAGGAACTTGAGCTTGATCCTCCCTTGTCGGCGACTCTTGTAAGTCGCGCCTTTTCGTCGGAGGAGATGAGCCCTTGTTCCTGTTGCCCTGCGCCAATGGTTGCAGTTAAACTTCTTAAATGCGTCTGGCGATTTTCCATGCCTACTTTACGTAAAAAGAAAAGAAAGAATCAATTGCTAGTCGTAAGTTTTTCTCGACCCGATTACCTGAGTCGTAAGCTTTTCTCGACATATCACGATCGTAAGATTTTCTCGATCACTACCTAGTCGTAAGTTCTTTATATGACTATGAAGTCCTAAGGATGAAATCAACTTTTGATTACCTTTAGGCGCTCAACCTTTTCTTCTGCGGATAAAACCACAAGAATTTGAGAACCGCCACACTAGGTGGCGGGGCTTCTCACAAACAAGTTTGACTTCGAGCGTCAATCTCATGCGTGAAAGATCGTATAAAAGCAGATAAAGATATTAAATTAGACAATTTTGAAGAAGACCAAACTGAGAGCTAAGTCAAAAACTACTTACCTCAGTCGTAGTCTCTAGTCGGGTCTTTTGGCCCGTGTACCTCCACATAGGAGGCACTTTCGTTTCTTCAAAGGACTAATTGGCGTGTGATGAAATCCTTCACCACATGCCATCCAGTCAACCCCTCTGCTTTCAAATCCTTGATGGCTTGAATATAGGGGGCAATTAAGTGATATCACAGGGAGTCGAATCGAGGAAGCTTTCTTTTGGCGTGACCTTCCTTGAAGGTAAAATGTCTTGAAGTGACTTTCGATAAAACCACCTCTTCCTCCTAGCAGCCATGAGGGTAGTGAACATCTGAATATACTCCTTGACTTCCCGTCATAGAGCTTCAAACCACAACTTCGGCTATCCAGTTAGCCGAGCCATTAGTAGAAATATTGAAAAAGCTCAAGATCCGTTGGAATTCCCGGTCGCCTCACTGGATATACAAATCGCTCGGCATGGTGATGGAATTAGGACCAAGGTTCACCAATTCCACTCCAAAATGCTTTCAGTATGAGTGTGAAAGGGGTGGCAGCGGTAATCATAGACCACACTCACGATGCGCTTTGGAAGGCAGGAATTTGTCCATCCTCCCCGGCGGCCATTCTTTGCTTGTCTTGTGGGAACCACTCCACAAGAATGCTCTCGGGAATCTTCCCGGCTTTGACAAGGGCTTCCATCTTCGCCATATCCATCTCAGACTCGGCCCATTCGGAACTCTCGACCATTTTCTCGGAAAGAGGAGATTTTCGGTTGAGTTGGTGGCGGAGAAGACAAAAATTGATGAATAGTAGAATGATTTGGGGAAAAAGTAAGATCTTAGGTTTTACCCCGGTGGTATTTATAACGCGTACCTTGAGCGAGGCGTGACATTCAAGAATTATGCCACCGTCTCAGGAACCGCTTCCTTGAACGAGGCTAACGGCGTCGTTTGAGATTCCCGATGTGTCAGATTAGAAAATCGGGTTTGCTTTTACACCTCAAGCGAAATTACTTCCTTGGTTAGATTTTTTCAACCAAAGGAAGCGATAATCGAAAAGTTATTTCTTAGATCACTATACTCGACCACCTCGTGATCGTAGGAATGCTTTTACGACTACTTGATAGTCGTAGGTAATCTTCTTGACCGGGCATATTTACGGTCAAAGTAACATCTAATAATATCGAAGAGTTTTTTCTTGACTATCTTTCTCTGATCCTCTCGTGGTAGTAAGACCATCTATAACTCCTTTACCAAGTAAGTTGCTTTCACTTGAAATTTGGGGGCTAGATGGCGAGGATATAATAATCCTCATTTTATCTTTTATCTATAATTCTTATTATAGGTAAATATGATGTCATGTGGACCCTGAGTATACCCCTTAATGTTATGAGGGAAGAGCCTAATGGGTGGTCGTAAGTTCTTCTATAACCACCCCCATAGTCGTAAGTTATGCTACGACTATCCACGATCGTAAGTCTTGCTACGACTATCTCATAATCATAGGTTCTTCTCGACTAGGTTAGCTCGACCACCTTATGATCAATTAAACCTCTGAGACAAGCGGGCCTTATTGATTAAGGGATTCAAGCGGTCATCATCTGTTGATTACTGCGAAGTGATGGCACGTAATACTCCATTATCTACGGTATATAGTACATTGAGCGGCGTGGAGGAGTTAATACACGGTGATTATTATCAGCGGCGTCCGTTCTGAGGATGTGATGGCGCCGCTTCACAGATGCTTGGCTCCTTCACATACTATAAAAAGCGACAATCGAGAGAAAGGAGGGCAATCGGGCCATCGAGAATACAAGCACTATCTGTAATAGTCTTAGTTTTCCCCTGATTGTTGAGAATATACTCAATACCATACACACAGAGAGTAGGGTTCTTATTCTCTCCGGAGAAGGCTGAACACAATATAAAAATCCCGTGTCAATCTCTGCGTGATTCCATTCTAGGAGACCCCGAATCAAACAATCTTTCGTAAGTTCGGTTCTAAAACACCCGCGGTAGAATTCCTTTTATAAAATTTGTGTTCCTGGTAACTTGGCAAGAGGTCATGGTTTTACCTCAAAGAGACCTTAGCGGCTCGGAGGGGTCATTTGGCTCATGAAGTGGTCGAGGGGCTAGTCTTGTGTAGCTCTGGGTGGGTGGTCGAGGAGGTCTTGGTGGGTGCCTTGGGGTGAGTGGGTGCTCCTTGTCTCCTTTGAAAATCAAATGTAATTATGTATTATTGTTTTAACTTGAGCTTTGCAATCTATACATGTTATTCTTGTCAAAATTTTCTTTACGCAAACTAACCATCTGACTCTCGTTGTCAAGCCGTGCATGATATTACTTTCATACCTTACCCGCGGCTTCTTTGGTACATTCAAAGTACTCATTGGCTTGTGCCATGCTGTTTTTGATCAGCAGAGGTTGGAGATCTAGGTGACCAGGTGCTCTCAGGAGGGTAGCTCTTTTGAAGACCTTGTGCGCTAGGATGTCCTCCACTTGGTAGCATGTGGGCTAGCCGAATGTACCATGTATTTACTTTGTTTCCGCTGTGGTGTGTTGTCTATTTTGCTGTTAGCCTTGAGAGGCACCCTTGTACTATCCTTGACCTTAAGGACCTTAAGGTTCCTTGTTAATATCTCTGCTTCTCTTTGTCGTGTTGTATGGATTTGATTACACTTATGTTGGATGCATGCTGAGCTAGCCAATCGATCTGGGACTGGCTCGGCGTGCCTGAGCCAAGACCTTGGAGGTCTTGGGATCTCTGGCGGAGTCTGGCGGACCTCCTCTCGGAAAGGAACAGCGGTACTACGCTCCTCCATGTGAGTAATCTGCGACTCAAAAAAAATCATTTGTGGCCTCCTGGTGCTTTCAGAAGAGTTCCTCACGAGATGTGGTATCGAGCTCCTCTGGGGCGTGGGGCGTAACCTTAGTCGGCATGGTCGTTTTAGTGCATTTCAAAAGCTATTTTCTAATTCAAACCAACTTGAAAACCTGGTTAGTGGTTCTTCTCTTACCTTGTTACATTTTGTTCTCAACTTGTTTCATTCTTTTCTTCTCTTAATCTATCCTTTTCTTGGCCCCTTTTTAGGTTCTTGTATCTTGCCCCTTACGGAAACTTTGTTTCTAAGCTCAAAATGACCTCCTCAACTCAGCAATCTTTGTAGAATCTGGCCTTGTTTTAGGTTGACCACCCCTTTAAGCTAGGATTAGTACTGCTGTTGCTAGGCTACCCTTCTTTTCGATGTCGTTTAGTCACGGATCTAGTGTCTTTGTTGACTTTTCTTGCTTTGTAGCGACTTTTTAAATTTCTTGGTCCTTTTCGGGTTAATCTACTTCTCCTGAATAGGTTGTTCCATCTTTTCTCCTAGTTCTTACTACGCCTTTGGTGCTTTTCCCCCTCATATTACATGCTTTCTTTCTCTCATCTTTAAAACACGAGGAGCCTCTTGCGAGATAGTTCAGACCCTTATTTCGGCAAGTAAAGATGATCGATGGACCCCTCCTTGCCATCACCCCCACCCCCTTCAGCAACAACTTCAGAGCAAAGCTTGGGGCAGTTCATGGCAGCTCAAGCTCAGTTGATGAGTGCCATGATGCAGAATATGAATCAGATGATGGCTCGGCAAAAGTCAGACAACTGCCGTCCTCCTCACTATGATGAATCAAAACAGCCAGACAGTTGCCATGCAGCCTCCAACTCTAGTGTTTCCTCGGTCAAAGTTGGTGGATTTCTTGAGACCCGACCTCCAACCTACACTAGCTCCCCGAGCCCTTGGATCTTGATGATTGGTTGCGTTCGTGACAAGAAGCTTGCCATTGCTCGATTGCTTGACAAGTGAAAAAGTGTTATATCACGACACACGGCTTGAAGGCCAATGACAAAGTGGTGGGAAAATTTTTATACGCCCATGCGAGATCACAGTATCACTTGGACCGAGTTCTCGAAGCTTTTCGTCATTCCCATGTTCGGATGGGATGGTTGAAATGAAGAAGAACAAGTTTGAGAGTTGAATCAAGGTAGCTTGTCGGTGGGTGAATACCTCGACAAATTCACTCAGCTGGCACGCTATGCTCCAGAAGACGTTGCCACCGATGATGCCAAGCAGAAGAAGTTCAAGCAAGGACTCAACCCCAGTCTGAAGGTTCAAGTCATTGGAAATGATTATGTAGATTTTGACATCTTGTGAACAAGGCCTTCTGATTGAAGAATCACTTGAGGAGCTTTCAGAATCGTTCAAGAGGAAGATGTCACAGCCCAGAGCACATCAAATACCTCTTCAGCAAGCCAAGATGTTTGCCCAACCTCAACCTGGTGCTTTTGGGACCTCTACGGCAACACCCCTTTCGGTTCCTCAAGATTTCGGCAGCAATCAGTAGCTCAAGGGCACCAAGCTACTTGAAGGTGTTGATGCTTCAAGCGCCACCCGTGGGGTCATTTAGCCAAATCTTGCCCTCAACACCAACAATGGAAGCAAGCCCCTCCCGGGCTTCAAGGCAAGCCATCAGACCTCCAGTTCAGTGCCCGGAGGCGGGTGAACCAATTTCGTGGAGCAAGCCCAAGCGGTTCAGGACCTCTTCCCTGGTAAGTTTTTGGTCAGTGGTGGTTTTGCCTTACTCAAGAGAGAAATGTTGGAAGAGTGAGCAAGACCTGTGTTCCCCAACCTATTCCTTAGTCAGCCCGAATCTCGGGGTCAAGATTCTCTTCAAGGGGTGTAGGCTATAACGTCCCGTTTGTTCAGAGTTTCCTATAGTTTTCAAAATAAAAAGAACCATTTGGATTTGTTGAGAGTTCAAAGCTTAACGAGTTTTCAAAGAGCTTTAATTGACTAAATCAAACTTTAACTAAAATTAGCTTTTACCCTTTTGAGACTAAATCAAACTTTAACTAAAATGTGTTGGAGTTCTTCCCTTGTCTTTCTTTGCCTTGTGCTTGGCCTCGGCCCAGTGCTTTTCTTTCTTCTCTGGTCCTCCCTTGCCCCCTGGACCTTCTCTAGTGTTTTCTGTTGGGTCTTGTTTTGTCCTCCTCCAGACCTTCTCTTGCTCGTACCCCTTTGTTGGTCTAAGTCCTCTCTTTTGAGTTTAGACCAGCTCGGATTTGTGTTTCAAACATCTTTGGTCTCTGGATCTTTCTCTGTATCTTTTGTTTGGACTTCCCTTAGTCCAAACCTTCCCTTTGTTGGTTTGAATCTCTTTCTGTTTAGACCTCCCTTTGGGCTAAACATTCTTTTCTGTGTAGATCTCCTTTGATCTAGACCTCCTTCTCTGTTTTGGACCTCCCCGTGTACCTCTCAGCATTCATTTGAACTCCCTGAGTTCATTTGGGCATCCTTGGAATCCTTTTGGACCTCCCTGTGCCCATATGGATCTCCCTGTGTCCATATGGAGCTCCTTTTGATCTCCCCGCGTCCATTCAAACCCCCTGCGTTCATTTAGATCTCCTAGAGCTCTTTTGGACCTCCCTCGCGCCTGTGCGGTGCTACCGCTTGCTTTGGTGCTACTGCCGCTTGTTCCTTCGGAGCTACTGCCCTTTTGTTGCGGTCGTACCGTTCTGAGCTTAACTACTTAGATCTCCCCTTGATCAGATGTGGCCATTAGGACCTCCCCTCTGGAGATCTTAACTGCTCAGACCTCCCCTTGATCAGATCTGGCCGTTAGGACCTCCCCTCTAGAGATCTTAACCGCTTAGACCTCCCCTTGATCAGATTTGGCAGTTAAGACCTCCTCTCTGGAGATCTTAACCTCTCAGACCTCCCTTGTTCGAGATCGGCCGTTAGGACCTCCTCTCTAGAGATCTTAACAGCTCAGACCTCCCTTGATTAGATCTGGCCGTTAGGACCTCCCTCTAGAGATCATAACCGCTCAGACCTCCCTTGATCGAGATCGGCCATTAGGACCTCCCCTCTGGAGATCTTAAGCGCTCGAGACCTCCCCTTGTTCATATCTGGCCGTTAGGACCTCCTCTCTGAAGATCTTAACCGCTCAGACCTCCCCTTGATCAGATATAGCTGTTAGGACCTCCTCTCTGGAGATCTAGACCGCTCAGACCTCCCCTTGCTCAGATCTGGCCGTTAGGACCTCCCCTTTTGAGATCTTAACCATCCAGATCCCTCCTCTGTTTGATCCAAGGGTCCAGACCTCTCCGTTGTTTGATCTAACGACCCAGACCTCCTCTTTGTTTGGATCGGAAGGCCCGGACCTCTTTAGGCCTAGACCACCTTTAGCGTTTGGACTCACCGCTGGCTCTTGCGGTCGTACCGCCTGGGTTTTGCCTTTCTTGCCTTAGGACCGTTTGATGCTTATCGGACGGCCCAATCTTGTTGGAGTGTTCGGATGGTCCGAACATCCCTTTTCCTTTTAGCCCTCCGATCCGCATCGGACGGCTTGGTTGAAGATAGCTCGTTAAGCTTGTGCAGAGCGGCCCATTTACTGCTGCTCCATTCGATCAAGATCTGACGGCCCATGTTCCTCCCGTCCTCAAGACCTCCTTGTTGTCTTTAGGACCTCCCGTCCTCAAGACCTCCCCTTTGAGGTCAAGACCTCTGGTCTCTCTTTGTCAGGACCACCCTAGTGGGTCATGACCTTCCCCGTGGGTCATGTTCTCCCCTTCGACCTCCCCCTGGGTCCTGACCTCTTCAGGCCCCCTTGCCTCAGGTTCTTATGCGCAATTGATGTGGGTTGAAGTCACATTAAAATGTTGTCCTTTCCTTTGTACTCATTTCTACTTTTTATCACCTCCTTAGCCCTGTTGCTGTCCTTTTAGTACTTGCTAGCAGTGTACCTTTTGTACCAATGCCTTAAACCTGGTCACTTCTTTTTGTGGTGGTCCTATTCTCTTTTTCCCTTTAAATAGAGCATCACAGAATTACCACTGCCTCATTGTTCTTCATTTCAACTCCTCCTCTCTTTCTCTCGGTTCTGGAGAAGCTCTCCTTGCTCCTCTGGTACTTCCTCGGTTTTGGACCTCCTCCTTGTTGGACCTCCCTCTCTGTGGATCTTTTCATACATCCTTGCTAGTTCTTTCAGGGTTCCTTTTGGGCTGCTTTATGTAGTTGTTTTTCTTTTCAGCGTGTAGATTCGTTGGTCTTTGAGGAGCTTCGGTGATCCGTGACCCTTGTTGAAGCTTCGAAGCTTCGCCACAAGAAGGCAAGTCGTGGGACCCTTGACCATCTTGATCCCATTTGCAAAAGTATTTTGATTTTGTTAAACTTGCATAGCTACTTTTATAGAAAGCTGGTTTGGGTTCTAGTTAAATACCTATTGGTTTTATGCCTCCTTGTTTATTTGGCAATCCACATGTTGACATGTTTCCTTGAGCATTAGGTTAGTCTTTGTTAGTTGGACACCTTGCTTACCAACATGGGTATCGTGTTTGTAGCCATGCTCTAGTAAATTTGGTCTCCTCATGATTCAATATTGCTAAACTTGACTAATGGAATTATGGAACTTTGGTTGGTGCCACGGATAAGCAACTAGGGCGGAAGTCATAGTTGTGTTGTTTGTGGTGCGAGGCCACTTTAAAATATGTTGTGCCAAGACGGGGTGGTCTTTGGCCAGTGAACAAAAGCTGTTTTATGCTCGGGCGAGTTGGCCAGAGGCGAGTAGTGGGTGCTCCATTTGTTGTTGTGATTGAGTCACCTGGGTGCTCCATTTGTTGTAACGATGGAGTCACCTGGCTGCCCCAGAGTTGTTGCCTAGGGTCACATTTGGGTTGTGGTTAGCCTCACTGGCTGACCAATAAGGGTGAACCTTAGGAGCCATTAATCTGGGCCATCTTGGTCAACCACTTGTCCATTATGGGGTGGACGGGTGCAATAATTAGGGATGTCTGATTGATTACATTTTTGATGGAAATGGCGCCAGAGGAGCACGAATCCGATGGAGGTTGTAGCCCATCTTTGTAGCTTGCGGAGCGAAACCTTAGCGGCGAACTAAGTTGGAATAGACCTTTGTAAAAGCCCGGTGGTGGTCTCTACTTGATTCACATGTCTAAGGTAACGTGTGTAATATCAAGCGACTACCTTTTGTGGGTAAAGTTGTACACCTCTGCAGAGTGTAAATCTATTCGAATAGCCGCGTCCTCGGTTATGGATACGCTCGGAGATTTCGAATGAGGGGTAGAATTCCTTTTATAAAATTTGTGTTCCCTGGGCGCTTCGGTAAGAGGTCATGGTTTTACCTCGAAGAGACCTTGGCCAGCTCCAAAGGGGTCATGGCTGGCTTGCGAAGTGGTTCAGGGGCTGGTCTTGTGTAGCTATGGAGTGGGTGCTCCAGGGAGGTCTTGGTGGGTGCCTTAGGAGTGAGTGGGTGCTCACTGTCTCCTTTGAAAATCAAATGTAATTATGTATTATTGTTTTAACTTGAGCTTTGAAATCTATACATGTTATTTACTGTCAAATTTTGCTTTCTGCAAACTAACCATACAGCTCTCGTTGTCAAGCCGTGCATGATATTACTTGCATACCTTACCCCTGACTTGTTGAGTACATTCAAAGTACTCATTGGCTTGTGCCTGCTTGCTTTTTGATCGTGAGGTTGGAGATCCGGTGACGAGTGCTCTCGGGAGGGAGCTCTTTTGAAGACCTTGTGCGCTAGGGCGTCCTCCACTTGGTAACTTTGTGGGCTAGCCAGATGGACCTTGTATTTACTTTGTTTCGATGTGGTGTGTTGTCTCTTTTGCTATTAGCCTTGAAAGGCACCCTTGTACTAACCTTGACCTTAAGGTCCTTGTTAATATATGTGATATTTTGGTCTTCTTCTCTTTGTGCGTCTTTGTATGGATTTGATTACACTTATATTGGATGCATGCGAGCTAGCCAATCGATCTGGGGATCGGCTCGGTGTGCAGGCAAGACCTCGAGGAGGTCTTGGGATCTCTGGCAGTCTGGCGGACCTCCTCTCGAGAAGGTACAGAGCGGTACTACTGCTCCTCCATCTTGAGTACCGCTGCGACTCAAAAAATCCTTGTGGCCTCCCTGGTGCTTTCCGAGAAGAGTTCCTCACAGAGGTGGTATCATCAAAATCCCAACCAAATTAGTAATACAGTTTTGAAAAGGAATTTATTTCAGATAAATGGAATATGAACAGTCATAAATTAAATTTCACTAAGTACTAGTTGAATCTGAGAACATTCACAAAAATTTTCAGAATTTTTACAATTTATTTGCTATTTTTAATACCTTAGTCAAACTAGTTGTGTTTTGGTCAAATTAGAAAACCAAAACCCTAAATCGACCGAACTCGAACCCTGTTCCGACCCGAGCCACTCTAGTCGACTTGATCGAACCGCGTCGCTCCACCAAACCCGAGTCTGACTCAAACCAAACCGTCGCACCGCTTTTCTTCTGTCGCTAACAAGCGAGCCCCGTTTGTCAGCACCGTCTTCTCCAACACGCCGCCTAAGCCGCCCGACGCTGGCATAGCCGCATGCGCACCATGACGACACCACTCGCCACGTCAAGCTTCCGCGACCGCTCTCGAAGAATCGCCTGGACCTTATCTTCTCCCCGAGCCTATCCTCTTTCTCCCTCTCGCTCTTTCTCACTCTCTCCGCTCAGTTCTTGGTTTCGACCGGGAATGAGATGTTGAGCTAGTGCCCATATTGGTATCGCTCGAGCACCCGCGACCTCACCGCCGAGTTCCACGTTCAACTCCGCGCTCGTTTTGCCCAGTCCGAGCTCTTCCTATCTAGTGAATTGCCGGGGACGACTTCTTCATTCTTAACTCCAGCGGCCAAGGTCCCATGAGCCCTTAAGCGTTCCAGTGAGTCCCTCTCAACGTCGCTTTGTCTTTTAAGATTGCATCTTTGTGCTGAATCTACCGCCGAGGTTAATTTTGTTTTAAGGCATCATCGAGGGAGAACGAGCTTTTCTTCTCCAACCTCGGTCAATCGCCGTCGTTCTAATGGCCTTCTTGAGGCTTCTGGAAGCTCGAAGCACCTTCTCCACAGGAGCAGCTCCTTCGTCCCCACCTCCAACCAGACGGGAGCTCGCCGCCGGCATCCTTGGGACTCCGCGTCGCCACTAACGTCTTCGCAAGGATCTTGCGCACCCAGTGCGACCAACCCGGAGTCCGGAGCGCCTTTATTTCATCGGATCCCTTTCCTCACCACCGTGTTCGCGCTCAGAAGAGCTCCGGTGAGCTGCCGGTGAATTAGGATTAATGAAAATCATTAGTAATTAATCAGTTCATTTAAATGTGTGTATTACATGTAGGCCCCACTTTCTAAACATGATTAAAAACCTAATAAAAATACATTTAAATCTCTAAGTCTGTGACATGTGGGCCCTCATGGCCGGTTAAGTAATTGTGCAAACCATGAAGTACGTTTTCTATTAAGGGAAGCGTATTTCTTAACTGTTTAACCCAGAGTAACGTTTTTGTAAGCCGAAGACGTATTAATCGAATATGCCTTCGACGTCACTTCGACCGGGCTCGGTCAAAGTTGACTCGATCAAAGCCCTCGCCATGGGTCCCACTAGTCAGTGACCATGGGCTATCTGAACGTGCATGTAAAAAGTAATTAATTATTTTAGAAATTCCGAAACGAATTAAAATCACACTAAAAATTCATTTGACTTAGAAAATTCATAACTAATTCAATTTAGCTCCAAATTGAATGAAACCAATTTTGTTGGTTTTCATTTTTAGTGTACTATTAAATGGAATAGATTTTAAGTATGTTGCTACTACATAAAATATAGAAGTTAAATTAATGTCTAAAAAGAATTGTTTTTACACTAGAAAATGGTTTAAACTTCAAAAATTCATAAGTATTTCATCTTAACTCCAAATAGAGTAAAATTAAATTTTTAATTCAAAATTTTCCTATACTTTAACTTGGAATAAGTTTGATTTATGTTTCTATTTCAAAAAATTTGTTATTCGATTTATTTGTACAATTATACCTTTAACTTGTTAAATTCTTAGAAAATCCAATTCCTCTTGGACTAAAACTTCCACCTAAAATATTTAAAAATAAAACCCTACCCACTGTGTATGCATGTTTGATGAAAATGAATTTTTGTTATTTTCGGTGTTATTCGTTCTTTTGCTCGATCGATAGATTTTGACAATTTGGGTACTTACGAGAGTGATCCTCAGCAGCAAGAAGACTATCTCTAGCAAGGCAAATAGTTCCTCCTTTGATGCATGTTGATCCTATTATATTCGCATGCTAATATTTTAATTTCAACTGTATGTATGCATGCTATGTTAATAAGTATTTTCTCAGTTCGCGATAGTTAACCTGAATAGCTACATGAACTGTAGGTAAATATCCATCCTTTACCACTGAGCCTAGGTTTATATCTGCTGTGATTTAGAGCTCAATGTATGGACTCTAGTCACTTTATATTTAGTATGCGAGTTGTTGTCGCTTAGCCATGCTTAGAACGGTAGTCTAGGGATCATCGCTTCGGCGATGGTCATTACAACACCACTTTAAATACTTGAGTTAGGGTACTCATATATGTATTATATTTGAAAAAACTAAAACTTAAAACAAAAAAAGATTTAGATTTGGGCACATGGATGATGGTGTGATTATTGGGTGTGTGGTTGTGTGCCCGAGTCAACAAGGACCGAACATCTTGTCACACTGAACCAAGCATTATTGTGTGCATCCACATGAGGGTATTGGGAACCCCTCATGACTTAGTATTTTAGCATGTGTTAGCTCCGAATCGCAGGTTGGGGGTTGTGAGTTGTGTTAAAAAAAAGGAAATGTGTTGTTGTTGTTGGGTGTGCGGGAGTGGTTTCCTGGCTAGGTTCTCTGCACCAAGGGGTATTGTAGTTGTCCGAGGCTTACCTGAGGGGTAGTTGACTGAGGCTTTACAATGACCCCAATACAATGTATGGGTTTTCATCCATATGGGTGGCTCGTAGTTAATACATAACATTGGAAAGCGTCTCGTAGGACTTAGCCTTGTCGGCATACCTAAGGAAGTGTGCTCAATAGCTTGTCAAAAAGGTGGTCTGACATGTGGGTAAAGTTGTACACCCCTGCAGGGTCTAATCTATTCAAATAGCCATGTCCTTGGTTATGGATACGCTTAGGGAGGTTTTTCAAGAGTTACACTATAACATTTTGATAAAACTTGAGATTGGGTGGTACGAATGGGTAATTCGTGCTATTGTTTAGATGGTTGTTGGGAAGTCATCTCTAGGTTGTTAATTATGTTTATAATTATTGTCTCACTGATATTTGATCAATTAAAAACTGTTTTGGTAAATTGCCTTCAATCTATTACATTATTGCAAATGAAATGTTGCTTTACGCTGAGAATGAACTCTATAGTCGTCTCCATTGAATCAAGCTTGCATGTAGCTATGTATAGGTTTGTTAATCATAAGTCTTATGAGTACAATTTTTGTACTCAACTGCATTGTCTATTTGTTGTAGAGGAGGTTGACCACCAAGGGGTTAACGATTGTGAGGCTGACTTCGCTCTCGATGACTAGCTCGGCGTTTTCGGTCGGTTGCCTTGTGGGTAAGGGCAGCCGATTGGCTTTTGTTACTGCCATCTTTATGGCCTGTGTTTTCCACTGCAGACTTTACCTTTTTGTATAAAGTCTTAGTGTATGTTGTACATGTTGTAAATTATGAAGATTTCGGTAATGTAATAACTTGTGTATGGAGTTGATGCTTATTTTTGTGAGGTGTAGGTGTACTGTTGTTCTGGGGAAGCACATGATACACCAAGAATGGGGAAATTGGATTTGTGATGCTAGGACCAACAGAAAGGTTAAGCATTACAAATTAAATTGGCCATGGCTCTCACGACAATTCTCTACGACGATTGTCAGCATAACTTTTCTGTCAGGATTGAGCCACTCTCAATCGTTCTGTTATCATTCTTACTTTACTCTCAGCATCTTTAATCAATTCAGGTCCAAAGAACTAGTGTTCTCCTACTTGATCCCAATGGAGAGGGGTTCTACATTGTCTGCCGTACAACACTTCAAATGGAGATATTTACAAGCTGGCTTGATAGCTATTGTTGTACGAGAATTCTGCCTAAAGAAGATTCTGATCCCAACTCTTCCCATAGTCTATAGCACAGGCTCGAAGCATGTCTTCCAAATCTGGTTTACACGTTTAGTTTGTCCATCTGTTTGGGGATGATATGTTATACTGAAGTTGAGTCTAGTCCCCAAGGCTTCATGCAAGTTCTTCCAAAATCTAGATGTGAATTACGATCCTTTGTCAGACACTATCCTTTTGGGCACTCCATGTATACAAACGATCCTAGCCATATACAATTATGCTAATTTACTACTTCTGTAAGTGGTCTTGACTAGTATAAAGTGTGCAACTTTAGTCAAACGGTCAATCACAACCCAGATGGAATCATATCCCAATTGGGTCCTAGAAAATCCGGTGATAAAGTCCATACCGATTTGTTCCCACTTCCACTCAGGAATTGCTAAAGGCTGCAACAATCTAGCTGGCCTTTGATGTTCTACTTTGACTCTTTGGCAAACATCGCATTGTGCAACAAATTCAGTAATCTCTCACTTCATACTGACCCACCAATACTTTTCCTTCAGATCCCGGTACATATTGGTACTTCCCGGATGAATGGAGTAATGTGATTTATGAGCTTCCTTTAGAATCAACTACTTTATTTCTTGGTGATCAAGTACAAAGATGTGGTTACTGAACCAAACTGTACCTTGCTCATCCTCAGAAAATCCCGGGGCTTTGTGTAACACCTTGATTTTGGAGCCTTTTTGAAAATTTCAAAATAAAAAGAACCATTTTGTTTTGATGAGAATTCAAAGCTTAACTTGGATTTTTTTAGAATGGATATCAATTGACTAAATCAAACTTCAACTAAAACTCTCTTTTGGTCTGTTGGATTTGTTGGAGTTTTGGTGATCTCTCCCTTTCTGGGCTGGTTTTGTTCTTCTTTGGTCCAGACCTCCTTAGGTCTAGACCTCCCAAGTGCTTGGACCTTCCCGCGTCCTTCAAGACCTCCCTGTGTCCTTTAGGACCTCCTCCTCGCTTATTTGGACCTCCCCGTGTCCTTTAGGACCTCCCTGTGTCCTTTAAGACCTCCTCCTCGCTTAGTTGGATCTCCCCGTGTCCTTCAGGATCTCCCCGTGTCCTTCAGGACTTCCCTGTGTCCTTTAGGACCTCCTTCTCGCTTAGTTGGATCTCCCCGTGTCTTTCAGCAAATCCCTGTGTCCTTTAGGACCTCCTCCTCGCTTATTTGGATCTCCCTGTGTCCTTCAGGACCTCCCTATGTCCTTTAGAACCTCCTCCTCGCTTAGTTGGATCTCCCCATGTCCTTCAGGACCTCCCTGTGTCCTTTAGGACCTCCTCCTCGCTTATTTGGATCTCCTTGTGTCCTTTAGGACCTCCCTATGTCGTTTAGGACCTCCTCCTCGCTTATTTGGACCTCCCCGTGTCCTTCAGGACCCTCCCTCGTTCATTTGGCCATCCCTATGTCTTTTAAGACCTCTCCTTTGGAGATCTTAGCCGTCAGGACCTCCCTTGTTTAGATCTTGACCGTTAAGACCTCCCCTTTGGAGATCCTAGCCGTCAGGACCTCCCTTGTTTAGATCTTGACCGTTAGGACCTCCCCCTTAGGGATTTGACCGTCAAGACCTCCCCTTCGAGGATCTGACCGTTAGGACCTCCCCTTTTGGGATCTGACCGTTAGGACCTCCCCTTTGTGGATCTGACTGTCAGACCTCCCCTTTGAGATTCTGACCGTCAGGACCTCCCCTTTGGAGATCTTAACCGTCAGACCTCCCCTTTGAGGATCTGACCATCAGGACCTCCCCTTTTGGGATCTGACTGTCAGGACCTCCACTTTGTGGATCTGACCGTCAGGACCTCCCCTTTGGAGATCTTAACCGTTAGGACCTCCCCTTTGAGGATCTGACCGTCAGGACCTCCCCTTTTAGGATCTGACCGTCAGGACCTCCCCCTTAAGGATCTGACCGTTAGGACCTCCCCTTTGGAGATCTTAACCATCAGGACCTCCCCTTTGGAGATCTTAACCATCAGGACCTCCCCTTTGAGGATCTGACCGTCAGGACCTCCCCTTTTTAGGTCTAACCGTCAAGACCTCCCTGTCCCTTGGACCTCTTAGCCCTCTGGACCTCCTTGTCCACGGGACCTCCTCCCCAGTCTTTTTTGCAAGGACCTCCCTTGCGGGTTGAGGCCACCTTGTGGTCAGGACCTCCGGTCTTGTGCTCGGACCTTCCCCGTTGGTGAGGACCTCCCCTTGAGCTTTGACTGGCCCCATTTGTCAACCACAACCTCTTTCTTTATCCTTTGACCATGTCCTTTGCACTTGGAAGTCTTCAAGCATTTAATACCTATTGTGCCGCATTAAATGCTACCACCTTTTGGCAGCACTGAGCTACCTTTTGTCTTATCTTTTACCAACTCCTATCATTTCTTCACCAACTCTTGAACACGTATACCCTTGGAAATCTGGGCGGCTCTGGCTATATAAGCTTGGGCAGCCCTTCCTCTTCACCCTTTTGCTCATTTCCACTCTCCAGCTCACCCGGCTAGTTCTTGGATCTCCTTCCAGCTCTCTAGACCTCCTCCCTTAAGCTTCAGACCTCCTCCAGCAAGCTCCTTGGACCTCCTCCAAACTGACCAAACCTCTCTGTTGGTTTATTTTGGTGTTCTATTGGAAGTTTCTTTGGATCTTATTTGAGCTTTGTATTGAGTTGCTTTAGTTTCCTCGTGTAGATTGTGAAGACATTGAAGAGCAAGAGCTCTCCGAAGAAGAAGAAGACACCCAAGCCTTTGAGCAAGGCAAGTTACACCCTTGACCATGTTGCACCCATTATCTCAACATATTTATGTTCCATTTCAAATGTTACTGCATGCTTACTTTACTAAGTATTTCAATACCTGTCTTTAAATTCCTTGTATGGCCACTGTCAACTTTGAACTGAACATGATTGTCACCCTAGGTAAAAACCTGGCTAGTGCAATGGTATGGGCCAGGACCTTTTCAAAAATAAAGCTTAGCCATGCATAGATAAAGAATCTTGATTTGGGAAATTTTAGCCAAAAAATTTTTACCACTTATCTAAATGTTTTGAACCGTGGCATTGGTGTGTCATGGAGGTTTGCAAATGACCATGGCATTGGTGTGTCATGGAGAATTTTGCACATGACCATGGCATTGGTGTGCCATGGAGGTTTTACAAATGTTGTGGCAAAGCAAGGTATAATGGAAAGTGGATTAGACTTGGGTGGAGTTGGTTGTCTGGTTGGTGCATGTCCATGCACGGGATCGTGCCTGTAATGGTTGATCGATGCCCTGGGGTTGTGGTTAGCCACCCAGGTCAGTTAAGGACCGGTTTGCGAGTGTATTTTACTATACCCTTTTCGTGCAACCACATGCCCTGTATGGGTGGAACCTGGCTAATTAATTTGCAAAGTTCCATCGCGGTTGATCCGACTGGGGTGTGGGTGGTCTTTTATGGCCTGTCTTTTATGACTATGTAATTCCCACATGGCTCAAGAGGGGGCCCTCGATCTCTACGGGTTTCTATCCGTAGGGTGAAATGAAACAGAGTAGGGTGGATTGCGGTGGAATGATGCATTGTAAAGGCCTTGTGGTAATCTCTTAGTCGCACACCTTCGAAAGTGTGTGAGTAGACAGTATAAGTGGATTACCTCTTGTGGGTAAAGCTGCACACCTCTGCAGAGTATAAAACTATTCGAATAGCCGTGTCCGCGGTTATGGACATGCTAGCAAAGCTGGTCAAAGTTAGACTTCTGGTTTGTTTTCAAAATGGTTGGTTAAAAATGGTTTTGGATTTCTATCCAAATGGGTTTGGCAGGGAGCCATGTGACAGGAGGGTATCCTTCACCATCTTATTGATGAAAGTTATCCAACTGTAAAATGAGACTTTGAAAATGAATTTTAATTATTGTTATATGCTTTGGAACTTAATACTTGTAATTGGAAACAAACTTGGCTTTATGCAAATCAACCATATGATGCCTTCCTTTGAGATATTCATTTATGCATGTCATTCTGTTAATTGACGGGTGCACCTTGCGAGCACGGTTGTTGTGCTCATTCTTGCTTGATTAATCATTGAGCAGGAGAGGACTATGAGGAGGATGAACCGCAAGATGACTAGGCTGATCTCCAGCCAATTGCCTGTGGTGTATTGGATGGACTTGACTTTTGTTTCTGCTATGTATTTTGTTCTTGTCGGTTTGTAAGCAAGTCTTGTAATCAACTCTTTTGTGATAATAAAGTTTGCGTTGATGTATGCTGCCACTTATGTATGCTGTGTGAACTAGCCATTGATCCTTGGGACTAGTTCGGTTCATAGGAGATTTAGGACTTTTCCAAGTCCCATGACCTCCTTGGGTTGGCCTCTTGACCTCCCCCTCAGGTCTGGTCGTGGCTCTCAGGAAGGTCCTAAGTCTCAAGACCTCCTCGGGCTAGTTCCCTGGACCTCTAGGAGGTCTGGCTGGACCTCTTGGGAGGCCTTAGAGGACTGCCCGAGAGATCCTCTGGACCTCCTGGGAGATCCTGGTGGACTCCCAGGGAGGTCTTGGAGGACCTCTCGGGTGAAGCTCGGTTGGGTCGTCACACTTTGCCTCTTTTCATGTTCTTCTTGATTTCCTTAATGTCTTCATCTTCTTGCTGATTTTCTCTGATGTAACTCTGAACAATCAATTGAACTTCTAAGGTGTTTACACAACCCTGGTTAACAATCTCTAAATTCAGATGCCTCAATTCTTTATACAATCTTGGCTAACTCCCCTAAACCAACATATTGTTGCAATACCCTTTTCGACTCAGGGCATCTGCCACTACATTTGCTTTGCCTGGATGATAATGGATTCCAAGGTCATAATCATTTATCAGTTCTAACCATCTCCTTTGCCTGAGATTGAGTTCTAACTGAGTGAAGATGTATTTCAGGCTTTTGTGATCTGTGAAAATCTCACAGCTATTACCGATGAGATAATACCGCTAAATTTTCAAGGCATGCACAATTGTGGCTAACTCCAAATCATGCGTCAGGATAATTTTCTTCATGAGACTTTAATTGGCGAGATGCATAAACCACGACTTTTCCTTCTTGCATCAGCACACATCCAAGGCCCTGACGAGAGGCGTCACAGAAAATCTCAAAGTCCTTATGGATGTTAGGTAAGATCAACATAGGTGCAGAGACTAGTTTTTTCTTCAACTCCTGGAAACTTTGCTCACAAGCATCTGTCCATTCAAACTTCTTCACTTTCTTCAAAAGCTGAGTCATAGGTCTGGCGGTTTTGGAGAACCTTCGATGAATCTTCGGTAATACCCAACTAAACCAAGGAAACTCCTTACTTCGATGACGGACTTAGGTTGCTTCCAATCCATTACGACTTCAACCTTGGCGGGATCTACTGCAACTCCTCCTTCTGACATGATGTGTCCGAGAAAAGCTACTTGGCTTAGCCAAACTTCACTTTTACTGAATTTGGCGTAGAGTTGCTGCTCCCAGAGTTTTTTCAAAACTGCCCTGAGATGCTTCTCATGTTCTTCTTCATCCTTTGAGTAGATTAGAATGTCGTCAATGAATACAACCATAAACTTATCCAAGAATTCCATGAATACTTTATTCATCATATTCATGAAATAAGCCGGTGCATTCGTCAATCCGAATGACAATACTGTGAACTCGTACAGTCCATATCTTTTGGTGAAAGCAGTCTTGGAGATGTCTTCTAGTCTGATCTTCAACTAATGATAACCGAATCTTAAATCAATCTTGGAGAAAACACTTGCTCCTTTTAACTGATCAAAGAGATCGTCGATCCTGGGCAAAGGATACTTGTTCTTGATCGTGACCTCATTGAGTGATCTGTAATCCACACACATCCTCATACTATTGTCCTTCTTTTTGACAAACAGTACCGGTGCTCCCCACGGTGATGAACTTGGCCAAATGTAACCCTTGTCTTGTAATTCTTCGATTTGTTTCTTCAATTCTGCTAACTCATTGGTGGGCATTCTGTAGGGTATCTTTGAAATTGGGGTCGTCCCTGGGACTAGGTCAATTAGGAACATAATGTCTCTATCTGGTGGTATACTAGGTAATTCCTTAGGAAATACATACGGGTATTCTTTTACCACTGGAATGTCTTCTAACTTTACTTCCTTCAAACTGGTCAGAATAGGACTCTCCCTAACAGAGGTCTCAGGTCGGAATTCTACTTTAATTCCTTGCTCATTTGTGAGGGTGATAGACCTATTGGCACAGTCTATCTGACCTTGATTCTTGGCTAGCCAATTCATTCCGAGAATCACATCCATCCCTTGGGAGTGCAAGACTATTAAGTCTGCCACGAAGGATACTCCTAATATTTTCAAGGTAAGGTTTGGGCATAGGGAACTATTCCTCATTTCCGAGCCCGAAGAATGGATTAACATAGGGTTAACTAAGGGAGAGATAGATAACCCATATTTTCCCACAAACTTATTTAAAACAAAAGAATGTGAAGCTCCTGAATCAAATAAAACTGACGCTAGTACTGAATTGGCAAGGAACGTACCAAGAACTACATCATTGGAGGTGCGATCTGAGCTTCTTAAAATTTGTTATTTATTAATAAAGTTGTGATATGATTTTGTTACCATATTTGTTTCTTGTGTGGACTAGCTCTGATCATGGGATTAGTTAGAAATTGTGATGTGATTCACACGTAAAAGCGGCGCTAGTCTTGAATTGGCAAGGAACGTACCAAGAACTACATCTGGTGCAGTCTGAGCTTCTTCAGCTGTGATGTGATTCACACGTCCTTTCATGAACTGAATTAATTGCTTTACTGCTGGAGTGCCGCTAGAGGTTGGAATTCCCTGAGTGGGCTTGGCCAGAGCTGCTAGTTGCTACTTCTTTGGGCACTTGTTGGCATAGTGCCCCAATTCATTGCAATGGAAGCAAGTAACTTTTGCAGTAGAGGTAGGTACCTTCTTCGGAAGTAGGCCTCCGGGAGAAGTGTTGCGGAGACCAGAGTTGATTGGGTGCTGAGCTGGCACATGTGCTTTGGATGAAGGAGACTGGAATTTTTCGTGCTGAGGTGGCTGAGGTTGAGTGGTGCGGGGCTTGGGAAACCCCCAGAGTTGAACTTCTGATTTGCCATCCTCCTTTTGCGGTTCTCCATCTCTAGGTGTTTGCCCTCCTAGTGGATAGCTTTGTTCACCAACTACTGAAAGTCGGTGTAGTCTTGAGCAATGAGGCGGACTGAGAGATCAGCACTGAGTCCTTCCAAGAAACGTTCTTGCTTGGCCTCATCAGTTGCGACATCTTCAGGTACATAGCGGGTTAACTGATTGAACTTGTGCAAATACTCATTGACTAAACGGTTTCCTTAGCACAAGGTGCGGCACTCTTTCTTCTTCAGGGTCACCATGCCTGATGGGATGTGTGCATGACGGAAAGCCTACACAAACTCATCCCAAGTAATAGTCTGAGCATCAGCGTGAGACTGGGTGAAATTGTCCCATCACTCTAATGTTGGTCTATTCAGCTGGTGAGAGGTAGAAAAAACCTCTCATGATCAGTGCGCTGGACCATATCCAGTTTCTTGCCGATTGCCCTAAGCTAGTCATCAGCTTCTATTGGCTCGGTGCTACTGGAGAAAGTTGGAGGACGCATCCTCATGAACTCAGAGGTTGAGTTGTTGCTACCGCTTGTAAGTTCTGCGTGTTGTTGATTGATTGCACGAGTAGATTAATCAGTTGGGCCTGGTTGGCCATCATTTGGTGCCAATCAGGTCCTTCAGCTGGAGGGGGTGGTCGCGGTGGAATCAGGTTCTCTTGATCACCCACATTCTCTCTATCCTGACTGCTAGTGCTGCCACTGCCATTGCGAGTAGTCACCATCTGCTAGATCTCCAAAGACTTAGGAAAGAGAGGAGAAACTAAGGGGTAGAACGGAAGAAAACAACCCAAACGAAATAACTAACTCAAAAACTTTCCAAATAACTTTAATAGCTTTATACAACGTTCTACTTGATGTTTGCAGTCTTCGACAACGATGTTCTCTTAACAGCTTCAGGTCTTATGGTCTCAGACACAATGTTTAATAATCTTGAGACCATCTATAGAAATTTTCCAGGGGAAGGGGATCCATTTAACATTGTAAAATAGTGAAGAGAGAATTAGGTAAGAAAGAATCGCTAAAAGAAACTAAGGATAGAAAGATGACCAAGATGAGGTGAGAACAAATTATTTTTCTTGTTATATAAAATAAGTTTTGAAGTGTTCTAACTATCGGCCTTTCAAACTAGGTTATGACCTATAGTCGATATGGCTCTGATACCACTTTTATCGAACCCGGGAGCGAAGGATCCCAGAATTTAAATAATTTGAAATACTGGGATTCAAATATGTTCAAAGAGGTAACTTGCCTTGCCCCAAATCTTGAGGATCTAACTCTTCGAATAGTTCGGGTTCACCGGAGTCGTCGAAATCTACACATGAAAATGAAGCAAATTCAAATAAATTCAAATGAACTCCAAATTAAATAATTTTAGTGTGGATAGCTAGATCTTGATTTTTGATGAATTTAGAAATATGAATCAGTTGAATCGGAGCTCGAACAAAGGAGAACGTGCTTTGGGAAGTTTGAAAATACATGAAATGATGAATTTGTGAATTTTTAGAATTAATTTTCTAAAGGAAAATCAATTTATTGAGTCATGCTGACATCAGCGACCAGAAAAAGATTTTTGGCCAAAATATTTTTGTATAGGAAAAAGGGAAAAGCCATGTAGACAGCCACGTGGCTTGACACGTGGACTGGAGGGCCGACGTGGCCGTGACGTGTGCGCCAGGTGGCTGCCACGTCGGCGCGGTGGATGGTGGTGGCTCGGGCGCGTAGGCTCGCCGGTGCTACGTGCCATGGCGAGCCAATCGGGTGGTACCAAAAGGACAGGGGCGACGTGATGAACCTGATGCTCCCCTTTGTGGTGACAGAGTGGGGAGAATTGGCCGGCGGCGTGGAGGAATAACGGTGGCGAAGATAGGGCTCTGGCGGCAACTATGCTCAGGCGGTTCTTGGACGGAGCTAGTGTGCGCACGAGAGAGGCCATGGGCTGGCGTGCCGGAGGTGTGGTCGGAGTTGAGGACGAGCCCTCGTTGGTGCCGAAAATGAGAAGAACCGAGCTTCAGGTGACGAGGTTCAATGGCGAGACGAAGGCGAGACAGAAGAGGGGGATGAGGGGGGAAGAAAGAGGAGAAGGAGAGGCGTCTAGGGCGCCCATTTATAGGGGCCGAGGAGGAGAGAAGGTGAGGGTCGACTGCATGGGCGGATGATGGCACTTCGGCCGGCGCAGGATATGGCGTGGCCAGCGAGGTTCGCGGTGAGAGATAGAGAAGGGCATGGGTGCGGCTTGATGGGGCATTTAATGCGCGCGACTTTGAGGAGGGTCGGTGAGGGAAACGTGCCGGTGAGGAGGACTTTGCCAACGGTAGTGATGCGAGCGGCATGGGGGCAGCAACGGGAAGAAAAGGGGTGGGAAAGAAGGAGCTGACAGGTTGGGCCCGCCTGTCTGCGGGGGAGAGAGGAGAAAGGGTAAGGCGGGCTGCAAGGCAGCAGAGTGGGAGGTTTACGACACGAGAATGGGTCAGGCGAAGGAAAGAAAAGCGGGCCAAGAAAAGGAATTCAGCCCGAAGCGATTTTTGGATTTTTGAAACTTTTCCGAATTACAGAAATGGAGTTTATTCATTTTGCTTTTAAGAAAATAACTAAAAGAGTCCAAAAATTAAGGAAAAATTCACGTAAATTTCCTAACTTATTTTGAACCTAATAAAATTATTTTCAACTCATAATTTGTAATTAAATTTGCAAATAATTTATTTTGCCTTTAAACTAATTAGGAAAAACTTTTAAAATTCTAGAAAATTCCAAAAATAATTAATTTTTATATTTATCTCGAAAAGCAAATTTGGGCTATTACAAAAAGCACGATCTTGAGTGGCTAGGCTTGAAACCTAAAAAAAACTATTTTGCAGATTAAAAAATATATTTTTAAATACACTATTGTTTTTGTTTAATTCTTTTTCTGAATAAAAATAATATTTTTCATCATTTATTTAATTTTATTGGGGCTTTTTTGGCCTTCGGGCCAAGCTTGTGTGCTGGAAATCAAGGCTCGACCCTAGCTAGGCCTAGCCCCAAAAACTCAGACCGGGTTGGCTGGGCTAGGCTGCCCATGAACGGATCTATCCACAGCTTTAAGGGTAGATGGGATGAACCCATTAAGTATTTGGTGGTTGTTCTAGCATTTGGGAATTTTTTGTGAAATAATATTATTTTAAAAGGAAATTACAAAAGTAAATTGTCGAAAAAAGTTACAAAATAGGCTACTATCACCATTTGAAATGGCGAAATGGTCCCGTCGCCATTCCAAATGGCGACAGTAGCCTGGAACTGCGCAGAGATGGTCCTGTCGCTACTTCGACCAGTGACATGGCCCTATCGCCATTCCAATTGGCGACTGGACCCTGTCGTCATTTCAACTGGCGGCAGGATCCTCTACCTATTTTTTTACTATCTATTTTCGACCACATATTTTATAGAAAAATCATAATGATATTACAAAACATTCAGCACAACATCATCACATATTTTGTCGACAAGTCACAATGATATTACAGAACATTCAACATAGCATCCTCACATATTTTTGACGAGAATTAGTTTCCTAAATATTAATTAAAAGCCACATAGCCTATGTGGTCGTAGACCTCGTGGCCAATGACCCATGTAGTCATTTGGATCCCAAAGGTCGCCCGATAGGTAACCTGGTAGGGGGGGTCCTGTACCAATTGCACGACTAGATGACTACTAGTAGAAGATTTGAATTGGCACTTCAACTTGGTTCCAAGTTTATCCCTTTCATGTGACGAATGAAATATGTCTCCTAATTTTTCCAATCCATACAACGTTTCTGGTCCTAAGTTACTAACAATAACCACTATATGGTTTTATCTCCCACTAACATCAACTGCTGGTCAGTTGGCGTTTTACCAACTACCAACGTTCCTCCGACCAGACGTGACACTTCCAAAGGGCGCCTCTTCCAGGAGTAACTGTCACCACTTCGTCAATTATTTAAAGGAAAATACAAATGACAGGAAGGGGGGTTCGATCAAGCCCAAGGCAATCCGAAGACAACCAGGAAAGATCAACCACAAGACATTTTATCCTTCAGAAGCAATACAATCAGTGTAATTAGGGCTAGTCTGTCATCTTATTCAAGGCACCCCTTATAAAGATCCAGTTCATTGCAATAAAGAGCGACCCCATTCTCATCCAAGAACTCTTTGCCATTTTCCTCTCTTTTATTTCATAAGATCGGCGACTCGATCATCGACAATTTTGTCATCAAATCACAATGATATTACAAATCATTCCAGTACCAATCAAGATGTCGTGCACAATCCTCCACAGCGTATCCCGCCACCACCCGTTGGTGGAGATGGTACGGACACTCAAGGACCAACCCGCAATGGCGAAGGTAATCGAACTGATGGACATTGGTTAGTTAATTCGTCTATTTCTATCCCCACAACGCATGATGGGTTGGACAGGACAAATCGGAAGGTCGGAGGGAAATTCGAGTCATCGAACACCCTCTGCTATCGGGAATCCTCTAAGCCCTTCGGTAACAATTCAAAACCTGCAACGAGTTCATGACATTTTGAATAACCCAGATCCTGCTCTAGCAGAGACTCCAGGTTATATTCAACTTGTAGGGTAGGTATCAGAGATTCTCCAACAGACCATGCAACATACAGAAATATTCAGGGGACAAAGGAACTCACAAAGTCACACTATGACTTTTTCCTAGCGTTCCTCCCTTAGTAGGGGACAATATGGTCGGACGGTGGACCGATCAATACACAGGCCTACTCGAAGATTCCGGCAAGGGAGACACAAGGGAAGACAGCTCTTTCTTGCAGCTACTCCCCCCCCAACCCGTTAAGAAGAGCGGCCACTTGGCTCGGGTGATCTTCGACATTGCCTAAACTAGGCGGTCTGTCAAAGACATTTTTCCAACGTCCACGACCGGATTGATACACCGAATACTCAGTATGCTAATATAAGGAATTGGTCTCCAACCGACTACAATCCGGATCCTCTTCAAAGAAGGCGCCCTAACTCTATTACAGGCTATCGAGCATTCTCGGTAGGAGTAACATCCCAATTTTTAGAAGTTTAATTTTTTTTTGAGTAGTTTAACTTTGTAGGAAAATTCACCAAAAGTTTAATTGAAGTAAAATAAAGCTTAATGTAGACTTTCAAAAGCAAAACAATTTAATATGATTAATCTCAACATCAACTATTATCAAAATTGTTTTGTTTGAGTTCTATGTGTTTGGGTATATTTTCTAGATTTTTCTAGAATTTTTTCGAGTGCATTTGCTATTTTCTAGTTGCTATTTGAATTTTTAGCATTTTCTAAAAAGTAAAAGGCTTTAAAATCTCATAAAAGAATCTTGGGCCGAAACCATCCCTTCAGCCCATTTCTATTTCCATCTTTAGCCCAATCCCACGTGGCCCGCTCCTTTCCTCTCTCTCCCGCCCGCGTTGGTCCCACCTGTCGGTCGCTACGGCACCACTTGCGACGCGACCGCGTCTGAGCCGCACCCGCTGCCATGTGGGCCCCTCCTACCATGTCAGCGTCGTCTTCAAGCTAGAGTCTTCGCGTTCATGTCTGAGCCGGATTGCCGCTACACCGTGTTCCTCCCGGTTTCACCCTTCTCTGGCCCTATTTAAAGGCCCCGTCCATGTCAAAATCTCCGCGCCGCCTCCCTCCTTCAAAACCCTAACTCGCCCTTGGAGATTGTGCTATCTTTTCGTTGATTGAAGCCTTTGAAATCTTTGGCCGCCAAAGTTTTCTCTGCTGTCTTGCGCCGTCGCCGCGAGCCTTTGTCTTCACCATCACCAGATTCGGGGTCGCCGTTGCGTGTTCAACTCGATGCGTGCATGATCTTCGCCAGAGAGACCCCGCATCGCCTCGCCTCGCCGCAATTAAACCTTGTCGCTCCACTGCTCTTCTTGTCGTCGCCGCCTTTGTTGTCATCGCCGGTGTCTTTTGACCACGTCACTGAGATCCTCATCGCCTCCTCTACCCAGCGCATCGCTCCATCGTTGTTGGAGAGCCTCTAGTCGCCGAAACTTGTGCTCATCGGAGTGTGGCCGCCGTTGAGCCACCGTGTGCGTCCACCTCAGCATCCACCTCAGCACCAGTGCCCCGTGTTGCCCACGTGTCACTGAGTCATCGCCGAGTCAGCGTATGCATGGCACCCCTACCCTTAACCTAGATTCAAACCCAAGTGGACATGATCCACGGTGAGCCATCTCACTAACAAGTGGGTCCCACATGTCAGAGGAATTTTTTTCCCTTTTTAGCTGAAAATCCACTTCTGACGTCAGCTGATGTCATAATTATCTTTTCCTTCAGAAAAATAATTCCAGTAAATACATAAATTATTATTTTCATAATTTCATGTGATTTCAATCTTCCAAAAGCCATAACTTCTTCATCCGAACTTCGATTGAGTGTATTCAAATATCTAATTTCATCTAAATTCAAGCTCTATTTATCTAAGATTTTTGTTTAATTTGTGGAGTTTTTTTATCTCTATTATTTATTTATTTTGTCACACACCTAATTAAGTGTGGTCAAACTCTTTGAGTTGATTAATCTCTTGTGGGAAAAACTGTACAACCTCTGCAGAGTGTTAAAAACTATTTGAATAGATGTATCCGTGGTTTTGGACGTGCTCGGGGATTTCACATGAGAGATAGAGTTTCTTCATAAAATGTGTCGGAGTGTGAATGGGAAGTTCACTTGATGAATATAATGTTTGTTTGATGAATGGGTGATTCACTTGGTGGTTTGTCTCGAGAAGTGAATGGGGAGTTCACTGGTTATTTCAAAACAATTGTTTATTTATTTATTATTCTTTTCAATTACGCATTATAAATTTATTTATTGTATTTATCGTCAATGTTGCTTTATGCAAAAGAACCATACAACTAACCTTTGTTCTAACCTTGCATGAATACTATTTGCATACATTTCTCCACGACTTGCTGAGTGCTTTATGTACTCACGGCTTTACGCCTTTGTTGATCAGTTGAAGAATATCAAGTTGCTCAAGAGTTCTTTCAGAAGAAGGACTATGAAGGTTTTGCGGATTATGATGTGTTCTCCACTCGATTGCATATGGGCATGTTGATTGGTCTTTTCAAGAGTTTCGTTCCATTGCAAGAGTTTATTTGTTTCTTTAGCCCCACATGACAAGTTAAGTAAACATTGATCATAAGGTCCAGTTATTATTACTATTTATTACTTTAAGATCTTTTTAGTTAAATCGAATAAATAGATGGTATTTTATCACTGTTTCTTGTGTGAGCTAGCTACTGATCTGGGACTAGTTCAGAATACACAGAGGATTCTTGAATCATATTTTTGGGTTCGACAGTAGGCCTCCAAGCTGTACGTTAGTCGGACAAGTTCCGACCAGTAAACATAGAGAAGTTCAACGGGACTCAAAACTCGTTAGAATTTCTCCAGATCTATACTACCGCCACCAAAGCTGCTGGTGGTAACGACAACATGATGACAAACTACTTGCCCACGGCCCTTGAAGGATTTGTCCAGTCTTGGTTGCTTAACCTACTAGTCAGGTCAACTTACACTTGGGAGCAGCTCTACGACCTATTAATTGCCAACTTTCAATGGACGTACGACCGCCCCAGAAAGGAGGATGATCTTCATCGGATGAGGCAGGAACCTAACGAGTCTCTTCGCCAATACATTAAGAGGTTCAGCCAGGTCCAAAACTCTATTCTCGAGGTTACAAACTCATCAGTTATTCAGGCTTTTAAAGCAGGATTAAGAAATCGAAGGTTTACGGAGGACATTGCATTGAATCTTCCATGAACAATCGTTGAACTTTTCGATATGGCTGATAGATATGCAGCCACTAGTGAGGCGGTTGAGTGGAGCAAAGCCATCGATCGAAAAGAGAAAATCCTCAACCCGGCCTGGATAAACCAGAGAAGAAACACAAAAAGGCTCTCAAGGGTAAGAAGAATCGCAAGCCCGATAATAAGGTGGTCCTTGTAATTCTTGAAAAGTTTACCAATGGCAAGAAAGATTATTCTGGTCGGAACAAGGCAAAAGCCCCAGCCGATGAATACAAAAAGAACAAGAAGTGGTTTCCACTTCACCTGGCGGCAGGGCATGATATGTGCACCAGCCGAGCCTAGTAAAAGAAGCTAGAGGATTATTTTTCAGGTAATGGTCTCTTCACTTCCGTATAAGAGCATGGAGAGCCAAGTTCCAAGAAGGACAAGGATGGCAACGAAAAATTGGAGTACCAGGAGCTGCAGAACACAGTTGATATGATCTTCGGCGAATCCTCCTCGTATGAATCAAGGCACCATCTGAAGGCTGTGGAGCGGGAAGTGAACCTAGAAAAATCTTCGGTCACCGTCAAGCCATCTAGGTGGTCGGAGACAGTTATCTCCTTCAGCAAAGAAGACTGCCCCATCCCTTCAACTCGACAAGATAGGTTCCTTATCGTCCCTAGAAATGGTCGACAAACTTCCGACCAGGGATACTAATCCACCTTCCACGTAGGTCAAGCACTTGAGACTAAAGATGGCAACAAAACCTTTGAACCAGACCAAAGAGGTTCCGCTCGACAAAGGCGCTTGTCTGGAAAGTGTCAAAATGCCGTCTGGGTCCGGAAATGCTAATTCATCTACACAAAAGGCACTAGTTGGGGCAGGACTCGATCCTAAATAGGAAGAGTCGCTCGTCTCCTTCCTCTGAGACAATTCAGATGTATTCACCTAGCAGGCGTCCGATATGCCTAGAGTCCTCAGGGAGGTGATCGAGCACATGCTAGCTCTCTGGCCTGAAATGAAACCGGTCAAACAGAAGCTAAGGCGCTTCACATTAGATCGGAAGCAGGTAATCCAATCAGAGATTGACAAGCTTCTTAAGGCTAGATTTATTCGTGAAATCGACCAACTAGAGTGGCTCGCTAATCCTGTAATGGTTTGAAAAAGCAACAGGAAATGGCGAATGTGTATTGATTTCACAAATCTCAATAAAGCTTGTTCGAAGGATGACTTTCCCCTTCCACGCATTGATTAACTTCTAGACTCTACTTTCGGGTGTGAGTTGTTAAGTTTTTTAGGTGTGTATTCAGGATACCACCAAATTAATATGAGTAAAGATGATTAGGAGAAAACTTCCTTCATCACACCGTATGAAACTTACTACTATGTCAAGATGTCATTTGTACTCAAGAATGTTGGCGCTACTTTTCAGAGGTTAATGCAAAAAAAAAAACCTTTAATCCTTAGATAGGTCGAAATCTAGAAGTCTACGTTGATGACTTGGTTGTGAAAAGCATCAATGTTGATTATCATATTTCCGACCTACATGAAACTTTCAATAACTTAAGAAGGCATAACCTTAAGTTAAATCTGGAAAAGTGTGTGTTCGGAGTTTCCTCTGAAAAACTTCTTGGGTTCCTAGTTTCGGCTAGAGGAATTGAAGCAAAACTAGCAAAGATATCAGCCATCGACCAGATGCGCCCTCCGACCACAAAGAAAGAAGTCCAAAAACTAACTAGCTGTATGGCAGCACTAAGTCATTTCATAGCACGGTTAGGGGAAAAATGATTACCTTTTTTTAATATTCTTCGAAAACACGGAAGTTTCGAGTGGACTAAAGATGCAAACGATGCCTTTAAAGAGCTCAAGAGGTACGTTACGAATGCCACGATCTTAGTATCTCCAAGATCAGGGAGAAACATTGCTAATATATGTGGCTGCAACACCACAAGCGGTTAGTGTTGTACTACTCGTTGAGAGTGACAACATCCAACGACCAGTATATTATGTAAGCGAAGTCTTACACGGACCAAAGGAACGATACCCACAGGTACAAAAGTTGCTATAGGTCTCCTTATGGCTTCGAGGAAACTAAGGCATTACTTTCAGGCCCATAGGGTGGTCGTATCTACTGGATATCCCCTTGGTCAATTTTTCAGAAATAGATAATCATCAGGACGAATAGCAAAATGGATGGTCGAGCTTGGGGCGTTCAACCTCCATTTTATTTCACAAACAACAATCAAGTCTCATGCTTTAGCAGAATTCATTGTCGAATGGACGAACCCTGAACCCACCCAAGGGCCCGAGTACAAACACAACAAAGAGTGGACAATGTACTGTGACTGCTCCTTGATGCTCAAAGGCTCGGGGGCTAGAGTTGTCATGATATCTCCTACTAGAGAACATATCAAATACACCATTCACTTAAACTTTTCGGCTACAAACAATATGGCAGAATACAAAGGTTTACCGGTAGGACTCCAAGCAGCCAGAGCGCTTAGGATTCGGAGATTACTAGTGAAAGGAGATTCTCAATTAGTAGCAAATCAAGTCAGGAAGGAATATCAATGTTCCAATTCCAAGATGTCATCTTATTTAGTGAAAGTACAAAAATTCAAAAAGCACTTCTTCGGGTTCCAGATCTCACATATTCCTAGAAAAGAAAACTTTCTAGTAGACCAGGTGGCACGGATGGTTTGTACGAGGTCACCTGTCCCGCCCGAAGTTTTTCTCGAGCAACTCGATTCACCCTTGGTGGTCGAGCATTCCTAGGACACAGATGCTCCATTGGAGGTCGTACAGATCGATGCTAGTAGTGATTGGATGACATCGGATTATCTTCAACATGGCACACTTCTTGAAGACAATGTAGAGGCTGATCGTACAGCTCAAAAAGCCAAATCATACACTCTGATCGAAAGTACCCTTTACAAACGGGGAGCTCACGGAGTGTTGATGAGATGCATATCTCAAACGGATGGTATTAAGTTATTATTTGACATACGTGGAGGAGTCTGTGGAGCACATCATTCCTATAGAACTCTAGTCAGTAAAGCCTTCATACAAGGATATTACTGGCCAACTGCCCTCCATGATGCAATAGAACTTATGAAGAAGTGTGTACAATGTCAATTTCATAGTCACAAGTACATCAGCGGCACAAACTTTGCAGATAATACCTCTTTCTTGGCCTTTTGCAACCTGGGGACTAGACATTCTGGGACCTTTTTCCAAAGGCACTTGGGTGCTTTGAGTTCCTTTTTGTAATGATTGATACATTTACGAAATGGATCGAAGCTGAGCCCGTCGTTAAAGTAACAACTAAAGCTACCAAGAAATTCCTCACAAAAAATGTGATCACACGATTAAGTATACCCAGCCGAATACTCACAGATAACGGTACCCAGTTTTCAAGCGAGAATTTTCAGGAATTCTGTGAAGATCTAGGTATCAAGATACATTACACTTCCGTGGAGCAGTCGAGCAAACTAATGGCATAATAATACAAGGAGTGAATCGCCGAGTGTTCGACCAGTTAGTAAAACGATCAGGAGCTTGGGTTCAAGAACTTCCCTCTATGTTATGGGCCATTCGAACAATGAACAATCGTACTATAATGGCCCAAAATTTGGCTTTTCAAAAATCTTTTGAGTAGTTTTGCTCCCTGAAAAATTTCACCAATTTTATTTGATTTAATAAAGCTTAATTAGGAATTTTCCTAAATTAAAAATAGTTAATTTGACTAATGTAAACTTCAATTAAATCAAAACCATGTTATTTGGCTTCCTTGTGTTCCAAGGAATTTTCTGGGATTTTTTCGAGTTTGTTTGCTGTTTATTTGGCCTCCTTGATTTTTTTGCCTTTTCTTTATTCTGAATTTCTCTTTCCTCAACACAAGGCAGCACTGTTCATTATCTTCTTCCAACCGACAGCAAGAACTCCAGAAGCTATACACAACAACTAAATATTTCCTATTTTTTTACCTCCCTCTCCGTTGCATATAAAAATAAACCAACCGCGTCATATTGAGCCTCTTGATCTCCTCTTCCAATCCCCTCATTTGGTTTCCTCTAAATCGCCCTCGTTTGTTCGCAATCTGCAATGAACCGAGCTCCAACCAAAGGTCTTCTCCGGCGAGTTGCGCCTCCATCAGACGTCCCCCGGCTAAACTGTCTATGGCGTTGAGTCCGCCTCGTTGCATTCTACATCTACATCCCATCTCCTTGGCCCGAAGACCACCGAATCACTGCCGGCCATGTCGAGCCATGACACTGAAATGCGTACGACACGCTCTTCACTTCCTTGGTGAGCTTTTTCAAAATCTGATCACGTCATCTTGTAGCCCTCGTTGATACCTATTTTCCCATATTTTAGTTGCAAGTTTTATCCACTACGAACTGAGAATCAACTGTTCTCTCTCCTCTAGGCCGATCTTCCTTCTCTGGTCAAATACTCCGCAACCGTTGATCCCCTGCTTCAACTCCACCACCGTTGGGTTCACGTCACTGTGTTCTACGCCGTGCTACCCTTATTTTTCTCGAAACCTTGCCGGAATTGCTGCGCACCCATGAGGCCGCCACCACTGCCGTTCTTTGCCTTGCCGCTGGCTCATGCTTTCGTTCCTCGATGTCTGGACCACGTCATCACCTCCGTCTTGTCGTCGCCTTTCCATTTTGCCCCTTCGCCGCCACTGGTTTGCCTCTGGACGCCATCACCTCCTTGTGCCATAAATTAGCCGCATGCGCTCTGTTGCCTTCGTTCCTGTTCCTGTCTATTGTCGTTGCTAATTTCTTCTCTGGAGGTTAGTCTATTTTGTGTTCCCAGTTGGCTTCTCCAACCTCTTGCTCTCTATTTTTTTATTCTCTAATCCTTGCAGCACCAAATCCCCTGCCACCTTGCGCCAAGGACTGACGCAGCAGCTTCCTGTTCCCTTTCTTTCTTCTCTGTGATTTTCTATTTGGTTCGTTCTCTGTCTCTCTTTTCCCCTCTTTGATGTTTGGGTCCCAGATGTCATCCTTAAGCTATTTCTCTATTGACTCTTCTACATTGATTCTTATCTGTTGTTTCCTTTCTCTGTTAATTCATTCTCTATTCTTTTCTTTCCCACCTCAGTGCCAAAACAATGCCGCCATGCACCATGAGCAAGCCGAACTCCTCTCAGTGTTTTCTCTGTTATCGTTCTGTTAGTTCTCTGAACCGAAGCATGTAGTATTCTCCCATGCATGCTTCTCTGGTTGCTTTCTCTCTGTCCTTCTGTCTCTCCTGATGTGTGACCCCTTTGTCAACCAATCCAAGCCAATCAATGCACCTATATCCCTTCTCACTTCCATGTTGACCCCACATGTCATCCTTCCAATTAAAAACCTTATGTCTGGACTCAAAAATACAATTCAGCAACCCTCTGAGTATTCTGAACTACTTCCAAATCAGTAGCTACCTCACATAGGAAACAATGATGCAATACCATCCATTTGTTCGATTTAACTTAAAAAATCTCAAAATAATAAATAATAATAATAACTAGACCTTATGGTCAATGTTTACTTAACTTACCACATATGTCTAAGGAAACAAATAAACTCTTGCAGCGGAACAAAAATCTTGAAAAGGCCAATCAACATGCACATAGGCAATCGAGTGGAGAACGTATCCTAATCCACAGAACCTTCATAGTACTCCTGAGCAAAGAACTCTTGAGTAGCTTGATATTCTTCAACTGATCAATAAAGATGTAAAGCCGTGAGTATATAAAGCACTCAACAAGCCGTTGGGAAATGTATGCCAATAGTATTCATGCACGGCTTGACAAAGGTTAGCTGTATAGTTCTTTTGCAGAAAGCAACATTGACGATAAATACAATAAATAGATTAAAATGCGTAGTTGAAAACAATAATAAATAAATAAACAATTGCTTTGAAACAACTAGTGAACTACTCATTCACTTCCCAACCAAACCAATGATAAATGAATCCCCAATTCACCAATTGTAACGTCCCAAAATTTGTCTTTTCAAAAAACTTTTGAGTAGTTTAGGTCTCTGGAAATTTTCACCAATTTTATTTGAACTAATAAAGCTTAATTGGGAATTTTCCAAATTACAAATATTCAATTTAACTAATCTCAACATCAACTATTATCAAAATTATTTTATTTGGATTCTATGTGCTTTGATATATTTTCTAGATTTTTCTAGAATTTTCTGAGTGCATTTGCTATTTTCTAGTTGTTATTTGAATTCTCAGTAATTTTCTAAAAAGAAAACTAATTATAAATCTCAGTTTGTCCTTGGGCTCAAATTCCTTTCTTTAGCCTAGTTCCCGTTTTTCTTTTGGCCACTTATTCTCTTTCGGCCCGGTCGCTTTCCTTCTTTTCATTCCTGGTCGAAACCCAACCTAGCCAGTCGAGCTAGTCTTTTTCCCTTTTCCGTGGCCGGCCCGTGCTCCCCTTTCTTCAATGCAGCCAAAGTCAGCGTGCGACCAAGCCAAGCCCGCCTGCGCCTCTTTCTTCGTGCGCAAGTTAGCCGAAGCCCAACTCTTCTGGCCACTTCTTTTCTTTTCCCAGCCCACGCCACCTCTAGCTTTTCTTTTTGGCGTGAGCCCTGCTGACCATTTCCTCTGTGAGGAACTCTTCTTGGAAAGCACCAGGGAGGCCACAGCCGATTTTTTTTGAGTCGCGGTACTACCGCATGGAGGAGCAGCAGTACCGCTCGGTACCTTTCCGAGAGGAGGTCCGCCAGGACCTACCAAGAGATCCCAAGACCTCCTGGAGGTCTTGGCCCTCAGGCACACCGAGCCCCCCAGATCGATTAGCTAGCTCAAGACAGATCCAACATAAGTGTAATCAAATCCATACAACACGCACAAAGCGAAGCAGACCAAAATATCACATATATTAACAAGGGACCTTAAGGTCAAGGTTAGTACAAGGGTGCCTCTCAAGGCTAACAGCAAAAGAGACAACACACCACAGCGGAAACAAAGTAAATACATGGTCCATTCGGCTAGCCCACAGGCTACCAAGTGGAGGACGTCCTAGCGCACAGGTCTTCAAAAGAGCTCCCCTCCTGAGAGCACCTGGTCACCTGGATCTCCAACCTCTGCTGATCAAAAACAGCAGGGCACAAGCCAATGAGTACTTTGAATGTACTCAGCAAGCCGTGGGTAAGGTATGCAAGTAATATGATGCACGGCTTGACAACGAGAGCTGTATGGTTAGTTTGCAGAAAGCAAAATTTGACAGTAAATAACATGTATAGATTGTAAAGCTCAAGTTAAAACAATAATACATAATTACATTTGATTTTCAAAGGAGACAGTGAGCACCCACTCACTCCCAAGGCACCCACCAAGACCTCCCTAGAGCACCCACTCCAGAGCTACACAAGACTAGCCCTTGGACCACTTCGCAAGCCAGCCATGACCCCTCTGGAGCTGGCCAAGGTCTCTTCAAGGTAAAACCATGACCTCTTGCAGAAGCGCCCAGGGAACACAAATTTTATAAAAGGAATTCTACCCCTCATTTGAAATCTCCGGGCGTGTCCATAACCGAGGACGCGGCTATTCGAATAGATTTACACTCTACAGAGGTGTACAACTTTACCCACAAGAGGTAGTCTCTTGATATTGCACACGTTACCTTAGACATGTGAATCAAGTAGAGATCACCACCGGGCTTTTACAAAGGTCTATTCCAACTCAGTTCTGCTCGCTAAGGTTTCGCTTCCGGTGTGCTACAGCATGGGCTACAACCTCCACCGGATTCATGCCCCCTCTTGCGCCATTTCCAACAAAAACAGAACCGAATCAGGACATCCCTAATTATTGCACCAGGTCCACCCCATAATGGACAAGTGGTTGCACGGCATGGCCCAGATCAATGGCTCCCAAGGTTCAGTCCTTAATTGGTTGCTCAGGCGAGGCTAACCACAACCCAAATGTGACCCCAGGCAACAACTCTAGGGCACCCAGGTGACTCCATCGCTACAACAATGGAGCACCCAGGTGACTCCATCGCAAAAACAAATGGAGCACCCACTACTCGCCTCTGGCCAACTCGCCGGAGCATAAAACAGTTTTGTGTTCACCTGGCCAAAGACCACCCTGGTCTTGGCACAACATATTTTAAAGTGGCCTCGCACCACAAACAACACAACTATGACTTCCGCCCTAGTTGCTTATCCGTGGGACCAACCAAAGTTCCATAGTTCCATTAGTCAAGTTTAGCAATATTGAATCATGAGGAGACCAGCGTCTACTAGAGCATGGCTAAGCAAACACGATACCCATGTTGGTAAGCAAGGTGTCCAACTAACAGTACCAACCTAAGGCGTTCAAGGAAACATGTCAACATGTGGATTGCCAAATAAACAAGGAGGCATAAAACCAATAGGTATTTAACTAGAACCCAAACCAGTTTCTATAAAAGTAGCTATGCAAGTTTAACAAAATCAAAATACTTTTGCAAATGGGATCAAGATGGTCAAGGGTCCCACGACTTGCCTTCGGTGGTGAGCTGCTGAGCTTCAACAAGGGCTGCTGGATCACCGAGCTCCTCAGCACCAACGGAATCTACACATTGCAAAGAAAAACAACTAAATAAAGCAGCTCCAAGAAGGAACCCGGAAAGAACTAGCAAGGACAGAAGGAAAAGATCCACAGAGAGGGAGGTCCGACAAGGAGGAGGTCCAAAACCGAGGAAGTACCAGAGGAGCAAGGAGAGCTTCTCCAGAACCGAGAGAAAGAGAGGAGGACGAGTTGAAATGAAGAACAAGGAGGCAGTGGTCACTCTGTGCTACTCTATTTAAAGGGAAAAAGAGAATAGGACCACCACAAAAAGAAGTGACCAGGTTTAAGACATTGGTACAAAAGGTACACTGCTAGCAAGTACCAAAAGGACAGCAACAGGACTAAGGAGGTGACAAAAAGTAGAAATGAGTACAAAGGAAAGGACAACATTTTAATGTGACTTCAACCCACATCAAATGCGCATAAGAACCTGAGGCAAGGGGTCCTAAAGAGGTCAGGACCCAGGGGGAGGTCGAAGGGGAGGACATGACCCACGGTGAAGGTCATGACCCACTAGGGTGGTCCTGACAAAGAGAGACCAGAGGTCTTGACCTCAAAGGGGAGGTCTTGAGGACGGGAGGTCCTAAAGACAACAAGGAGGTCTTCGAACATCGTCGGATCTTGAGATCTCGGATCGGAGGGCTAAAGAAAAGGATGGACCATCCCAACGCCCAACAAGATTGGGCCGCTAGATCTAAGGCAAGAAAGGCAAAACCGATCATGGTGAGTCCAAACGCTAAAGGAGGTCTAGGCCTAAAGAGGTCCGGGCCTTCGATCCAAACAAAGAGGAGGTCTAGGTCGTTAGATCAAACAACGAAGAGGCGGATGGTTAAGATCTCAAAGGGAGGTCCTTAGGAGGTCGGCGGTCAAGATCTCAGAGAGGAGGTCTAACGGCGAGATCGATCAAGGGAGGTCGGCGGTTAGGATCTCGAGAGGAGGTCCTAACACCAGATATGAACAAGGAGAGGTCTGAGCGGTTAAGATCTCCAGAGAGGAGGTCCTAACGGCCAGATCTGATCAAGGGGAGGTCTGAGCGGTTATGATCTCCCGAGGGGAGGTCCTAACGGCTAGATCTGATCAAGAGGAGGTCTGAGCGGTTAATATCTCCAGAGAGGAGGTCCTAACGGCCAGATCTGAACAAGGGGAGGTCTGAGCGGTTAAGATCTCCAGAGGGGAGGTCCTAACGGCCAGATCTGATCAAGGGGAGGTCTGAGCGGTTAAGATCTCCAGAGGGGAGGTCCTAACGGCCAGATCTGATCAAGGGGAGGTCTGAGAGGTTAAGATCTCCAAAGGGGAGATCCTAACGGCCAGATCTGATCAAGGGGAGGTCTGAGCGGTTAAGCTCAGAACGGTACGACCGCAACAAAAGGGCGGTAGTTCCGAAGGAACAAGCGGCAGTACTACCAAAGCAAGCTGTAGCACCGCACAGGTGCGAGGGAGGTCTAGAAGAGCTCTGGGAGATCTAAATGAACCCAAGGGGTTTGAATGGACGCGGGGAGATCAAAAGGAGCTCCATATGGACATAGGGAGATCCATATGGGCACAGGGAGGTCCAAAAGGATTCCAAGGATGCCCAAATGAACTCAGGGAGTTCAAATGAACGCTGAGAGGTACACGGGGAGGTCCAAAATAGAGAAGGAGGTCTAGATCAAAGGAGATCTAGACAGAGAAGAATGTTTAGCCCAAAGGGAGGTCTAAACAGAAAGAGCTTCAAACCAACAAAGGGAAGGTTTGGACTAAGGGAAGTCCAAACAAAAGATACAGGGAAAGATCCAGAGACCAAAGATGTTTGAAACACAAATCCGAGCTGGTCTAAACTCAAAAGAGAGGACTTAGACAAACAAAGGGGTCCGAGCAAGAGAAGGTCCGGAGGAGGACAAAACAAGACCCAACAGAAAACACTAAAGAAGGTCCAGGGGGCAAGGGAGGACCAGAGAAGAAATAAAAGCACTAGGCCGAGGCCAAGCACAAGGCAAACAAAGACAAGGGAAGAACTCCAACACAGCTCAAAAGGGCAAAAGCTGATTTTAGTTAAAGTTTGATTTTAGTCAATTAAAGCTCTTTTGAAAACTCAAGTTAAGCTTTGAACTCTCAACAAATCCAAATGGTTCTTTTTATTTTGAAAACTACAGGAAACTCTGAACAAACGGGACGTTACAGCCTACACCCCTTAAAGAGAATCTTGACCCCAAGATTCGGGCTGACTAAGGAATAGGTTGGGGAACATGGGTCTTGCTCACTCTTCCAACATTTCTCTCTTGAGTAAGGCAAAACCACCACTGACCAAAAACTTACTAGGGAAGAGGTCCTGAACCGGTTGGGCTTGCTCCACATCAACTTGGTTCACCTGCCCTCTGGCAGCTGGAACTGGAGGTCTGATGGCTTGCCTTGAAGCCTAGGGAGGGGCTTGCTTCCATTGTTGGTGTTGAGGGTAGTACTTGGTGAAATGACCCCACTGGTGGTAGTTGAAGCACTGAACACCTTCGGCGAGCTTGGTGCCCCTGAGCTACTGGTTGTTGCTGAAATCTTGAGGAACCGAAAGGGGTGCTGCCGTAGAGGTCCCAAAAGCACCAGGTTGAGGTTGGGCAAACGTCTTGGCTTGCTGAAGAGGTATTTGATGAGCTCTGGGTTGTGACATCTTCCTCTTGAACAATTCTGAAAGCTCCCTGCGTGATTCTTCAATCAGCAAGGCCTTGTTCACAAGATGCTGAAAATCTGCATAATCATTTCCAATGACTTGAACCTTCAGACTGGGGTTGAGTCCTCGCTTGAACTTCTTCTTCTTGGCATCATTGGTGGCAACGTCTTCTGGAGCATAGCGTGCCAGCTGAGTGAATTTGTCGAGGTATTCACCCACTGACAAGCTACCTTGATTCAGCTCTCGAAACTCGTTCTTCTTCATTTCAACCATCCCATCTGGAACATGGGAATGACGAAAAGCTTTGAAGAACTCGGTCCAAGTGATACTCTGGTGATCTGCATGGGCGGCGCAAAAATTTTCCCACCACTTTGTTGCTGGGCCTTCAAGCTGGTGTGCTGCATATAACACTTTTTCACGGTTGTTGCACTAAGCAATGGCAAGCTTCTGTCAGTCGAATGCAACCAGTCATCAGCATCCAAGGGCTCGGGGGAGCTAGAGAAGGTTGGAGGCCGGGTCCTCAAGAAATCCACCAACTTTGACTGAGGAAACACTGGAGTTGGAGGCTGCATGGCAACTGTGTGGCTGTTTTGATTCATCATAGCGAGGAGGGCGGTAGTTGTCTGACTTTGCTGAGCCATCATCTGATTCATATTCTGCATCATGGCACTCATCAACTGAGCTTGAGCTGCCATGAACTACCCCAAGCTTTGCTCTGAAGTTGTTGCTGGAGGGGGTGGGGGTGATGGCAAGGAGGGGTCCATTGGATCATCTTGACTTCGAAGTCATGGGTCTCGAACCATCTGCAAGAGGCTCCTCAGGTTTAAAAGATGAGAGAAAGAAAGCACAGAAGATGAGGGGGAAAAGCACCAAAGGCGAGTAAGAACTAGGGAGAAAAGATGGAACAACCTATTCAGGGAGAAGTAGATTAACCCGAAAAGGACCAGCAGCTGAAAAATCTGCCACGAAGCAAGAAAAACTCAACAAAAGACACTAGATCCAGGACTAAATGATATTGGAAAAGAAGGGTAGCCTAGCAACAGCAATACTAATCCTAGCTTAAAGGGGTGGTCAACCTAAAACAAGGCCAAATTCTACAGAGATTGCTGAGTTGAGGAGGTCATTTTGAGCTTAGAAACAAAGTTTCTAGAAGGGGCAAGATACAAGAACCTAAAAAGAAGCCAAGAAAAGGATAGATTAAGAGATACCTCGCTGGAGAAGAACCAAAAGATGAAGTCGAAGCAAAATGCCTCCAGCACAGAGCCAGAAACTACCATATCCTAGGCGGACAGCTTTACAAGGGAGCGGTCTGCGCCCCTTACTTACGGTGCCTGTCTCGGGAAGAAGGCCAAGCCTTCCTTAAAGAGATCCACGAAGGATTATGCAGCGCACATCAGGCACCCCGAAGCATCGTTGGCAAAGCATTTCGCCAAGGATTTTATTGGCCCACAGCGCTCCGAGATGCCCAAGACCTCGTTCAACGCTGCCAAGGGTGCCAATGGGCTAGCAGGCAACCCAAAGCCCCCTCTCCCGCTCCAGCCTCTGCCACCAGTATGGCCCTTCGCGAGATGGGGACTTGACGTCATCAGACCATACCCCACTACAAGGGGTAGCTTGTGCTTCACATTTGTTGCCATCGAATATTTCTCAAGATGGGTCGAAGCAGAGCCGGTTGCAAAAATCACTTCCACAGCAGCACAGCGGTTCATTTGGAGAACCATAATTTGCTGGTACAGGGTACCGCACAACATCGTCACAGATAACGGGACCCAATTCAACTCATCAGCCTTTCAAACATTCTGCCAAAACCTAGGCATCACAATATGCTTCGCATCAGTAGGGCACCCCGAGGCTAACGGAGCAGTCGAACGCGCCAACAGCAATCAGCTAGAAGGCCTAAATAAACGCCTTGTCAGACTCCCGAAGGGAGTGTGGCCAGAAGAACTCCAGAAGGCCCTATGGGAAATCTGCACATCCCCAACAAGGGCCACGGGCTTTTAACCATTCAAACTCCTCTTAGGTGACGAAGCCATGACCCCTGCAGAATTCACCGCAAAGTCTCTCCGAGCAATATCCGAACCAGACCCAGCAGAGAGACATACCTCCCTCGATCTCCTCGAAGAGCACCGAGTCCAAGCAATCACGAACATGTCCAAGTATAGCGATGGAGTAGCCCGGGCATACAACCAGAGAGTCAAAATTCGCCCCTTAGCACCGGGTGATATGGTCCTAAAGCGAATCGCAAACCCCACAGCTGTGGGCAAGCTAGAGACCAAATGGGAAGGACCCTATATCATCACCAGCAACACCCACGCTGGCACCTTCTGCATCGCTACACCAGAAGGAGAGCAGCTGAGTCACACCTAGAACGCAAAGACCCTCCGCAAATACTATCCCTAACATTGTAAAACCGGCTGTGCCCGGCAAATAGCCCTGCTATCGCTAGAAGCGGAGCGGGCATGTACAAAACAAGTTGTAAATGCTTGCACCTTTTTGCTCCCTTTCAATAAAAAAGCATCAAGAGGCTACAATGAAAACAAAGACATCTGCAAGATGGCCTTCGCCCCAAGCACACCGATGCCTCTCGCAGCATGAGTGCAGCATGGCCTCCAAATTGCACACCGATGCCTCTCGCAGGCATGAGTGTATAAACAAAGACACCGCGCATGGCCTTCGGCCCCGGTGCACACCGATGCCTCTCGCAGGCATGAGTGTATAAACAAAGACACCACGCATGGCCTTCGACCCCGGTGCACACCGATACCTCTCGCAGGCATGAGTGTATAAACAAAGACACCGCGCATGGCCTTCGGCTCCGGTGCACACCGATGCCTACTGCAGGCACGGCTGTATAAAATAAGCCTTCACACATGGCCTTCTACCTCACTGCAGGCCAATCATATCAATAATAACAATCGCCCCGATGACGACGACGCGCAATGCGAACCCCAGTACAGTATGGTCCGAAGACCAAAACGCACCGGGGGGGATGGCGTCGTCCTTGCAAAATAGAGTTAGGGCTCCCCGGAGCCCTATCTAAAAAAGTATGGGGGACGGCGCGAGGCTTCGCCTCCCCCTCGCAAAAAAATATAGAGTTAGGGCTCCCCGGAGCCCTATCTAAAAAAGTATGGGGGACGGCGCGAGGCTTCGCCTCCCCTCGAAAAATAGAGTTAGGGCTCCCCGGAGCCCTATCTAAAAAAGTATGAGGGACAGCGTGAGGCTTCGCCTCCCCCTCACAAAATAGAGTTAGGGCTCCCCGGAGCCCTATCTAAAAAAGTATGGGGGACGGCGCGAGGCTCCGCCTCCCCCTCGTCAAAACAAAAATAAAGCTCCCCGAAGCCCTATCTTAAAAGACATGGACGACACCGTGACAAACAATATTATAAGAGGACAATCACGCCATGGTTCTTTTATTACACTATGCATAACAAGTACATACATACAAGGAATTGCTCAAAGAAGTGATCTGCAAAACACTACAACACACCTGAACTCACAACAACATACAAGCCATTACTCGCTACAAACACCACAACGCAACACTACCATAGTACACCTAAGGAACAAAGTCCCACTCTTCCCGGGGGTAGCCCATTCCAGTAACTCCTCATCCGAAGCATGAGTAGCCAACAAAGCCGCGTATTCCCTTTCCATAGCCACGTCCTCGGGTGTTACGGAAGAGCTGCTCGAAGACTCAACGGAGCCCTGGGACCGGGAAGGCCCGCCAGACGTAAACACCACACCCCTGCCCTCCCAAAAAGCCCGAATCTCCTCCTGAGCCCTCGCAGCCTCCGCGCACGAAACCGGAAGAACGCTCTCATTGAGCCCGTAGGGTTAGCCTTCTTCCAACGTTGCCACTTAGCACCGTGGCATATGACGCCCCGGTAACAAACACGCAAAGGCCGCTTTGATACAAGAGTTCGTTCATATTTCGAAGCACGCGTAGGAGCACCGCTTTTAATCCAATGACCCAGAGGCGGCCAAGGACCCCGTTGTGCAGCATGTGTAATAGCCACAGCTTTAATAAACAGTAATAAGATGCTGTTCATAGCATCACTGTTCATTTTGGCAAACTAGGCATTATGTCACGATCTAACTTTCCCAATTTCTAGCTTAAAACCCAAACTTGTTTAAAGCCTCAAAAGAAAATACCGGTCAATGTTGGTATTAAGACCGGGAAGTATTCTTATTAAAGACTAGATAAATTATCTCGGCCAAAAATAATTTTTGTTGAATTTTTTTTAGAAATTATTTTGATCTTGAGAAAAATATTTTTCTTTAAATAAACCTATTTGGTTTAAATGAATTATTTGTGTATTTTAAAAGAGAAATAGCTATTTTCAAAATTTATTTGGGGTATATAATATCCCAGTAGCATCCTGGCAAAATTTTATATTTTTACAAATTTATTTGCTATTTCTAAAGCACTGGTCAAACTTTTGAGGATTTAAAATGAGTTGGTCAACTCTTCCAGCCGAAACCTTTGTACTGTAGTGACCGAGCCAAGTGGTTGGGTCCCACCCAGTGCAATGCGGTCTGGCTCAGTCACATTTAGCGCGAGCCCAAACCTTGAGTGAACGCGAGCCATCGATTTCCTAACGATTGGTTGAGATCTGCGAAGCCATGCGGGTCATCCTCGTGCTTGATGCAATCTCCACCATGGGATCTCAATCCAACCGTGCCTCAAAACTTGTGACCGTTGGATCCTCCACAAACCGCCCAAATCAGCGTGAACGTTCGGACCATCCGAACGCACGATGCATCTGAGCCGTTGGATCTAGATCGGACCGTCGAGGGAGGTGGTGACGTTCGGACCATTCCGATCAGCCATGCAATATTGACCGCAGGTTCTAAATCGTGCGGCGCACAATTATCGGGCTATACCATTTTTGAATGGTGAGAGCTGAGATACGCGGCGAGCCGTTTGATCCTCAATGAGCGAAGCGATCATGTGGGCCGCTCGACCGTCGAACCCCACATCGATCTCCACCGTTGGATTTTGATTGCACGGACTGCATTGATGGGCCGTTCGGACCACCTCAACATCCCATCAATCCTTGCCGTTTATTTCAGATCCAACGTGACTTCCTTTTTGGGATTCAAAACTCAAAGGCGCGTAAATTCGTAGCCGTTGGATTTTGATCAAGCGGTGCGCTTAAGGCCTTATCCTTGGGCGACCGTTGGATTGCGATCGAACGACCCACGTGGAAGGTGATGTTCGGACCATCTGAACATCCCTATCAATCTCAGCCGTTCCTTTGCGATCGCACAACCCATATGAAAAGATATTGGTTAGCACTCCTCAACGTCCTGATCAATCGTGACCGCCCATTTCTGATCGGACGGCTGTCATTCTTTTGAGCTTGCGGTGAGGTCTTGGCTGCGGCTGACAAGGGGAGCCCGCATGTTAGTGACATCTCTCTCTTCCTCAGCTCGCTTGTGCGCCGTCGCCGTCTCCATCGCCGGAGAGGTGGCGCTCCACAGTGAATTTACAAATAATTTCTTAACACCTGGCACCCCATTGCCACCGCATCATCTCTGAAATTCTCTCCATTTCTCAGGAGGTTCAAACTCTATTTAAATCCTAGTCTTTGGCTCACTGCCATTGTTGACCGAAATAGTTCTCTCCATCTCCTTTCCTTCTCAGTGAAGTTTCTTGCTCTCACTTCTTGTTCATCTCTATCTATGCTTAATTCACCTTGTAATGTGAGTTTAGCATAGTTTGTAGGTAAACAAGTGGGTTACTCCCTGTTGACCCGAGCCTGTTGGAGCACCATTTTGGTGATTCTCTTGCTCTCGTAAGCTATGTCCTTAAATCATGTCATCTTGAGCTCCCTAAGGACCTCAGTAGCTCACATGAATCGCTCACATGTGCATGTGATGCTCCCATCTTGCTTTAACTGAAAAGTTTCTTTTTATAACTTTTCGATCTTTCGTATCGTTTTCAAAATCTAGGGTTTCTCTTGCTAGTATATCAACTTATTTAGGTCTTAGCTAAACCCTAATATCATAAGCAACAATCTTTTTGAACCTTGATGTCTTCAAATCAGCTAGTTAGTAAAAACCTTTCTCTGCTGTTTTTGTCGGGCAAACCGACAAGAGCTGTAGCAGATTTTCTTTTCTGTTAATCCTTGTAGGTTAGTATTAGTAAGAATAAATCTAGGTTATTATCCTTTCTAAAGATCAGCTTTAGCTCCAGCAAAGTCTTTTGTTTAGAGTATTTCCAAGCTAGCAAGAGACTTCAATATCTGTTTTTGCTGTTTGTTGTCGGTCAAACCGACAGTGCACACAGCAAGGGTTTTAACTCTATTCTTCTTGTCAATTAGTGATGTTAAGTGTTAAACTAGGCTTTTAGCTTTATTCAAAAAGGTTATAACTTAAACAAAAGAATTTTGCTTGTAGTATGTATAAATCAACAAATTCTTTTAACTTGTCCTGTTTCAGTTTTAAAATTTTGAAGCTACAATTCTATGTTAAACTCTAATTTTGATAATTAGTATTAGCAGAAGTTAATTGTAGGCTATTATCCTTACTTAGATTAGATGTAGCTTAAGCATGTTGTTAAGTATGCATTAAGCTATTGATCATGCATTCTTTCTCTATATTCTATTCTCTGCCATTTTCTTGTTGTTCATTGGACTTTTTGTATTTTAGACTCTGGTTCTTCTGAAGTGGTTGAATCTATTGTTGAGCAACAAGAACCTGAACAGGAGGTTTACTATTACCAAGGCAAGCATCCTCTTTGCACCATGTTGATCCCAAATTTGTGAACTTTAGATTTACAAACCACAGTGACACTATTGCATGCAAATTTTCTAAAAATTAATTGTGATCTGTCAATAAATAGCTATATCCTAACACTTGTGGCTTATCCTTAATCTAATCATACACTCAACTTAAGGTAGTGAGTTATACTAAATATTTAATTTTAGCTTTTACTTAGCCATGCAGTCCATAGAACGTTAGTGTTTGGCAAGCTTATCTTGTCAAACATGGGAAAAATAAATGAATTTCATTTATTTTGATTCTTTGTTCAGTTTATTTAAAACAAAAATGAATTTAAATCTCGTTTGGTGAACTGAATTTAAATCTGGACAAGTGGATGCTAGTGATGGTGCCTTTGTGCACGAAACTTGGGAAATGTGGTTGTCTTGTCTGGATTGCTTAAGGACTGAACTCTAACGGCCCAATTCAAGCCCCAACATACTTCCACACGCAGTGTATGGGCACTGTTTGGTTAAGTAAAGGGTTGATATTATTGAGTTGAAAAACATGAGGATAAGGGCATATGTGTAGGATCTCGTATCCGTATCATATGTTCTTAGGGGCGAGGGCATTTGTAAAGGTTACGTGTTCATAGAGCCCGATTTCAATCTTATATGTACGAGTGAGTACAATTTTTTTATTATGATTGAATCGGTGTTCTCAACGTAACATGTGTGCCTCGTTAACAAGCTCTATCAGAAACTTGTTTAAGCGGGATCAGGTGCACATGGGTGATTCAACTCAATAGTGTCAACTTGTTGAAAAATACCAAATCTTAATTTACCCGGCCGGTATACCAAAGGCAGTGTGCTATTATTCTGGAGGCTACGGACTAACTAAGTCATGTGGGTAAAGATGTACACCCCTACAAGGTTAAAACTATTCGAATAGCCGTGTCCACGGTTACGGACAACGCTTGAGTTGATGTCACCTGTATAGACATTGAAACAAATCTTGTTATGGGTATTATTTCGGCATGATTGGCGTCATACAATGTTTTGGCGGTGAACAGCCACTTTAATGATTTGATCGTTTATGGTTATGTTCTCATTTACTTACTACTTTAGTCCAAATTGATTTATAAAATTGCTTTGTCAAAACTTAGCAAGTGTAGGTTAAGATGTATTGCTTTATGCAAAATAAAACCATTATAACCTTCCTGTTGTTAACCTTATGCATGTACAATTTCTATTCCTTTGTATAGGTTCTATCAAACACTTTCTTTTATTAGTTTGTGTAAGTCTTGCTGAGTACCTTCGTACTCAGGTGCTATAACCTCTTGTTGTAGGTGAGGATGGCTATCTGTATGAGATGCCCGTTAGCGTCGATCCGGGTGACGCTAACGAGTGAAGCTATTTCTTGTCTCCACGCAATAGCCTGCGGGTGATGGGGCCATTGGTGGTTTTTGGCTTTTGCTGTTTAGTTTGTTTCCGCTGCTAAACTTTGTAGTGACCAAAGTCACTTAGTATTGTTTAAGCAAACCGAATTGTAAACTCCAGTGTTTAGTTATGTAAATATTGGTCTTGTATGTTTGATGCAATGTTGTTTAAGGATATATGCGTAATAGTCTTAAATCCTGGGAACTATTGTGTTGCATATATCCAGAACCTAAATAGCGTGATTGTAACTTATTAAAGATTATGCTGTTAGTATGGTTTTTAATTAAGAACCGAATTGTTCTTGATTAAGAATTATGCTTTTAGTATAATTTTTAATTCGGTATAATTCCCAATATTCCGAGGTCCTAACAGCATGCTTAAACAAACATTGGTCAACCTGTGTACAATGCGAAGCTCAATTTTAAGACAGCAACCAAACCAACTTCAATCAATAAGGACTATGAGGACCCCGGAATATTGGAGATTTATACCGAATTAACAATCATACCAAAAGCATAATTCTTAATCAAGAACAACTAGTCCTTAATTAAAAATCATACTAGAAGCATAATTCTTAACAAGGTACAAATCCAATATTCAGGTTCCCAGATATATGTCACGCAATAGTTCCCAGAATCAGTAACTATTGCACATACATCCTTATACAACATTGCATCACACATACAAGGCATACATTACATAATTATACACAGGATATTACAACTCAGTTTGGTTATACAATATCAAGTGACCTTGGGGTCACTACAAAAGTTAGCAGCGGAAACAAAACTAAACAGCAAAAGACCACCAATGGCCCCATCACCCTCAGGCTATTGAGTGGAGATTAGAACTAGCTTCACTCGTTAGCGTCACCCTGATCGGCGCTAACGGGCATCTCATACAAATAACCATCCTCACTTGCAACAAGAGGTTATAAAACCTGAGTACAGAAGGTACTCACAAGACTTACACAAACTATGAAAAGAAAGTGTTTAATAGATCCTATTCAAAGGAGTAGAATTTGTACATGCTTAAGGTTAACAGCAGGAAGGTTATAATGGTTTCAATTTTTGCGTAAAGCAGTACATCTTAATCCTACACTTGCTAAGTTTTGGCAAAGCAGTTTTATAAATCAATTTGGACTAAAACAGTAAGTAAAAGAGAGCATAATCACAAACAATCACCACATTTAAGTGGCTGTCCATTATTCATCAAAAACATCGCATAATTATGTCTCATATCGAAACAGCATAGATACAAAGTTTCATTTCAAAGTCTATACAAAGATCTATTCAACTCAAGCGTTGTCCGTAATCGTGGACACGGCTATTCGAATAGTTTTGACCCTGCAGGGGTGTACATCTTTACCCACACGACTTAGTTAGCCCGTAAGCCTCCTAATAATAGCACACCGCCTTTGGTATGCTAGCCTGTAAACTAAGATTTGGTGTTTTTCAACAAGTTGACACTATTGAGCCGAATACCCATGTGTGACCGATCCCGCCGCCAAGTTACTAATAGAACTCGCCAACTGGGGTCCACATGTTGTCTTGGGAATGCCAATTCAACGACAAAAATTAAATGATAAAAAGTAGAGCTGTGCTAGCTGCACATATTAATTCGCAATCGGAGCCCTTAAGGTACGTACATGTGATGGAACGCCTGTACGTCCTCACCCTCTTAAGAACATATGATACAGATATGAGATCAAACATATATGTCCTTACTTTCCTGTTTTCCAACTCAATAGCATTAACCTTTTACTTAACCAAACAAGGCCTATATAATCGCGTGTGGAAGTACATTGGGGCTTGAATCGCTCACCAATGTTCAATCCTTAATCAATCTAGACAAGACAACACATTTCCCAATCTCGTGCACGAAGGCACCATCACTAGCATCCATTTGTCCAGATTTAAAAATCAGTGTAACTAAACAAAATTTGCTTTCATTTCAGATTTAAATAGACTGAACAAAGAATCAAAATAAATGAAATTCATTTAATGTTTCCAAGTTTGGTAAAATAAACTTGACAACACTACAGACTGCATGGCTAAGCAATTCCTCGAATAAGTATTTCAAGATAGAAGCACTACCTTAAGTTTGAGTGTATGATCGATTAAAGGTAAGCCTCAAGTGTTAGGTGGTAACTAACTATTAACAGATCACAAATAATTTTTAGAAAACTAGCATGCAACAGTGTCACTGTTTTTATAAATCTACAGTACAAAAATTGGGATCAATATGGTGCAAAGAGGATGCTTGCCTTGATAATAATAAACCTCTTGTTCAGGTTCTTGTTGCTCAAGAATAGTTTCAACCACTTGAAGAACCGTAATCTAGAACACAAAAGTCCAATAAATAGCAAGAAAATGGCAGAGAGCAAAATGTAGAAAAAGTGCATGATCAATAGCTCAATGCATATTTAACAACATGCTTAAGTTACTTCTAGCTTAAGTAAGAATAATAACCCATTTTTAATACCCTCTGATACTATTTTCCAAGATTAGGGTTTAGTATAGCATTGCAGTTTCAGATTTTGAACTGAAGCAGGATAGATTAAGTAAACTGTCGATTTGCATACACTCGAAAACAAAATTCCTTTGTTCAAGTTTCAGCTAAGTTATTAAGGATAGAAACCTAACTTATCACTCATAAGCTTTACTAGTAAGAATAGAAGGCTACAACCTTGCTAGATATGCTACCAACATGGCCGGCAAGAAAACAACAAGACAGGGCTGAGATTCAGTTAGCTACAGTTCCAGATTTTGGAGAAGCTGAAAATGGACAGGTTAAAAAGACTAGTTTGCTAACTATTGCATTGGGAACAAACTAATGATTTTGTTTAAGTTACTGTTAATGAGCAAAACTTAAAGCCTAACTTATTATTAATCATTAGTTACTACTAATTATCAAGATTTGGGGCTTAACCTGGAACTGTAGTTTTCAGATTTTGAAAACTGTAAAACTGGACAGATTACAAGAAAGAGTTTGCTGCTCCACTATACTATGACAAAAGGATATTTTTGATTAATCTACAGCTAAACAAGTAAAACTAAAAGTTTAACTCATCACTTAGCATCAATTAACACTAATTATCAATTTTCGATTGAAACTGGACTGCAGTTTCAGATTTTGGAAATCTGAAAACAGGACAGATTCAAAAGAATAGTTGGCTGCTCAAAACCTACACAAGTAAAAGTGCTATGCCTAAGTTTAGAGTATTCTCAACTAGGTTAGTATGTTAACTCACCATTTACTAGCAGCAATTGACAAGAATTAAAGAGTTAAAGATTGAAGAGGTTGCTGCACTGTTGGTTAAACTAAAACAGACAAAGCACAGCGGCTGCTTGGACAGATTACAGAAAATGAGGCTTGTTGTTTTGTTGTAGTATGAACAAGTAATATTTTTGGTTAAAGTTGTTGCTAAACAAGTAAGCTAAAGTCTACTTATCATTCCTTAGCACTAATTGACCAGAATAATCAAAAGGAAGCCTCTGCTGCATATTGTCGGCTAGATAACATCAAAACAGCAAAACATGGAGTAAAGATTTATGGTTGATTTCGAAATACACTAAGCACAAGACTTTTGCTAGAGCTTAAGCTAACCTTAAGAAAGAATAATAACCCATATTAATACTTGTTGATACTAATTGTTCAAGAATTAAGACTCAGTTTAGAGCTGCAATTTCAGGTTTTAGAAAAACTAAAACCGGACAGATTGCAGATTTTTGTTGAGCTGCAAACATAGTTAAGCAAAAGATCTTTACTTGAGCTAACACTATCCCTTTGGTAATCCTAAAAACCAAGATAGAGCCTTGCTAACCCTAATCAGCAAAGATTAACAGAAAAAGAGGGAGCTACAGCTTTTGGCGGTTTTACCCGATAACAGCCAACAGAAAACTGAATTTTGCCCTAATTCGAATTGGAGACATTATGAATCAAAAGAATGGTTGCTAGGGCTACTAGGGTTTAGTAAAGACCTAATTAAGCTAAAAAGATGACATGAGAAACCCTAGAACTTGAAAACGATATGAAAGACCGAAAGGTTATAAAAAGAAACATTTCAGTTATAACAAGACTTGAGCATCATATGCATAAGTGGGTGATTCAGATCAGCTATTGGGGTTCCTAAGAAGCTTAAGATGGAAAGAAATAAGGTCATGGCTTACCAGCCAAGGTTGGAGAAGAAGATTTGCAATTTTTGGCCAACAGTGCAAGATAAAAAAAAAATCTGCTTCACTTGTTTTGACCAAAAACGAAAATAGAAAAGGACTTAAGCTATTGGAATCACAAGAGATGGTCTTGACAGGAAAGATTGAAGAACACCTCAACGGAGCAAGAAATCCCAAGTGGTGCTTCAGCCAGCTCGGTTCAACAAAGAGCAATATCCCGGGCTTCACCTACAAATGATGCCCACAACTCTCATTACACGGTGAGTTAGGCATGCATAGGGATGAACAAGGAGTGAGAGCAAGGACAACTTCACTGGGAAGGAAAGGAATGAAGAGCTCTCTCTCTCTCTCTCGGTCAACCACGGCTGTGAGCCTAAGCTAGGGTTTTACAGAGTTGAACCTCCAGAGCAAACCGAGAGAACTCTAGAGAGGATGCGGTGGCAGTTTGGTGCCAGGTGGCAAAAGACCATCCACAAGCTCCCGGTGCAACGCCCCCTTGCTCCAGTGCTCTAGTCGGCAGTGATGCTCACAAATGAGAGGAGGAAGAGATGCGTTGTCGCCTGTGGTGCTTCCTTTGTTAGCAGCAAAGCAAGGACTCATGAAGAGCTCCCAAAAGAAAAATGAGCCGTCCGATTAGAATGGGTGGTCAAGATTAATAGAAACGTTGGGAGTTCTAACCGTTTCTTTGTATATAGGCCGTACGATCTTAATCTGACGGCCACACAAAGACTCGGCTCCAGGTGCGCATGAGTTAAAACGGCACCACACGGATTAAATCCAACTGCTCAGATGCATCGTGAGTTCGGACGGTCCGAACGTCACACTGATCTGGGCGGTTCGGCCGAGGATTCGACGGTTCACGACTTTGACTAGAAATTGGAGATTTTAGATTGTAACAACCTATCCAAGTTTTAAAATAAACAGTGATGCTACGAAAAGCATCTTATTACTGTTTATTAAAATTGGGGCTGTTACAAGGACAAATCACATCCCAAAATTTCTCATTTAAACAACAGAGGTCGTTACACAAAAAGAGGCCAACCTCCGCAAAAATGAAAAAGGCGGCTCCGATAAACAACAAACAAAAACGGAGCACGCCAACTACAAAATATCCAACTCCTATCACTCTAAACAGCAAGCGGGGGGTTCACACCTTATCTCCGTGGGTGGACCCCGCTGCTGCCTTCGGAGCCTCCTCCACAGCTTTCCCTTCTCCGACAGTTCTGGGCAATTCGGAATGACCCCTCGGCAGCTTCATGTCCGCGCTTCATCCAAAAGTCCCGCCCAAGACTCTACTTGCCTTCCGAACTGGGATGCGCAACAACAACCTCCTCCGCCAGAGTCAGCAGGAATGGAGCTAGCGACAACCCCGCCCAGTGAGCACACCCTACCTTGTCAAGGGTCGCAAGGGTCGCCAACCAAGGAACCTCGCACAATGGTCACCATAAGCACGAGCAAAGAAGCACATAAGCCGCAACCACGCCGAAGGCGCCCATGGTAATATGCATCCGAGCAGGCGGTGGCTTCTCTCAAGTAACAAAGTGACACCCGCCAAAGCGACCTCCCGAGCCTCCATGCATTCCCAAGCAGACCGACCAATAGCAGTGGATAACTACCTCTCAAATTTAATATCCTCATCAAGAGAAGCACGGATGCTTCACAAAACCTTCACTTCATCTTGAAGGGCAAGTGCTCCTTGTTGGCATCTCGCCACTTCAAGTGCAACACACTCGATTCCACCTCCAAGCCTTCGCCTCCAAATCCTTAATTTTCTCAAGAAGGGTCTCCGCCGAACTCAAAGACTCGTTCCGAGCATGCTCCGCATCGACCCTTTTCTGAATTTCCCCATACACCTGGGTGACATAAAATTTGAGGGCTCGAGACAGCATCAAAGTCTGCACACAAACCAAAATGTCACATACAAAAAAAAGAGATATCAAACACATGTAGCACCAAACCTTACCCTCGCAAAGATTTGCCTCAATGTCGCAAACAGTCCTTCATCGGAGCATCCTCAAAAAGCCCCAAGATGATGAAGGCAGCTGAAGTCAAGAATCCGCCTACTAAAGAAGCAGCACCGGCAGAACCTCAAAATCACCAAGGCACAACGACCCAAATTCACCACCCCGACAACGGAGGTCGCGTGCAAAATCGGAGGGTCCGGATCAAAACCCGTCGTCACAGCGACCCTCCAAAGCCTCCTCAACCTCCTCATTGCCACCATCCCTGCTGAAACTAAACAACCAAAAGCTTGAGTAGCGACAAACGACGAGAGTTCAATTAAGTAACAAAACTTACCAATTTCCACCTCAAGCGAGGCAGCGCACCACTAGAGACTTCGACGTTACCTCCATCACGGGCGATCAAATCCACCATCGAAGACTCACGCATCCAAGCACGGATAGCAAATAGTACCGATCGCTTTTGCACCCACGATATGAAGACAACCAAAGAACGGCAGTTCAACAACCTTGCAGCGAAGCCGCCCCATTATTCAAGAGGCGCACTAGACACCTCACCATGCACCTCAAGGGTCTTGGACAACCTTTTGGCGAGCCTCTCTCAAGAACCTCCAAATTGCGTGAAGGACCAACGCCATCGAAGGGGGACAAGACGAAGAGGCTTGCGAGAATAGGTCCCCGAGCTCGACCTCGTGCACGCGAGAACGTTTTTTCTTCCGCGTCGGGATCGACTCGCCAGTAACTTAACCGACGATTGTAAGCGCGGTTCAAGCGTGGTCCTCACGCACCAAGTGACGCCTGAATACACCTCACCAGATACAAGCCGAGGAGAACCTCCGCGAAGGCACGCCGCTCGAAATAGGCAAAACTAGCAAAAAAAACCATATTCGTATTAGGGCAAGCACCAAACTAAAACAAAAGAAACACAGACGAACATATACCTTTACGGCCCTCCGCACTCAAAGACGGATCCTCAGTCGACGCCGAAGTTCCAGCTTCCACTCCTTGGCCAGAGGCCAAATCCCGAAAGCGCAAAACTCCTCCACCAAATATCGAGTAGAAAGACGCTTCGTCATATCAAGAAAAAGACGAGGAAGGGCTTCCTCCCGGGAGCTCAACACAATCTCCGGTAGCAACCAACCGAATCACCCACCCTGAGCGAAGACCATCATCTGCCGGACTAGTGTGATAAAACCACTTACGTGTCCAGTCTGTATCTCAATGATTACGAGCCGCCGGAGTAGGAACATACGCGGCGCAGTGCGTCTTCGGTTGAAAATTTACACTGCCAAAGTTGAGTGTCTCGCCAGAGTTCTTCTTCTTCTTCGGCTGGCAACTCCCATCATGAAGATAAGCAAAGAGGCGACCTTCACCCTCCTCAGCAACAACTCCAGCAGACCTCAACATCCACTCAAAGATGCCAAGTTTAACAATAGAATTTGGCGTCAATTGCGCAAGCTCCACCCCATACAAATGCAACACCTCCAAGACTAGATCCACACAAGGAATCCGAAGCCCCGCATCCAAAAACGCAACAAAAATAACGGCTTCATCATCACAAGGTCGAGGAATGCCTCGCACTCAGAGCCTCGGACCTTTGTAATATCCTCGAGCTTGCCCTCGCCACAAGCGTCTCAAGAAAAAGCCTACTAACAGTAGACCTCCCCAAATTACTTGTGTACTCTGGCTCACCCGCAGTGTCCCGGCCACGCCTCGCCATACCCGAACAACATAGAAAACACCCTCGCACCTCACACCAACGCAACGAAGAAAGAAATTACCACAAGAGAGCAGAATGAGAACTGATAGCAACATCAACCGGAATGGAACACATATTTATAGCCGCAAAGAAACAACGGACAAAATAGCACGCAAATGGAAGCACCAACAACCAATAAAACATGGACACATGTCAACCCTATGGGTACTCAATGGCCACCCACTACGCATGACCTCCCAAAGGGGCACCATTATGGCAAAAACGCAAGATGTAACCCCAAGAGACGCCGAACCAACCCTCATCAATGTAAAATCTGTAACATCCCCAGATTTACTAAACAGTAATAAGATGCTTTTCATAGCATCACTGTTCATTTTTGCAAATTGGGCATTATGTTACAATCTAAATCCTCCAAATTCTAGCCAAAAATCCAAAACTTGTTGAAGTTTCAAAAGAAAGTACCAGTCAATGATGGTATGACCGGGAAGTATTTCTAATAAAGACTAAATGAATTATGTTGGCCAAAAACAATTTTTGTTGAAGTTTTAGAAATTATTCTGATTTTGAGAAAAAATATTTGACTTTAAATAAACCTATTCGGGTTCATTAAATTATTTATGAAATTTAAACTGATAAATAGTGGATTTTAAATTTTATTTGGGACATATATGATCCCAGTAGCATCTTTGCAAAATTTCCTTTTTTTACCAATTTATTTGCTATTTTTAAAGCCCCGGTCAAACTTTTGAAGTTTTGAATTGGGTTGGTCAACTCTTCTCGTCTAACTCACTACCGGGCAGCCAGAGCGACCGAGCTCAAGTGTCTTGGGTCCAAATCGTGCAAGCTGGTCAGCACCCGACGCCGTTCGCGTGTGCCCTAGCTCCCAGCGACGCGAGCCGTCGATTTCCTTGATTTACGGGCGAGATCTGCAAAGCCGTGCGGGTTCTCCACGCACATGGTGCAATTCTCACCGTCGGATCTCAAGCCAACCGCATCCAGCCTTGACTTCGTAATCCTAACGCGCATCCAACTCTCAGCCGTTAGATCTCAACGAACGGGCCGGATTCATTGGGCCGTTCGGACCATCCCGTTGAGCCATGCAATCGTGGCCGTTAGACCTAAATCATACGGTGCGCAAATTATCAGGCTATGCCAATATTAAAGGGTAAAAGCCGAATTGAGTGCGAGCCGTTGGATTCTCAATGAATGGGCCAGATCTCGTGGGCCGTTCGGACCATCCGAAAGCACCAAGCGATCTCAGCCGTTGAATCCTAAGCAAACGAACCAGATTCATTGGGCCGTTCAGACCGTCTGAACCCCTCTTCAATCTCAGCTGTCGATTTCAGATCCAACCGCGCCGTTCTTTTCGATTCTAAACTCAAAGGCGCCAGAATAATTCAAATTGCTCGATTTCGATCAGACGATATCCTTCAACGCGTGCGCCAGAGTCGAATCGCAGCGATCGTTGATTTGAATCCTACGGTATCCCTTCGAATCGCGTGAATTTTGGGTCAGATCTTGGTGCGGCCGTCGGATTAAGATCGTGCGGCCCATATGAAAAGATAACGGTTCAATTGTGTAACGTTCGTATTAATCGCGGCCGTCCCTCTCTAATCGAACGACTGTCATCCTTTTGATCTTGCGGTGTGGTGTGAGTTACTACTACGACAATGCAGAGCCCACCCGCCGCCAAAGACTCCTCTCTTCTTCCTTGCGCTTCTTTGCCGCCATTTAACCTTGCTTGCCGGAAAGGTGGCGTTGCACCATAAGTTTGCAAGTAATTACTTGACACCTGGCATCAAATTGCCACCACATCAGCTCTAGAGCCTTCTCGTTTGCTTTGGAATTTCAAACTCTATATAAACCCTAGATTTTGCTCACTACCATTATTGACCGAGAGAGAGCTTTCAACTTTTTCTTCCTTCCCAGTGAAGCTTTCTTGCTCCCACTCTTTGTTCATCTCTATCTTTGCTTAATTCATCTTGTAATGAGAGTTTCGGGTATCATTTGTAAGTGGAGCCCGTGTTTTGCTCTTTGTCGACCTGAGTCGGTTGGAGCACCACTTCGGTGAATTCTTGCTCCGGTGAGGTATGCTCCAATCCTTCCTGTCCAGATCATGTATGGTAATCCACATGACTCAAGCTTTTCATTATTTTCGTTTTTGGTCAAACAGGAAGAGTGGATTTACATCTTCACTGTTGTCGGCCGAGAACTTGCCTTCATCTTCTCTAGCACCGGTGAGTGAGTCTTGATCCTAATCCTTTCTGTCTTAGCATCTTAAGGACTTAATTAACCTACCTGAGGCACTCACTTATGCATTTGACACTCAAATCATCTTTAAACTGAAAAGTTTGTTTTATAACTTTTTGGTCCTTCATATCGTTTTCGAGTCCTAGGGTTTCACTTGTCCTCTTTTCAGCTTAAACAAGTCTTAACCAAACCCTAGTATCTTAAGCAACCATTCTTGTGATTCATACTGCTTCCAATTCAGCTAATTAGCAAAATCCCTTTTTCTGTTACTGTTGTCGGGCAAACCGACAAGAGTGATAGCTTTGTTCTTTCTGTTAATCTGGATTGATCCGGGTTAGCAGGGTCCAATCTAGGTTGCTAGGCTTACTGAGGGATAGTGGTAGCTTAAGTCAAGATTCTTGCTTATGAGTGCATCACAATCGGCAATAGAGGCGCTTGGTTATGCCTCTGTCATCTTTGTCAGGTTAAACCGACAAGAGTCAGAGCTCAACCTCTTCGTTAATCTTTATTGATGAATGCTAACAAGGGTTATTTTAGGTTAATATCTTTTCTTAAGATTAGCTTCAGCTTCAGCAAACATCTTTTGCTTAGTGCATTTCCAAATCGGCCAAAAAAATTTCAATCCTGTCTTTGCTGTTTGCTGTCGGCCAAACCGACAAAATGCATAGCACAGCCTTCATCTTTTAATTCATGTCAATTAGTGATTAAATGATAAGTTAGGCTACTACCATAGTTAAAAATACCCTTAGTTAAGTAAAGTATATTACTTGTAATATGTTTTGATCAAGAAACCATTTCTTTTGTAATCTATTCCATTTTAGGTTTTCAAAATTTGAAACTATAGATCTAGATTAAATTTCAGATTTTGATAATTAGTACTAACTAATGTTAAGTGATAAGTTAAACTTTTAGTTTACTTATTTAGTTATAACTTAACCAAAAACATTATTTTTCATAAAGCGACAAGCTATGCTTCAGAATCTGCCTTATTTTCGGTTTTCTAAAAATCTAAAATTGTAGCTCTAAGTGAACCTTAAATCTTGTCAATCAAGAATAATAAATGTCAAGTTAGCCTTTTAGCTTTATTCACTTAACTGTAATTTAATCAAAATTATTATTTTGTTCATAGTATAATAGTTAGCAAACTATTCTTTTGTAACTTATTCCATTTTCAGCTTTTTCTAAAATCTGAAATTGTAGCTCTAATGTAACCTTGATTCTTGTCCATTAGTAACGTTAAATGTTAAAATAGACTTTTAACTTTACTCACTTAACTGTAACATAAACAAAAATGTTATTTTGCTTATAATATAATGTAGCAGCAAGCTTTGCTTTTATAATATGTCCTAATTTCAGTTTTTCTAAAATTTGGAACTATAACTTTAACTTAAACCCTAATTGTGACAATTAGTGGCTATAGATATTAATATGGGGTATTATCCTTATTTAAGCTAGAAGTAGTTAAGCATGTTGTTAATTATGCATTACAATCTTGATCATACACTCTTTTTCAATATTTTGCTCTCTCGCCATTTTCTTGCTATTCATTGGATTTTATTTGACTTTTAGATTCTCGGTTCTTCTGAAGTTTTGATTCCATCTCGAGCAACAAGAACATGAACAAGAGGTTTATTATTACTAAGGCAAGCATCCTCTTTGCACCATGTTGATCCCAAATTTCTGAACTGTAGATTTACAAAATACAGTGATATTGTTGCATGCTAAATTCTTAAAATCTATTTGTGATATGTCAATAGATAGTTATATCCTAACACTTGTGGCTTATCTTTAATCTAATCATACACTCAACTTAAGGTAGTGCTTTTATACTGGAATATTTATTTTCAAAAATCTGCTTAGCCATGCAGTCTAGAGAACGTTAGTGTTTGGCAAGCTTATCTTGTCAAACATGGGAACCTTAAATGAATTTCATTTATTTTGATTTCTTTGTTCAGTCTATTTAAATCAGAAATGAATTTAAATCTTGTTTGATAAACTGATTTTAAATCTGGACAAGTGGATGCTAGTGGTGGTGCCTTAGTGCACGAGAATTGGGAATTGTGGTTATCTTGTCTGGATTGATTAAGGACTGAACATCGGTTGGATGATTCAAGCCCCAACGTACTTCCACACGCGATGTATGGGCGCTGTTTGGTTAAGTAAAGGGTTAATACTATTGAGTTGGAAATAGGGGAGTAAGGACATGTGTATTGATCTCATATGGCATATATGCTTAAGTCTTCGGGCCGTATCATATGTCATATGAATTTTATATCAGTATCAGATGTTCTTAGAAGGGTGAGGACGTAGATGCGTTCCATCGCATGTACGTACCGTAAGGGCTCCGATTGCGATGTAATATGTGCAGTGAGCGCAGTTTGCATTTTGTTGATTGGGTCGGCATTCCCGGCACAACATGTGGGCCCCAGTTGACAGGTGCTATCAGTAACTTGCTAAGCGGGATCAGTCGCACATGGGTTATCCAACTCAATAGTATCAACTTGTTGAAAAATACCAAATCTTAATTACCCGGCCGGCATACCAAAGGTAGTGTGCTATTATTCCAGAGGCTACGGGCTAACTAAGTCGTGTGGGTAAAGATGTACACCCCTGTATGGTTAAAACTATTCGAATAGCCGTGTCCACGGTTACGGACAACGCTTGAATTTGAATAGCGCTTTGTATAGATTTTGAAAATCAAATTTTGGTTATGGGTACTTTCGGCATGAGAGGTTCGTGCAATGTTTTGATGGTGGTGTACAGCCACTTTGATGTTGTTATTATTTATGATATTGTTCTCTTTTACTTACTGTTTTTGTCCAAATTGATTCATAAAATTGCTTTGACAAAATGTAGCAATTGTAGGATTATGATGTATTGCTTTATGCAACATTAAACCATTATAACCTTTCTGTTGTTAACCTTATGCATGTACAAAATTCTAATCCTTTGTATAGGTTCTATCAAACACTTTCTTTTAGTAGTTTGTGTAAGTCTTGCTGAGTACCTTCCGTACTCAGGTGCTATAACCTCTTGTTGCAGGTGAAGATGATTATTTATTTGAGATGTCTGTTAGCGCCAATCAGGGTGACGCTAACGAGTGAAGCTATTTCTATCCTCCACGCAATAGCCTGAGGGTGATGGGGGCCATTGGTGGCTTTTGCTGTTTATTTCAAGTTTCTGCTGCTGACTTTTGTTTGTGACCGTAGGTCACTTGAGCCTGTAGAACCGAAATGTAAAAGTTTGTATAAATTAATGTAAGTGTATGCCTTGTATGTGTGATACAATGTTGATTAAGGATATATGTGCAATAGTCACTAATCCTGGGAACTATTGCATGACATATATCCGGGAACCTGAAATTGGATTTGTTACTTGTTATTATTATACTTCTAGTATGATTTTTAATGAGGGAACCAAACTGTTCCTTAATTAAGAATTATGCTAACATTATAATTTTAATTCGGCATATTTCCAATATTCAGGGGTCCTCACAAAAGCGGCGCACACCACCCAACCGCAGAAGAGACAAATCCCTTGGAAGAAACAAATAACCTCACCAGGCTGAAGGGGACGGTGTGCCTGGACCCTTCGGGGCAAAGGCGCGGTTTTAGCCCTGACAAAGCAAGGCATCGACCGCGAGGGGCTTGTCGTAGGGACAGCCCACCGGCCCCACCAACCTAACGAAACAGTGCCGAGGGGTACAGGAGGTATACCCCGAGGGTGACCCGAAGCCTCCGAAGGGTCTTCCGAGGGGTACAGGAGGTGCCTCGAGGGTGACCCGAAGCCTCCGAAGGATCTCCCGAGGGGTACAGGAGGTACCCCCGAGGGTGACCCGAAGCCTGTGAAGGATCTTCCAAAGTAGCAACCGAAGGAGGCTCTAAGAGCATTCGAAGAGTATTCGGAGGAGATCCAACCGGAGGAAAGAAAAGAGAGATGAACAAGAAGCTAAGCATAGGGGTAGAAAAGGACCCTGCGGTCCCTACACTAGTGGTACTTTTATAGGGGTGCTTATGTAATCTCATGTATCCTGTTATTTTGTCTATAAATAAACATCTACCCTCATGTAATAGCCAAGGTTTTTGAGTAATACACAGACATCTTCATATATACAATTTTCTTGACAATCTGTCCCTCTTTGAGGACCCTTCAACATCTCGAGCATACTAGGGGTCCCCCTCTTTCACCGTTCGCCTTTTTGCTACGACAGTATCTCAATGGTGCGGATAATTATCGATCTTCTAGTCTCGAATTCAGACTTGGGAAGGGTAGACTTCTCTGTGCTATTGGAGGGTCAACAAAATTTCTACACTATTTACTCCTGCGCTCCAACCGACTAGAAGACTAACGACCTCGACCATCCCTCTATATCATGTAGTAGTTATGTTGTCCGGTTTTCACAACCATTTGCAAAAGGTCTCATGCATACGACCTCCTTATTCCCATCATCACCCTCATGATCTTCAATTCTTCATTGCAAATCCGATGAACGTGTAACACTTGCAAAACCACTCTCCCGCGGCAACAAGCTCGTCTCGGACGGTGGTGCCTAGCTCTTGGCTTCTCCCAAACAAACTCAACTGTGACGTTATATGTTGGCATATGGTACCACAACATACTACCAGAGTGCACCGTCGTGTGGGTTGCCAACCGTGACAACCCAATCACCATCCCTTCCTCCGCAATACTCGTTGTAACCAATCGGTTCGACCTTGCCTTGTCGACTCCAAAGACCGCACACTTTGGACGACAATGAACAACATCACAACCGAGGCACTAGAGCTGCGATAGTCTTCTTGAACACAGGAACTTGGTCCTCCGGTTGCCAAATGGCACGAACATATGGCGAGCTTCGATCATCCAACCAACACCGCCCTCTCGCCATGAGGCTGTGGCTGAATTACAAGGCCCACACCACATAACACATCATTGCTTGCAGTGGCAGACCTGGCCCATAATTAAATATTAGGTATAGCGGAGTCGTCCCAAAGCAAAGAAATCTATACATAAACTATATTGCAATCACACTACGTGACACTAAATAGAATCAACAACTACAATCCGCACACGAACCATTTCTAGCAAATTAAATAGTCAGCCATTCAAAATCTTGAAGCAAAAATCACAATCACGTAGGGCTATCGTCAAACGTCGCTCGATCTAGATTCTAGAATTTTGTTGCCGATAGGACCCTTAGCATCCTCACGCCTCACATGATAGGTCTTAGCAAATTGAGCCCAAGTGATTGAGTCCAAGGTATGAAGCTAGCATGGAAATGAAAAGAGAGCTCAAAGAACAAAGCTACATTGAGACAAATATAGTAAACGTAGTTCCGTTCTCTTTTGCAATCCAAATTCATATCTCAACAGAAAGGAAGCAAAGCAAAAAAAACGAAATTCATACCTCAAGAATCAAGAGAAAGTACAGATACGGCTACTTGCGGCCCCAAATCTACCGTCGCGCCTCCGGTTCTCCCCTCCCAGCTTGTGGCGTCGCCCCCTCCTCCGGTCCTCCCCTTCCTCAGCTCACCGTGCCACCGCCCGAGCTTCCCCGCGCGGACGCCCCTCGTCACGCCGCCGGCCCTTAGGTGCGCAGCTCCTAGCCCGCCGCCACTACCACGCTCACCCTTCCCATCCTCCCCATATCGTCGCCAACGGCAGCGCGGGCGACGCCGACAACGAGGAGGAGGATGAGGGGGAGGAGGCCCCTCCGCGCCGCGGCACCTAGGCGCACGGGAGGGCCCCCCATTGTTAGGAATAATCAAGTGGCAGTTTTCATGCATTAGTTTCTTAGTGGACTATTGCATGGCTGCATGTGGCTGCATGTAGTTGATTAGGTAGTTAGTGCGTGCGTTGCATCCTGCATGCGTGAGTTAGTGTTTTTGCATTAATGTTTTGTTAGTGGGTTAGTGGGTAATAATCCGGTGCATGTTCATTAGCTATTTAGCCTCCTGTAATCTTTTGTCTTCGCTGAGCCAAACGTAAAAGAGAGAAGAATAGAAAATAGAAAAGTAGCATTAGGCGGTGCGATTGCTATGCAAAAATCTTCTGCGGTATTCTTCCTCTCCGTGAGTTTGTCTCCCTCACCCGTGAAAGTGTGCGTCCACGGGTAGAATTTCCAACAATTGGTATCAGAGCCTGTGTTGTGATGGCGAGGATGGCGAGATCATTGTCTCCGTTGATGTCGAGGCGTGTCGCCGATGGCCGAGAGGAGGTGACCAGCGGGGGCATGCATGTGGCTAGCGGCAATGAGTAGGTGGCTCGCGGTAGGCCGTTGGTGCGAGTCGTGAAGGAGGAGAGCGTCACGCTCCAGTACCCGTTGTTGACTAGTAGCAACTATATGCTGCATGGTCAATGAAGATGCAAGTGTACATGGAGGCGCAAGGAATATGGGATGCCGTTGAAGAGGATGACGTCGAGAGGCGCCAAGACAAGAAGGCACTTGCGGCCATCTACCATGGTGTGAGCGAGGAGACCCTTCTTGCTCTCAACGGCAAGAGGATGGCGAAGGAGGCATAGGCGACTCTCAAATCTATGTACGTTGGAGTTGAGCGTGTGACGAGGGCCAAGCTCCAAACCGCTAAGAAAGAATTTGACAACCTTCATATGCGTGAAGGTGAGTCAATCGATGCATTTACCATGAGGGTCACCTCGCTCTCGACAATATCTAACGCGGGAGAGAGGGTTGAAGACTCTTGTGTGGTGGATAAGGTGCTTTGGGTCTTAACACCGATGTTTCTGCCGATCGTTTGTACTCTCGAGAACCACGAGGACTTGGATGTGATGTCGATTGAAGAAATGTTCGGGTGGCTAAAGGCGTTCGAGGAGCGCCACATGGTTAGTGAGGAGGAAGGTGAGCATCTGCCGCCACCACGCGCCCAATGGGAGCCTAGGGCTAAGAACAAGAAAGGCGGCTCCGGCTCCAGCAAGAATCGCAAATTTGACAAGGCTAAAGTAAGATGCTACAACTGCAACGACTATGGTCATTTTGCTTTCGAATTCCGTAAGAAGGAGGAACAGACGCATCTCATGGAGGCGGATGCCGACGATGAACCGATGCTACTGTGAAGTCATCTTGATTAGGGAGAGATTGTTAGGAATAATCAAGTGGCAGTTTTCATGCATTAGTTTCTTAGTGGACTGTTGCATGGCTGCATGTGGCTGCATGTAGTTGATTAGGTAGTTAGTGCGTGCATTGCATCCTGCATGCGTGAGTTAGTGTTTTTGCATTAATTGTTAGTGGGTTAGTGGGTAATAATCCTGGTGCATGTTCACTAGCTATTTAGCCTCTTATAATCTTTGTCTTCAATTGAGCCAAACAGAAAAGAGAGAAGAATAGAAAGGAGAAAAGTAGCATTAGGCAGTTGTAGTGCTAGGCAAAAATCTTCTGTGTGTTTTTCCTCTCCATAAATTTGTCTCCCTCATTCGTGAAAGTGTGCGTCCATGGGTAGAATTTCAATAGCCGCTTCCACCGCCTGCCCTCCAGCCTCGACCTCGAGGTCATCGCGCAGCACCCGCTGGCACAGGTCTCGATCCCAGGCGGGAGCGAGCGGCCGCCGCTGGTGTTCGTGCATGGGAGCTTCCACGCGGCCTGGTGCTGGGCGGAGCACTGGCTGCCCTTCTTCTCCCGCGCTGGATTCCCCTGCTTCGCCATCAGCCTCCGCGCCCAGGTAGTTAGCCAGGCGTGGAGGCCGCTTGCCTCCTATCATCTCATTTCTGGCTTGCGTTGCGTCGATCTGGAACACCCAGGGGCCGGGTTGTGGTCGATGTTGAGGCCTTGCGGCTTGCGCAGTTGGGCTTGCGTCTGCTTCTTCTCAAGCAACGGGCGGCTGGCACTCAGGGGAGGGGGTTTCCCGGCTGACGGTAGCTCGCCAGAATGGTGGGTATTGCTTGACCGTTCCAGGGATGACGGTGCCTGACAAGTTCTTGTATGTTAGGAACAGAAGCTTTGACGAGTGCGCAGCAGAGTGCAACCACAACTGCTCGTGCACGGCATACGCTTACACCAACTGGAGCAGTGTCAGCACGATCGGTGACCCATCAAGGTGCTTGGTGTGGACGGGGGAGCTTGTCGATACGGGGAAGGCCAGCAACATTGGTGAGAACTTGTACCTCCGGCTTGCCGGCTCTCCTGGTATGTATCGTCTGAAATGAGAGAAAATATGGGAGTTCATAAGAGATTCGTATATAAAATGTAAACTCACAGGAAGGCCCAGCCAGCAAATTGTGTGATTTTGCATTACAATCTTGGGTTTCATTTATTGTTTTGCACAAAAGTGACACTAGCGCCCTTAATGTGCTGTGTCAACGACAAAATACACTTTAACATGCATCAAGTTATACACACTAACATGTATACCGCAGGGAACGTTTAGACTCTAGACATCATAATTCATCTGAACTTATCAATTCACCATTTCTTCTAGTATATGTTTCTTGTCCAGGTGGCTGGTGCCCCATCATATACTAGCCAATCACTTTGGTGCTTGCAGAATCAGTAAATCTGCATGTAGTTCTATACAAGCATAAAGCGAATTGAATTTATCCTATGACCAACAGTACCAGTGGAGATGCTTAGATTGACAGATTGGTGATAGTATTGTGTGGAAGTAAATCTATAGTTATGCTTGATTCAGTAAATTCTGAAACTTATTCTCACTATTCTCTTCATAGGACACAATTCTGAGATTGACAAGAAGAAAAGAGTTCTAGTGAAGATTGTACTCCCAGTTGTAGCATGCCTGCTGATACTCGCATGCTTATATCTGCTTGTCAGGATATGCAAGTTGAGAGGTAGACAACAGTCAAAACCTGCTAGTAACATGCACTGTTAATGTAACAATGCTGAGTGTTGACATTATTAATATTCTTATCAGGCGTGCGACGAAATGAGGAAACCCAGAATAGGTCGGTGCTGGGACACTCGAGCACTTTTCATAAACTATGGGATAAAAATTTAGAACTTTCATGCATTGGCTTTGAAGACATTGCAGCTGCAACGAACAAGTTCTGTGACTCCCAACATGCTTGGAAAAGGGGGTTTTGGTAAGGTTTATAAGGTAAAAAAAATCCCAATGGAAAAATACAACAGTGGAAATCTACAGTATTTCCCCTGTTTAATTTAGGAATAATGCAATTATGCAGGGAACATTGGAAAATGGCAAGGAAAATGCTGTTAAAAGACTCAGCAAGGTTTCTGAGCAAGGGATAGAGTAGTTTAGAAATGGAGTAGTTCTTATTGCCAAACTGCAGCACAAAAATCTAGTTAGACTACTTGGTTGCTGTATTCATGGAGATGAGAAGCTACTTATTTATGAATACTTACACAACAAAAGCTTAGACTACTTCCTTTTTGGTACGTCCTAATTAGACATTTAAAATTTGAGTTAACCAAAGGTACGTGCGTGAATGACTACATGCTGCATTTTATGCTGTTCTTGGCAGATGATGCAAGAAAGTCTATGCTTGATTGGCCGACACGGTTTAGCATAATCAAAGGGGTTGCTAGAGGACTTGTTTGTTATGAATAGCGCTTGTATTCATCATGAGACCAATAGATCAATATATATACACAAAGTATATGAGGTGAATATGTAAATAACCCCTCATAACAATGGGGAATAACACACTATACATATATCTCTAACACCCCCCCTCTCAAACTCATGGTGGATCAACAACACTGAGTTTGGAGAGGTAGAAGTCGTGCTGTGCTCGAGTCTGGGCCTTCGTGAAGAAATCCGCTATCTGAAGCTCGGAAGGCACATACTGAAGAGCAATCACCTGATCATGCACACAAGACCTCATGAAGGAAGTATCAACACCAATATGCTTGGTGAGCTCATGCTTCACATGGTCACGGGCAATACTGATAGCACTTGTATTGTCTGACAAGAGAGGAGTTGGTGTAGTGACAGAAACACCAAAATCCTCAAGTAACCACCATAGCCAAGTAATCTCTACTGTCAAGAGAGCTATAGCTCAGAACTCGACCTCTGCACTCGAGCAGGTCTTCGGGCAATGAGAGAACCACCAAGAAAAACACGATGAAGAGAGATAGATCGGCGATCGGAGGATCGGCTGGCCCAAGTAACATCCGAATAAGTCTAAGTCAGAACTAACCGGAGTGTGGAAAGAAGTGACGCGAGAGATAGTCCCACAAAGGTATCCTGAGCTCGAAGAAGGTGGTCAGTAGTGGACTGAGTGGGAGCAGAGACAATCGACTCGAGAATGTGGATTGGATAAGTGATATCCGCGATTTAGTAACAAGATAGGCAAGACTCCCAACAAGATGGCGATGGCGAGTCGGATCGAGAAGAGGCTCGTCATCGAGGGTCGGAGGTGAACATCGAGCTCCATGGGAGTCTCAACGATATCTTGTCGGTGAGAGAGGCGCGATCAAAAGATCTGAATATACTTCTCTTGGGATATAAAGAAACCATCACGAGTGGAAGTGGCCTCAATCCCAAGGAAATAACGAAGAGGACCAAGATCCGAGCATAAGGCGCTCACTAAGGCGAGCCTTGACAAAGGCAATGTACTCAGAATCATCTCCGGTAATAATCACATCATCAACATACAGAAGAAGAAGAGTCCGACCACAAGACGAAGTGTGGACAAAGAGCGCAGGATCATGATCACTAGCTGAAAAGCCAGCAGCAGTGACCACAGAGGAGAAGCACTCAAACTAAGCACAAGGGGCTTGCTTAAGGCCATAGAGAGAGCGACGAAGGCGACAGACTATACCCTCAGAAACAGAATACCCAGGTGGCGGATGCATGTAGACCTCCTCACGCAACTCGCCATTAAGAAAGGCATTCTTGACATCAAGCTGAGAAACAGACCAGTGGCGAATAGACGCCACCGAAAGAAGAGTGTGGACGGTGGTCATGTGGGCCACAGAGCAAAAGTCTCGTCGTAGTCACGACCATGCTCTTCTTTGGAAGCCACGAGCAACAAGACGCGCCTTATAGCGCTCAAGAGAACCATCGAGGCGAGTCTTAATCTTATAGACCCACTTACACGTGATGGGGCGAGAGTGAGATGGAAAAGGAACAAATCCCAAGTACCGATGCGCTCGAGGGCAACAATCTCCTCGGCGTGGCATCTTTGCCACTCGGGGTGAGTATATGACATCGGTAGGAGACAGGCTCATGAGCGAAGACCAAAGCAAAAGCAAAAGCAGGCGGGGGCGAATCGATGGCGATCGCGGAGCGTGGCGAGGAGAAGATGGAACATCAAGAAGATGGATCATCTGGAAGATCCTCAATCGAGGTCGACGAGTGTAGAAGAGAGGGGAAAGAGGCCTTTGTAGGGGAGGAGCAGGGGGCAAGCAAAGGGTAACAGCGGAGAGGCCATAGGAGGAATATGTGGAGACTCGAGAGGATGGGTGGGCGAGGGCAAAGACAGATATATGTGTATCTGGAAAGGTCAAAAAGACAGAGACTCCACAAAGGAAGCGAAGGAGAGCAGGGCGTGGGTAGAAGGGGCGTGACTCGTCGAAAGTCACATCGAGAAATCCGCATCCTTCGACCAACAGATCCCAAAGACCGATAGCCCTTGTGCTCAAACATTGTATCCCGAAAGACACACTCAGCGGATGGCGGTCGGTTTAGTGCGTTCTCGAGGGCGAGGAGAAGCGTAGTAAACGCAAGCCAAATGAGCGAAGGCGAGTAGTCGAAGAAGACTACGAGACGCTCAGCAGGATCACACCTTGAAGAGCAGAAGAGGGTTGTATGTTGACGAGATAGGTGGTAGTGGAAACAGCCTCGGCCCAAAAGCGAGGTGGAATAGAGGCGGCAATCATCAGTGCACGAGCCGATTCAAGGAGGTGACGATGCTTGCGCTCAGCGACACCATTCTGAGCATGAGCACCAAGACAAAGAAGGCGAGTGAGAGTGCCACCTTTCGGCAAGGAAGCTGCGCAGGTAACGAGAGAGGTACTCGCTAGCAGAGACAGCACGAAAGACACGAATAGGAGTGGAGAACTGTGTGCGAACCATAGTGGCAAATTGTTTATAGATAGACAAGGCCTCACTACGAGAAGACATGAAATATATCCAAGTGTAGCGAGAGAAATCATCTATAAATATGATATAATATCGATGAACCCCTTTCGAAACGAAGGGGGCCGGACCCCAAACATCGGAATGAACAAGATCAAAGGGACGCTGAGACACTGACTCACTATGAGGATAAGGAAGCTGAATCTGTTTACCTAACTTATAGCCTTGACAATCTAAAGACACGTCTCCTGAGACAGACCCTAGAAGGCCACGACGAACTAAAGACGACAGAACGAGATCCACACAGATGACCAAGACGGTGATGCCACTGCTGGAAAGAGCTGATAGACGGAGTGGCAGAAGCGGAGAGACTGGCGGTGACGGTGGCAGCGGAAGGAAGGTGAAACTAGTCAAGCTCCTAGAGACGCTGTGAGTCAAGGCACCGAGGGCCAGAACCAACCAGAGCTCCCGTGTGGTGGTTCTGAACACAACAAGAGTCAGAGTCGAAAATGACCCGACAACCAAGGTCAGTAATCTGCCTAGTAGAAAGAAGCTGCATGGTAAGACGAGGAACATGAGCAATGAAAGAACATGAAAAGATGAGTTGCTAAGAGGTCCTCGACCGAGATGAAAGAGAGGTACCATCGGTAAGAACACTAACAGGAGAATCAAGAGGTGTAATGAAAGATAGAGTTGAAGAATCAGAAGTCATGTGAAAAGATGCCCCAGAGTCAAGAATCCACGGGGAGGTACCAGACTGTGTAGGGGGGTGGTTTCTCAGTGCTCGAAGAGTCGATGGCAGAATCTCTGAGAACACGCCGAGGGAGAACCTAAAGCGGCAAGTAGGCGTCAAAGTCGGCTATCTCTGCTTTCGAGAGAGCTCGCTGAAGGAGTCGATCTGAACATCGATGTAGAAACACCAGTGTCAGTGCTAGTAGAAGAACGGCGTGAAAGATGCCGCTACTTCTTATAGCACTAGGACTCAACATACTAGATGGAGGGCGGCCACCACCACCGTGGCGGTATTGAAGGCGATGTCTTTCAAGCGTGGAAGCGGCCGGTGTAGCAAGTGGATGAGCAGCGAGCACAGAGGGGAGTGGCATCAGACCAGCACCACTCAAGCGAGTCTCCTCTGCGCGTATCTCGGTAAGAGCCTCCAGGAGAGTGACATGAGGGTGGTGTGCAAGGAGCTGGGAACGCCTCTGCTCAAACTCAGGATGAAGGCGAGAAATGAAATCGTAGGCATTTGAAACTCTGTGTCAAGACGTCGTACCAGCAAAGACGGATAGGAGCGGCAACAAAGAATGCGAAGAGAGTCCAGCTGATGCCAGACAGTAGAGCTATGAGCGTAAAAAGCGTCAACAGTAGTATCACCCTGCTAAAGAGAGTGCTCCTAGCGGACCACGGACAGGTAGAGGGCATCACCAGAGGGCTCGTAGCGCTAACGAATGTGAGTCCACATCTAGAAAGCCGAAGGGAGTCCCACAACCTCAGAAGACAATTGAGGCTGGACACTGGCGATGAAGACAGCAGGAGCCCGAGCGTCGTCGTTGTACCACTGAGTGTATGCGGTCAGTCGATCCTTGTAGGAATCCAGAGCCTCTTGGTAAGCGAGGCGACCTCATCCGGCAAGAAGGCGGCCTCGGCTCAAGAGCTGACCTTGTGTCATTGTTGAAGGGCAGCATGACAGCGAAACTCCGTCGGAGGAGTAGGGCAAAGCGGCGGTGACATCACTAGAGAGGACGCCCGAGGCGAAGACCACACATGTGGATGCGCATGTGAGACACGAAGTCGGTGTAATTAACACCATCGAAGATCACGGAGCAGCGAGGGAGGGACACAGTACCCATTGGTAGGCGGCGCTGGACGACGCGGTGGTTAGATCAACATACTGATTTTTTTTTTTTTTTTCCTTTTTCTTTTTCTTTTACCGAATCGGCTCAAAAAGAGCCGATGCCCACTCGGCCCGCTACAACATCTCCTGGACACGGTTGCAACATTCCCAGACAACGGTTGCAACATCTTAGGACAACAGTTGCAACATCCTCGGACAACGGTTGCAACATCACTGAACAATGGTTACAACATCCTAGGACAAGGGTTGCAACATCCCTGGATAACGGTTGCAACATCCTAGGACAACAGTTGCAACATCCCCAGACAATGGTTGCAACATCCTAAAACAACGGTTGCAATATCCCCGGACAACGGTTACAACATCCCCGAACAATGGTTACAACATCACAAATCAGCCATTCCATCCAACATCAGAACCGGCACCATACGCTTCGGAGGCATCAGCGACATCGAGATGGCCCTCACGTCGATGTCGATGTGAATCTTCAAGTTCAAAGTGAGGGATATATATATATTTTTTGAAATATACGGTATTTAGTTCAAATCCTAAGGATTAGAAGAAAAAACTATCCAACTGGCCCTAAGAAGCTCGAAGCTATCCTCTTGTCAACTTGTTACTACGTACTTGCTAACGTTTGGAGTAATAAAATTGCATGGCCGTCGAAGGGCCAGGCCAATAGCAAAAGATGTGTGGCGGAATACACACATACAACGGAGCGAGACCTAGCATTCTATAGCGTTCGATGTACTACATCAGTTCGGACGTACGTGCATGAGCATTACCCTTAAAAATATATATTTTTCTCTATTGGCCTATCCATTTAATTGCCAACCACCAAAGTACCTCAAATAAATAAAGAATAGAGATTAAAAATATATATTTTTCTCTGTTAGCCTATCCATTTAATTGCCAACAACCGAAGTACCTCAAATAAATACCACTGTCACACGGCCAACACCTTCATCTGATTGGTGTGTACTATTTATCTTCCACTCTTTCCCCTGAGTTCTTCACTAGCTTTCCCTTCTCTCTATATAGTGTCTGGTTTGGAAAGCTAACAGCGCAAGACCCTTTCTCTAGCTCACGCGTCTCCTGCATCATTGCCTCGCACCCCGACTTGGTTTTCCTCTCTCTTCTCTGCCTCGCACGCTGGCTTCCCAACTCGGGTTTTCTCTCTCTTCCCTGCCTCGCGCGCTGGCTTCCCGACTTTGTCCGTGAGGACACTCGGGACCTGGCGTCCCGAGCCTGCCCGCGGAGCGCCTCCGAGGTGCTTCACGCCGCGCTGTCCTGGGACCTCACGCGCCGCGCCGCCTCGCCTGGACGACGTCGCACCGTGCTCCTGGCGCGGCCTTTGCTACACGGCGCGAAGCTCCCCTCACTGCACTGCACCGCTCCGCGTCGCGCCGACCGACCCAGCCGGCGCCGCGCCTCGACGCTGCTTCGCCCAGCCAGCGTCGTGCCCCGCTGCGTTGACGCCCTCCGCGCCGCACCGCGCGCGTCCCCGAGGGGTCCCCGGAGCGGATCTGTGTTCGCGCCGCGCCGTGAGGTTTCGCTCTCGTCCTCTCGCTCCAATGTCCAATCTGGATTCGTAGTAACAGTTTTGCTTTGCGCGTGCAGCATTTTTGGAGACTTGGAATCTGCTCTCGTGCCGTTCGTCAGCATTGCTTTCTCTAGCTCATGCGTCTCCTGCATCACTGCCCCGCACCTCGACTTGGTTTCCTCTCTCTTCTCTGCCTCGTACGCTGGCTTCCCAACTCGGTTTTCTCTCTCTTCCCTGCCTCGCGCGCTGGCTTCCCGACTTGGTCCGTGAGGACACTCCCGGCGGCCAAACTGTTCACAAGAGCACCTCAGTTTGTTATCGATATCGGTATGCTATTTTCTTCATTTTGTCACAGCCGAAGAGGAAAAAAGGCCTGATGAATATGGCCTACCTTCCCGTTTTTATCCTCTTGCTCTTGATTTGTTTCTGCAAGTCCGATGGCCAGCTCACACATGCAAAGCCGCTCTCCCTCGACGACTTGCTCATCTCCCAGGATGGCGTCTTTGCTCTCGGCTTCTTCTCGCCGACCAGCTCTAACAGGAGTTTATACCTTGGCATATGGTACCATAGTATCCCCGGCCGCACCGTCGTGTGGATCGCCAACCGCGATAACCCAATCACCGCCCCTTCATCCGCTATGCTCGCCATCACCAACAGTTCTGACCTGGTGTTGTCAGACTCCCGTGGCCGCACTCCTTGGAGAACGAAGAACAACATCACCGCCAGAGGCGCCGAAGTTGCCGCAGTGCTTCTCAACTCGGGGAACTTGGTTGTCAGGTTGCCGAACGGCACGAACATATGGCAGAGCTTCGATCACCCGACTGACACAATCCTTCCATCCATGAGGTTTTTGGTGAGCTACAAGGCCCATGTCGTCGGGCGTCTTGTCGCTTGGAAGGGCCCTAATGACCCATCGTCTGGAGACTTCTCCTGCAGCAGCGACCCCACTTCGAACCTTCAGATCATCACTTGGAATGGGACCAAACCGTATTTCCGCAACGCTGTGTGGAATGGTGTGTCAGTGTCCGGCGGCCCATTCCCGAACGGTACCAGCTCCTTTGTGTACCAAACGTTCGTCAACACAGGGGACAAATTCTACTACATGTACACAGTCTCCGACGGCTCACCGTACACACGCACCACTCTTGAATACACGGGCACGATGAGGTTTCTGAGCTGGAACAACGCCTCCTCGTCGTGGGCAGTCATCTCTAAGGCCCCCGCCACCGGCAGCTGTGACCTCTACGCCTCGTGTGGCCCGTTCGGCTATTGTGACTTCACGGGGGCTGTCCCGACATGCCATTGCCTCGATGGGTTTGAGCCAGATGGTCTGAACTTTTCGAGAGGATGTCGGAGAACGGAAGCATTGAAATGTGGAAAGGAAAATAATTTCGTGACCATACCAGGGATGATGGTTCCCGACAAGTTCTTGCATATCCGGAACAGAACCTTCGACCAATGCGCGGCCGAGTGCAGCAACAACTGCTCATGTACAGCATACGCTTACGCCAACATGAGTAGTGCTGACATTATGGCCGATGCGTCAAGGTGCTTGGTTTGGACAGGGGAGCTTATTGACACGAGGAAGATCGACAACGGCAATGCTGAGAACCTATACCTTCGACGTGTCGATTCTCCCGGTATGCACCGTTTCATGTCCACCCCCTTTTTCGTCACGGTGACATACTGACATTAGTGTTCTTAATACGATGTGTCACTAGTCTTAATGGATTTTTTTGTTGGTCCAAACCAAAGACGAACACACGCAAACACACGAACGTAAAAATTTTTTATGTACCACCGAAACAACAGCAGCTTCTCTGATTTTCTTCTTCTTCTCTGTTGCTCTTGTTCTTACTTGCTGTTAACTCACACATATTAGAGTACAATGTAATTGCTTATATAGTACCAGGACTCAGCCAAACATAAGGAATAAGACTAGGACTCGGAATACATGCAGACTCGGATACGGCAGTCAATGGAAAGGAAACTAAACAAAAAGATTAAACTCTATCATTTTTCAGGTCAATCGCCTGTGTGCATCAACACCAATATTTATACACGGGACTTGTGGACATAGTAATTAGTATGAACTTGTCAATATAATATTCTTCTAGTAAACAACTACTTATCTTAGTCAATTACTCCTTTTTTGCGTTGACAATGGCCAATTACTTTGGAGTTTGTAGTTAGAAAAATGCAAGTATTCTACACGAGCATATTGCAACATCAAACCCTCGATTTACCACAAGCCCAGCAGTAACGCTGGAGGGGTTACTAGTAGTAGGTGCTTATGTTCACAGATCAGTCATGGTATTGTATGCAAGTGAATCCATACAATTGTAACTAATGTTTGATGCAGTGAATTCTGATGGGTTACATTTCTGCAGTTCAAAAAAGGAGCACTTTAGTAAAGATTGTACTCCCAATTACAGCATGTCTGCTACTACTCACATGCATAGCCCTTGTCTGGATATGCAAATATAGAGGTAAGAGCCCATGTTTTCAAAATGCAAAGTTATTGTGTAAGTGTTAATAAAAAAAAGTATTGATGTCGCTGCCATCAGGCAAACGACGAAAGAAGGAAATCCAAAAGAGAGCGATGCTAGGATACTTGAGCGGTTCCCGTGGACTCGAAGGCGAAAATGTTGAATTTCCATTTGTTAACTTCGAAGACATTCTTGCATAACAGATATTTTTTCTGATTCCAACTGCTTGGAAGGGAGGTTTTAGCAAAGTTTACAAGGTAACAAAAATTTTACATCGATAATTACAATGGAAATTGTTTTTTCAAAAGATAATTATAGTAACGAGAAAAATTGTGCCTTTCATCGTTTGCCAATTCTGAATGGTGCAATCATCTAGGGAATATTGGAGGGTGGAAAGGAAGTTGCTGTCAAAAGGCTTATTAAGGGTTCTGGACAAGGCATAGAAGAGTTCAGAAATGAAGTAGTTATAATTGCCAAATTGCAGCACAGAAACCTAGTTAGACTTTATGGTTGCTGCATTCATGAAAATGAGAAGTTGCTAATCTACGAATACTTACCTAACAAAAGTTTGGATGCCTTCCTTTTTGGTATGTTTTGACATCTGATCACATATTGCAAAAAGTTCTTAGATTCAGAATGATATTCATGACGACTAACGAATTTTGTTTCATGTTGATCTTGGCAGATGATGAAAGGAAGTCTATGCTTGATTGGCCAACACGATTCAACATAATCAAAGGGGTAGCTAGAGGAATTCTATATCTCCACCAAGATTCGAGAATGACGATAATTCATAGAGATCTCAAAGCAAGCAACATCTTGCTGGATGCAGAGATGAACCCAAAAATATCAGATTTTGGAATGGCAAGAATCTTTGGAGGCAACGAGTACCAAGCAAGTACTAAACGAGTTGTTGGGACATAGTAAGTAACTCTTGCGCTAGCTCTTCCCAACATATTATTTATGCGCTTGAAATAATCCAAATTATGCCTGCTTGCTTGTGAAATTATTCAAATAGCGGTTACATGTCACCTGAATATGCGATGGAAGGCATTTTCTCGGTCAAGTCCGACACCTACAGCTATGGTATTTTGCTATTGGAGGTTGTAAGCGGATTAAAGATCAGTTCACCTCATCATCTTATAATGGAATATTCAAACCTGATAGCTTATGTAAGTGCTACCAAATGCTTCAAATTTGGACAGCTCGAACAGAATATAACCAATATAAATTGGAATTTTCTTGTCATGTTTCAGGCATGGAACTTATGGAAAGATGGAAAAGCATCGGATTTCGTGGACACATCGACTTTGGAGAGTTGTTCACTAAGTGAGGTTTTGCAATGCATCCATATTGGACTGTTGTGTGTTCAGGACAGCCCAAATGGGAGGCCACTCATGTCATTAGTTGTGTCCATGCTGGACAATGAGGCCATGCCACGCCCAATGCCAAAGCAGCCTATATATATGTCGTAGAAAGGAAATGTGAAACCCAAGAAGCAAGGGAGAGCTCAGAGAACTCTATTAACAACGCAAGTCTGACGACGCTGGCAGGACGCTAGATGTTAGCTATTCAGCTTATCTTCAGTAGTTTAAGATCCTCCTTTCAAAAAAACGGAGGTAGTATTTTGTACACTATTAACCTTAGGCTCTCCCCTTTGCTGTATTACCTTCAAAAAAAATTTATATACTATATTCTAGAGGATTTATTCTTTTGGCGCTTGTGCTCTTGTGCTTTTCTTCGTCACTTCAGTGGCTCCAACGCCAATTCAAGAAGGCTACCCGATCTTGCCGTAGCTCCTTATTAGATCCTTCAGATAAAGCAATTTTGGCTTATTAGCTTGCATCTTGGTCGTCTGGACGAGAGGCATGGTGACATATCTATCTCTCTCTCCGTGGTAGATGCTGAACTTTTCTCTTGAAAGCCATGACAGACGATGCTGAACTTGTTCATGATATGCATGAAGTAAAAGAACTCCGCCAGAGGACCGCAATAAGCGGGGAAGCCAGGCTTTGAGCGGTGAATGCCGAACTTAGGACCGGCGGTTCATCGCGTTTATATTTCGGTTTTTTTTGTTGTTTCTAAACTTTTCTTGAACTTGTATATTTTGTTTATTCCCCTCTTTAATGTAATAACGGCATAACGAAAAAAAAGAACTCCGCCACCTGATGTGATCTCTCACACGTGGCCTTCCTTGAACTGGAGCAACCGCATAACGAGCCTTGGTGGCCCACTATTCTTCTGACGGCCCATGAGGTAAATAAAATGGTTCAGGTCGTGTGACTCAGGAAAGCTATTGTGAAGCCCATGGTCTTGAAACTGTGGCAGTCCACCGTCGGTTGTGCGGTTCCGTAGCCTGGATAGGTTGCTCAGCTCTTGTGATATCGGCGACAGGCACGGGATCGGACGCTGGCAGCTGGCAACACGAGCGCGGCTAACAAACAGCGCGAGGCCGCGGCCGGTCGCCGATGCTTCCACGGCAGAGGACGAGCGAGCCCGCAACGGTGCCGTTGCAGCAAAGTTGCGCGCTCCCGAACAAAGCTTATCAATTCTATGCCGGTATCGATCGAAATAATAATCGGAACATGTTATACCAGCACTTAAAACAACAGACAGCAACCTCAATTTCGTACTGGTCTCAATACTGTCCAATACCGGTTATTTCGGACCTTTCCGGGCGAAATGAGTCCTTCCAACAATTTTTGGTTATGATTTTGAACAAAGAAACTCCAAGTATCGTTGTTAGGCAACAATTTTAAGGTCGCGATCCGTTAACATGCACATTGCATAGCCTCCTGTTTTTCTCGGATAACACTCAAATAGAGGCTTGTTAATGATCTTCTACTAATGAACTAGTCTAGTAGAACTCTTACATGAAAAACTCAAAATATAAACAAAAAAAAACATATCCTGAACTAAGTCCTTACAAGAAAGTTTAAATTTAATTTGAATAAAATGGCATAGTACTGACAACTTGAGTACTCTAACATTAAGGCCCTGTTTGGTAGAGCTCCAGATTCTCATTTTTCAGATTCTGCTCCTGATTCTCTGAGAATCCACTTCTCTAAGAATCAGAAGCTGTCTGTTGAAAGTGTTTGGCTGTATGTTAGCTCCAAAAACCATATAAAGGAGGATTAGAGGCAAATAGACCATGTTACCCCTGGTTGTAATACTTCAATTGTATTTGTGTCTTTCTCCTGTGTTTTTGTGCATAAATTATAGAATTTCCCCCCAAATTTGTTTAGACCATATGAATATATATATACATTGTATTTGTACACAATACTAGGTTACATTGCATTTACACTACATGATGTAGTTTCAGAACAAGGCTGTAGCATCTCCCAACTTGTCTCGTCTCCTGGGCTGCCGCTAGTGTTGTACGGTACACAAACGGCAATATCTCTTTCATATGAACCCCAAGTTATCAGGTCCGCATTCAGTAGCAGCACAACAGTGCGTAACCTCATGTTCCAGAAAGCAAAAGGAACTGGCAGATCAAATGGTCAGCAAATATGCACATGGCTTGCATTTTTCTTGTCATCGACTGAAAATAGATACAGTTCATGAGCAGAAATGCTTCCTAGAATTTCAGATAAGTAGTCGTCACCAAAAGCTATCACCACCATTTTTTTTGATCCAAGACTTGATTATGTAGCATTCATTCATAAATAGAGTAGCATGGCACCGTAATCCAAAACTTGACAGCAAATAGAGACATCCAGACGCAGCATAATCCAAATAACACCTAGTTCTTAACTATAATAAAACAAAGTGCATTAGACAACTCCCAGGCCCAGCTAGTAAAACTCTTTACTCCAACATCCTAAGCCTCTATCTTCTCAACAGGTGCCTCAAGCATAAGACCTGGCTTTGCCAAGAAGTCGGTGAAATCACGGAATGGCGCCTTGACAAACTTGGTCTCCCTCCGAAGTCGGCAGTGAGGAATCCATAGGTCTTCATCGAGCGGTCAAAGGTTGCTGCAAACAACAAATTTATCGACTTGTAATTTGCAACAAGTCATTGTCAACCGAAAAAATAAATTGAACAACATAGTGGATACTTTTGGACTGTCAGTCAGAAGGGATGTCCCTCTATTTGAATTTTGAAGCTCTACTAGCCAACCATGACAGTAGCCAAGCATGTTCACTAGATCATTTGCCAAGTAAACACCCTAATCAAGAACAAGACCAGCTATCAAGCATCCCACCAGATCAGTTCAGGTAAGCATGAAAAAATTTATCAAGCATCCCACCAGCTCAGGTTCACTTCACAAAAGCATGAAAAAATTCACATATTCATCCAAACAGATCAACAATCATACATCATCTGGTACTAGTACTCGCACCATTATTTACATTTGACATTAAAATAATTGAGTTCATGACAGAACAAATGTTCAACACTCTCCTCCCACGCCACAAAATTGACATAACTTCCATCCATGGCACAATACAAAGGTCCACAATGTTGCGTTCAAAACAACCGATTCAAGTAGAGATGCGATTGGGAAGCGAGATTAGTAAGAGATCTGGAAGCAAAATACCGCAGAGGAGGAGATCTCGTGAATGCGGCCGCGGCGAGAGCGTCGTTGGTGCGAAGTGGAAGCGGCGCGCCACGCCAAGAGGAAGGTCACAACACCCATATCAAGCACCCAAAGATCAAGCGGATCATCAAACACCCATATTCACCTCAACCCACGGATCAAGCACCAAGAGGAAGGAGACAAAGGGAGGACAAGGGGCGGCGGGAAACGACCTTACCTTCACGAAGCGCCGGTGGTGCTCGGAAGAAGCGGCGATGAAGAAGGCGGGACCGACGACATCTAGGGTTTCGGGGTGGGCGGATCTCGCGTGCTCGCGGCGGCGAACTCCGGACCCTGCAGCGGCGCTGTCGAAGACCACCGAGGGTGCATGCAGAGGCCGGACAGGGCGCACTCGAGGACAAGCGGGGCGCCAGACGGAGGCCGGAGGCGGAATCGCCTAGTCGCGAGCGAGAGCAGCGGGAGGGGAAGAGACGCGATGGATTGGCTAAGGGGTACGCAGGGGGGTCTCGCGGTGGAACTCTGGGGGTAGTTCGATGGCAAATTGCGGGTAAATTCTTTTAACTTCAAGGGGTATTTTTTTTCAGAAGGTGGATTCTCACAAGAATCTCTGAGAGAAAGGCTTCTCGTCGCTAGTTCATTTTTGGACAGCTCCTCGCGAGAATCAGAATCAAGTGATTTGAGAATCAGAGTGTTTGGTACAGCTCCCCGAGAATCAATTGAGAAGCTGAGAGTAGAAGCTGTACCAAACAGGGCCTAAAACAAACTAAAAAACTGGAAGAAAAAAATTATAACACTTGGTTAATTTTAATTATTAGCAAGAAGCTAGAAAATAGAATTAATATAAGCGACATGATGAGAAAGCTTCATTTAGGAATTTGGTATTTATAATTAAAAATACATATTAAGTAAAAATGTGTGTACAACAAAACATGACATATTGAGCTGTTGTTTGCACAGTTTCAGAACTTCTAAACAACATCTAATTGTGGAAGATAACTCAAACTTTCTAGCCTTGTTGAAGAATATTTTGACTTCTTAAACAAGCACCACATCTCTGCGATAATGATGCAGACCTAAAAACAAAACAAGGTGTTAAAAAGTCAATGGATTAAATATAACCGAGATATACTTCCAGGAGGCATACCAACGTTACACAAATAATGTATTCCTCTCTTTATTAGTGTTTAATTCAAAAGACTTACTTTGCAGGAAAGTACAGTGGTGCTCCTTCCTCTTTCGATGGAAAGAAATTCTCAGGGACGGGCCTCGGGAGGGACCTCTGAGGCCCGCCTTGAGCCGATGGATCGGGGGTGGGGATGAGTGGTGGTGATGCCTTTCCCGGCCGTTGGATCGAGAGGAGAGGGAGATGAGTGGAGATGGAGGCGGGCCTCTCCGGGAGGAGAGAGGCCCCGTCCCATAGAATTTTTTCCTTTTCGATAAGTAGGCGTAACCACTAAGATATAATAGAGTTGTTCGAAAAGAGAGCTTTGCTTGGATAAGAGTTCATCAATAGATGTTTCAGATGGATTTTCACCATCAATTGCATGCAGACACCATGCTACTTGAAGGTATTAGCTCAATGTTGAGGAGGAAGAGGAAGCTCTTTACCTAATAAAACATGAAAGTAATAGCTCAATATGTCACCAACAGCTGCTTCCACAAAGAAGATTAAAGTGCCAATACCTCACAGATGAAAGGGTTCATACCTGATTATCCATATCTCTTAGATGACCGAGGATTTCATACATACCCTCAAACAAACCATCATTTTTAACAGGTTTTGACAACTAAGGTTCATAAAGTCGCTTCAAATTAACTAAGAGGGAGTATTGGGATCAGTGAACCCCTTCAGAAACATAAAATAAAAATGTGAAGTAGGCATTCAATATATAGGTGAACCACCAACAATTAACTGATACAAATAAATTTGCTATACATGGACAGAAACAATCTTGAATTTGGTGAACCACTAACAAAAAAACAGAAACATATAAAATATTCTATCCTACAAAAAACAAAATCCTTAAACTTGGTGAACCCTGACAAATTACAGAAATAGATATCAGTTTATCATAGACAAAAACAAATAATAACCTAGGTGAACCCTAACAAAAAAGGTAATCCTCTAGCAATAATTTACTTACACATGCGTGATTACATGTACTAATCCATTGAACTTGAAATAGGAACTTGCACAACCATAGAACTGAAATTGCACAACATGATGCACTGAAACTTTCATAAAGATGGTATGCAAGTTTTTGTCAATTTGGAATTTAACAGATAATATTCCTTGTCAATCATCAGTTAGACTCCATTTTCATAAAGAGAGCTAACATATATATGTGTCAATAGTCTCAGTGAACTTCCTCTGATTACACAATCTGAGGCTTTACTGCAATTTCAGAACTGCCACAAATTCACTGTGATATTAAATGCTAAGGTGATGCTGATGCTAATTAGTACTTGTTCATACTATGTGTACCTGCATACAGATACAGTAGAACTCAAGAATATATATTGTAATATCCTGAAAATAACCCTATTGAGGATCCGTGTGTCATTAGATAAAAGGGGATACGTGAAAACGGGATATTTTGGAGTTTTTTAGGGGAGTTGGCTCGTGCCGGATTAAAAGGAGACGTGGAGATTAGAGGATCTAAAACCCAGAAAGAAACCAACCCTAGCAGCTTTCTTTTTCCCATGGCCGCCAGGGCTCGTCTCACCGGATTCACGTGGAGATCTGCCGTTCGGCGATCGCGTTCTGCGGCGGCGCGTGTTCCGAACGATCTGTTGTCGCTGCGTTCGTCCATTGCTTGCCCGGCCGTTTGTTGTGCGTGCGTGAAACGCGACGCCGACTCGATCGCTTCGCCGCTTTTGTCGCCAAATTCGTAAATCAGTTGTCTTCCTTTTACTTGGTTCTTTGCACTACTACTAGATAACGGGAGGTACAATCCTTGTTGCTACGACTAGTTAATGGGAGGTGCGTGTATGCTCCATTAGTATAACTAGTCATGTGTCCGTATGCTGCAATGAAAAATTATACTTGGCAAGCTCTGTTATGGCTCTCGCCGTGCCTACACCTTCTTGCTTGGCTTGTAACACACCTTCGGATCCACTACCATGGAGACTATGCAAATGGAGACTATGCAAGAGAAAAAGGATGAACAATTAGCTTCACATTTATTGAAAACAGTAAATTTATATGCCAAATAAAACAGCTCACTTCGTAATATGCATAACCTGCTTACTTTCTTTTTCCAAAAAAGTTTACTTCTTAATACACAAAATCTGATTGCTTTCTTCGTCTCTTACATTTTGTCTCGTCGTTGACACAAACCATGATCCAGAGCTCCAAGCCTCCAACCATGAACTAAAAATACAACAAACAGAGTACACACATCCAAGGGTTGAAAACCCGTTACCGGGTTATTTTCACGGAGGTCCGTATCGTAATCGGACCGTTATCGGCGGTTACCGGTCAAACCGATTTGGTTTGGCGAAATTGCTCAAATTTGATTAAAATTCATTGAAATCTGAAAATTTGAATTTGAATTTGAAAAACCGCGGGATTCCGCTTTCCGCCACCTCCAAGAGTCGATTACGGCCGGATTTTTATCCTGCACACATCACATAATTATACGAATATAAGATCTAAAGTCTACGTGCGAAGGGTCAATTATGACTTACCACCCACGCCCGAACATAACATCCGCCGATATATGCATCCATGAGGCATACACGCATTTTATCTCAAGTCGAATACAACTTCAAAATTGATTTTTTTCAACTTATACTTTATCTGAAGTCAAATTACAGCTTCAAATTGATCATTTGCATTAGATATATGAACGCAGAATTTTAAGATGATTCGCTCCTCCAAGCATGATCACTGTATATTCATCTCTCCAGGCATTCCTTGCTGCACAAAGCGCTCTCTCAATTAGAACATAAGTGCTGATGAAAAGTAACTCGATTAAACTTCTTTAGATAAATAGGACATTGCAGATCGAAGAGCAAAAGAATTTGAATCTAAGAATTGCATTGAAGCTATAATTTTTAACATCCATACACAGTACATGCTAACTGTACAAATCAAATATTTGGTGACCTCCCAGTGCAACCATCTCAACTTTGCCGGGACGTAAACTGAAGGATCCAAGATTCCAGGTATCACAACAAAAGAAGTTTGAACCTGTAAATCAGAAAAAAAAAAATTAGACGGATGAGGTTAGTACAGATAGTAGAGCGCATGTGCATTACAGCGGAATATGAGGTTATTACAGATAGTAGAGCGCCTGTGCATTACAGCGGAATATGATTACATGTAAAGTACACTTTATTTTACTTCTACACAAAAATTGATCAACAAAAATAATAGCCATGTTAATCATATTTTGTTGCAATTAGTAGGCACCCTGCTAGCCAGCAAGTAATTTACAAGAAGCTATCAGTCAACAAACAAATCGATCCCACTTTACAGAGTTTATTTAATCTACATGATAACATGATTTCCCTAATGTAGCTTATCATCGATGACAAAGTATCACATGACCTTTTTCTTCCGTTCAATCATTCTGACCTAAATTACATGCTTTACATGCTAACCTATCAACGATCAATCATCAAACAGATCAAAACATATTTTATAAATTTTCGTAAGTAACAAAGTCAAGCAGAAGTTATAATGTATCTGCCAATAAGTAATGTAATCATAAGCTATATCTGTTATAATGTAATCATAAGCTATATATGTTATTTTTTCACTTACAGAAGTTAAATTGTCATACAAAGTCATTCAAAGCGACAGAAAGACATGGTATGATTCTCATTTCTCAACATGAAGACAACAAATGCATCACGATCTACCTAAAGGAAAAGACTCGACAAAAACATGAAGACAACAAATGCATCACGATCTACCTAAAGGAAAAGACTCGACAAAAACAAGCAAGGAAGCGTGGGAAAAACTGCAAGTGGCAAAAATGAAGCAATCACCAGTCCTGCAGAGTCATTCATACCAACAGGTCGGTCTGACAGTGTGATCTTCAGAAGATAATACTGTATTATAAGAGGGAGAAGGTAACTCTAATGAAAGTTGGAGCCTACCAAGCATTCCACCAGTAAACACATCCTGCCAGTGATTGCCATGACCACACACCCCGCAGGTCCACAAATTAGAGCTCCTTTACCGTACATTACATTAAATATGGACCGTTTATTCTTTTTGATCTAATGATTTAGATTAGTTAGAATTTTGTTATACTACACATGGTAGTATAAGAAGTAGAATTCCAAAGGGAGTAGAATTGTAATTGACAATGTGGGGATCATATGGAACAAGAGTAATATTTTTAACCTTATTGGAAAAGTTCATAATACCCCTACGAAAAATTATAAATACAAAGAAAAGTCTATTATGCTCTTAACAAATTAATAGTTAGATTTGATTTATATTACCTCCATATGCTATCGGTAGAATGTACCATAAAATTTCTCACCCCACTTAAAAATGTGGCAGCCAGTGCCAATGCAAGTTTCACAACAATTTTCATGCAATCAAACAGTAGTCATTTACAAGCGTAAAAAAGATATGCTATGTCAGAGCAAATGTAGATAATGGCATGTTGCTAGATTGTATTACCTGTGGTTGGGTACAGCAAGAAGTCTATCTCGTCTTTCACAGCCACCAGTATTCCATCCATTGCAGACAGAGGTGTTCCTGCGGTTTAAGTAAAAGAACAAAACAGAAGAAATGATGCACTCAGTTTGATAAAAAAAATCAGTAATTTCACATGCAAGAGATGCAAACATAGAAGCTGTCTGTCTGTCTCTCATCAATTCTTCTGGGGAGTGTACTGTTTTAGGTTTGCAAAAAAAAGGAGAGAGAGAGGCCAAATGGAAGGTTATTTTGCTGATGTGAGACATGCTGTTGTTTGTGATCTAAAAGACTCTTTTATGCACATAACTCTTTCTTTTTCGGCTTTATTGCACAGTACATATCCCTTTCTAATTAGACTTGGACCTAATATAGTGCTAAAAGCCTAAGAATTCTAGCCACATAACTCTGCAAGAGCCCTGATTGAACTGCAATCTCAGACACTAACAAGTAACAACTAACTGATCGGCTACGCAATGAATGCGTGCCTTCAGGACCTTATATTCTGGTGGATGAATCATCATACAATCCCAACTCCCTGATATGTTAGTGCAACGAACTGATCTAACAATCTCAGTCTAGTCTCTGTAAAAAATCTTCACCAGAATGTGGAATTTGACATGCTAACCTGTTGCCTCTCCTGCCACTCTTTGCTTCTAGACAACATGTAACCAACAGCATTCATTTGATCAGCTTACGTTCCTTTATGGAATTGATGTTTTCAGATGTCAAAACAGAAATTCAGAAACTTCTTGTACAGGTTCTGGTTGTGAGTGTTCTTGGACTGGTGTATGTGTATGACCTGGTTGGTAGCAAGTGGGTACAAAGTTTGGTGGGCTAGATGTCAAAACTAAAAGAGGGCAAGAACCAAAGAAAGGTGATGTGTTGGTTGAGAGGATCAGTTTAGTCATTGTTTTGTGCTATCATTAACTGTTACTATGTTTCTGTTCATTGTTACTCTGCATGTGCAGTGTAAATGAAGCAGAGTAAGATTTATTTACGTCTCTGGTATCTGAGGGTGGACTCCTCGTCCTGCTTCATGATGTCTTCAGGATTGTAGCTGATGAAGAATGCCATGTTGAGGGTAGGGCTTGAACACTCCTCCACTGCAGCCAGGAATCGCCAGGAATCTCTTTGCTACCTGAAACAATGTGTTGACTGAGCTGAACATGGACTTAAGTGAGGTTGGGCAATGATCAACCCAGTCCCATATACTACAATACTTGTAGTCTATTTCTTTATGAGAAGAGCATGTAGCTAATGAAATACACCCAAAATGACAATGAAGAGCGCAGGTAAAAAAAAAGCTTCCACAGGGCCAAACAAAAACCTCGCAAACAAACGGCCATAAAGAACAGGTAGAACCACCACCAAATTTAGCAAATCGTAGATAGCTATATCAATAGATTTCTATCAAATGATGGTGTCTCTTAAAGGCAAACTGTGCCCAATTTGCTAGTTCGCTATAAATGAAACCTATAGATTCTAGGAACTAAAATAAGGCTAATAAATTGTTCATTGGAGCATCATTTACATTGATTTTTGGAATAAGAAGAACATATCCATCAGTTTCACTCCACAAACCATAAAATGTGGATAAGCTAAGAGGATAACATCAAGAACAAAGATACCTTCCATAGAACCTCTGTCGTATCAAGGGCTGGCTGAGCAATAGCAAGCTCATATATTGATCGAGCACGATCTGTCTCGCTAAGGTTCTTTTCTAATTCTGCATACTTCCTTCAGGCATAACAGTTTGTTGGAGACCATTCAATATACTTCTCATAGAGAGTCCTGCAACGGTCAAAATTGCCTAGATACAGGCATAGCAGAAATGAGCATCCCTGTCCTACAGGTTGTACCCATGGAATCAAGCAAAGTATGAACCTTATGCTGCCTACAGATGCTCACACAACATCTCCCATCCATGGCAAAATCATATTAGAGCGCTTCGCCAAATAGCGAAAATTGTGGCAGACAAAGCAAAGCAACCACACTGCAACGTGATATCAATTATCTAAGCCGTATCAATAAGAAAACAGTACATCAATGCTCACCTATGAAACAAACATCCTCTCTTCCGGTATGCGTTGGTTTCATTTGTCATTTAGGAACCAAAACTCTGCTTTCTACACACATCTACACAGGACCAGGCATGTCATCGAACACCTAGCACACACAAGCCGAAACCACCAACATCAAAGCATGTACAAAACCATAACACCGTCATGAAATTTACTCAGATATGAACAACACAACAGTAGAAGAAGCAACTCACGGAGCTTAGGAAGGAGAAGCGATCCCCCCAAACGCTTCTGATTCGGTCACCGAGGCATCTCGTGTCGTCGGCGCGTGTATCAAGCACTCCCTAAGCTGTCACCGCTGCCGTGAGAAGCTTGAGGAGGAGTAGGACGGGAACCAAGGTGAGGACAAGGAGAAGCTCAGATCCGTAGATCCTCGCGTGCCCTCCGGCCTCGTGCTGTGTCACCGCGAGCTCCGCACGGAGGAGGCCGGCGGCCTGGAGCTCGCGATCCTACAACGAGAGAAGGCACACGAGTAAGAAGTGATGGAACTAAGCACATCCTGCGAAAATGGAGGAGTAGAAGTGGGGATTCGGGGGTTACCATGGCGATGGAACTAAGCACACCTCCCTGGGGTGCCTCGCAAGCGCCTCCTTGATGTCCAGATGATGGTATGGGTCGTACAGATCGGGTCCGTGAGGAGCGCCTTCATGAGCCGCCGCTCATCGCCGCTGCGCGCCGCACGGAGCAGCGCGGGGCTCATGGTTGGCCGGCTACCACCGTCCCAGGGGTTGGGCAGGATGCGGTATCGGGGTGGACGGCGGCGAGGTCTCCACCTTCGGCGAGGCCATCGTGTGTTTGTCAGTGGGCCGAGGGGCGGCGGTGAAGAATCTAGACCCACCATTATGTGTTAATGGAGTTTTGGTTATTAATGACAAATCTATTTTTGAGACTAACACTCTTATTGATATATCTATTGTTTAGTCTCAGCATGGATATAAAAGGAAAAAATCCAAACAGGTATGCATTCATTTTGATAAATCTAATTGTGAGACTAACATGTTTATTGATATACCTATTGCTTAGTCTCAAATTGGATATAAAGGTGAAAATCAAAGAGGTATGCATTCTACATTATATTTCTATATATTGTTGCATTCCTCGGATCCAAAATATAGGATGAATTCCACCAAAAGTCTACCTTGAATATGTGCATATGTTCTTATTACACATTTGTGTATGCACACATTTAGGGGGAGTTCACACTATGTTTTGTGGTTTCATTAGTATTGATCCATATTCCTGTTTTCACATATATTAAGGATCTTTACTTTGAAACATATCCTTGAGTATATATAACTTGTGTAGTTAATATATTCATATGAATATATGAGACTTGTGTAGCTCATACATGCTCATATATCCTTTGAGTATATACAACTTGTGTAGTTCATATATACTCATACCAATCTACATTCAATTATTTGTAATTGAAGTGGTTGTCATCAATTACCAAAGAGGGAAAGATTGTGGTATCTTGTCCCACCATTATGAGTTAATGGTATGTTGTGGTAATTAATGACAATCACATTATGGAACTAACATTTTCCATGAGTTGGATGAATAGGTTGTGTTCCATAAGGATGGACACTTTGGATGACATCATGAGTTGATTGTCATCAAGTCAAGACTCGAGATGAAGGAAATTATCATGTGTTGATGATGTTCAAGTCAGATACCGAAGTGAAGAAAACATCATGTGTTGATGATATCGAAGAGCTTGAGTAAAGGATGCATCATGTGTTGATGTGTATCAAGTTCAAGAAGAGGAGATGATCATGAGTTGATCATCAAGTCAAAAGAAGACACATCATGTGTTGATGGAAGTCAAGTGAAGGATGCATCATGAGTTGATGCATATCAAGTCAATGACCTGGACTTGAAGCGAAGATGTGCGCCATCAAGCTTCAAGTGGTTGCGCAAGGCAAATGTATGACTAGCCAGTGGCTAAGGATGTGTTCCTAGTCTTTACCGGTCTCGTGTTTGGTTGGGAGACCGGGTTGCTAGTATAGGTTGCCGACTATTAAGAGGGGTCATGTCTAGTAGCTTGAGTCTCATCATGTGTCGATAGCTCAATCTCACTTGCTCTAGCTCTCCGAGGTATGATGCTATTATTTGTAAATGTGTTTTGCAAATAGTCGAGGCTCATGCATTTAATCCTTGTAGCATGTGACTATACTTTGCAAATGTGTTTTGCAAATGGTTGAAGTCCATGTACCTACTCCTTGTGGCATGATCTAAGTTTGCAAATGTGTTTTGCAAATTGTTGGGATTCATGTATTTTCCTTGGCATGGTCTAAGATTGCTTGTTGCTAATACTTTGGACTTAGACCATGGTAGTGGCCTTTTGGAGTTGTGCTTTTGATTTGATAAAATATGTTTGAGATCAAATCAAATAGGCGGTTGTGTAGCCCTCTGAATAAGCTTTCCATAGAATCCAAGATCACTCAATTCGATATCGGAGTCAAAAGTTATGACCGCTTTCGAAAGTGTTGCTCGTGCTAAAATCCAGGCCGGACTGACCGCCCACATGCCTACGGTCTGACCGCCCACATGCCTGCGGACTGACCGCCCTCTTAAGGCCGGTCAACATTTTCCAGAGGGCATATTTTTCGGTTTTCTTGCGCCCGGAAGGCCCGGACTGACCGGGGGTCCGGTCAAACCGGACCCTGTGAGGGCGGACTGACCGAGAAATTGCATGTAACGGCTATTTTTATAGCCGTTACACTGTAGGCCGGACTGATCGGCCCTATGCCTGTGGTCTGATCGGGTTTGCCCGATTTTCAGCAGATTCTCCTCCAACGGCTAGTTTTTGTGTGTGGGCTATAAATACTCACCTTGTCCAGTTGGAGAGCAACTTTTGGCATCCTATTTCACTCACTTGAGCTAGTGTGAGCTTCTCCTCTCAATTGTGCATGTGTTGCACCTTGTGAGCAAGGAGAGAGGTCTCTAGTTGCATGTGTTGCATCTAGAGGTGGATTTCGTATCCACTTGAGCATGTGCATTCGTTGCACGTGGTGAGAGTCAAGCAAGGGGCTTGGCTTATTACTCTTGGTGTTTGCCGACACCTAGACGGCGTGGAGGCGTCGTGGACCGGTGATCTTCTCAAGAAGCTTGTGAGAAGGCCCGGCATGTTGTGAAGGTTGGAGCTCACCTACCTGGAGCGGGAAAGAGCTACCACTAGTGGAATCGAGGTGTTTGGATTAATTCGTGGAGCCGGTCCAATTAGTTTGGGCTTACCTCAACGTGGACTAGGGGAGACCGGCAAGTCTCCGAACACCACGGTAAAACATCGCCGTGTCAATCTTGGTTTGCATTCTTGAGCTTTACTATTGCAATTTATATTCATTGTATTGAATTGCTTATTCATTGTGTATGAATGCTTGCCATGCTTTGTGCTATTCACCTTGATAGAATTAATTAGGTTACAAGTCTTGCTTAATTGTTATTTTCATCAATAGACTTGTTGTTGGTGCACACTTAGTTGAACTAGTTGATTTAGGCTAAAACCATATTGTTATTAGCTTCCGCATAAGTAATCGGTTTTAGACTTAGAGATTTTTAGAAATGACTATTCACCCCCCCCTCTAGTCGGCCTCCTCGATCTTACAGGCGGCCGGGCGTGGGAGTGGGGGCGGCGGCCGGGGCGCGGATGTGGGGGGGCGAGGCGTAAAGGCGATGGCGGAGGTAGAGGGCTAAGGAAGGCCATGGGTGTGGGCACGCTAAGGTATATGAGAGCGGAGCGGATGGGAGGCCAGGCGGCGGTTTGGCATTCACGTGGGGGTTGGGGAGAAACAAAAATCGTGGGGAGCGAGGATGGAGCGGAGGACGCGGAGGAAGCAGGGGTGGGACGATCGTTCACGAGCGGACTAAACTCTAAATTATAGTAGTTAAGATAAGGGACAGGGAAGAACTAGTTTATTGCTGCGTCCTTTCATGCACGCATCTTGGCACTAGTAGTTAACTAGTGGCCGGCCACGTAGAAATTGCATGCATGCATGCGTTGGATTGGATTATTAAAAGAGATAGATGACTACTAGTATGCATGCATCTGATGGCATTAAAATTAATTAGTGCAAGATCTATTGTTTACATGGCTAGATAGTGCTGTGTGAGTACTTGGTAGTTAACTAGTTGTGGCCTACGTTGTATGATATGCATGCATGCAGCTTGAATAGTAAAGATGAGAATACACTAGCTAGTTAGTGCTGCATGTTTTCCTATGTATGCGTTTAATTGGGTTAATAAAGGAGAGAGAAGGGAGTTAGCATGTTTTGTTGGAACAGTAGGGAAAATATTAGCATGTTTCTAGTCGGGGAGAAATCGAACAGTAGATCTGTTTAGCCTGTTGTTCTGTTGTACGATTTATTCGGGTACCTTAATGGCGAATTTTGGGAATGTCATCTATTAGTTAATTGTACATAATTTCAGTATCTTTCCATAGAGTATTTAATTATGTTGAGCAGATGAGTAATTTTCAAGTTATGAATTTAATAAGACCCGCTGTCCAGAAGATAACAGATCGGTCTTCTGGGGTAAAAACAGGGAGTTAGATGATTTAATTAGAAGTCATGGTAATCTAAGAAAAGGTGGGGAATTTTGTGTAGATTCCAGAATAGGGTGGTTTGCCATGATCGGACTTGTGAGTCAAAAGTTACGCCTTTTTAGTACCAGGACAGCAAGGGGTGACTATTCGGTATTGGGAAAGCGCTAGGATTTGAGGGACGGTAGGAGCGATGTAAATTAATTGTTGTTCTTGTGATGCTGTAGCTTGTATTGAAATTCGAGTGTTTATTGTAGGAGAGATGTCGTGCTTGTTGCCATCTTCTAGCTGCACTGCAGTGTCGCAACTAGTAAAGGCAAGTGCGTGGTAGACAAACGATCATTGATTGATCATCGTATTTCTTTATCTTTCATTACCATTATTGTTGTGCTTTTATTCTTATTTAATTGCAAGCAATGGAATGGTATGACTATATCATATTGACGAACATGAGGAAAATTGGATATGATGAATATGACGAAATTATGCATTTTTGCATTCATAAGCATCTTTGCATATGAGAAGGTGATCATGATTGATCACAACTCCACGGGAGTGGAGGAGGTCCCCGATCCTTGTGGAGGAGGTCCCCGATCCTTGAGGAGGAGCGGGCTTGAGAGTGAACATTATCGCGAGTGTTCACTCACGTATACCGGTATACGCGAAAGAAGTGCATGTAGACATGTAGAGTAGAGTTGCATTGAGTTATGAGATGAATGTGTGTGAAAACAAAGAGAAGAGAATGGCATGAGAATATTAATAAAAGGATATGTGATGATAATGAAGTTATTGAATACTGTTAAATTATCCTTGTTCGTTGTATATTGATGTATTTGCTGAGTCGTGGACTCACCCTTGCTCTTTTGTTGTTTTTAGGTGATCGTTGAGGGCATCACGTTTGAGAGGGACTAGCGCATATGGGATAGTTTCATACTTCAGACACATAATTATTTGCCATGAGAACTATTTGAGTCATTATTGCTGGATTACTTTTAGGGCATGTTAGAAATTGAATTTGCTTAGATGAATGTTTTGGAGTAGTCTATTTTGTTCCAAGGTTTTGGATTCATTCATTTGGTGTTGTTCTAAATTGTTTACCTTGATACGTTTTCCTCGCTTATTTATTCATGCTTGACAAGTCTTTATTCATGTTCTACTGTGACCCATGGATGGGTTTTATTAATGCATAGGTTGCTGAAATTTTATAGTGTGTTGATGAATATTAATTGGAAGGGTAGTTTAGTGGCATTCTAGGCTCAGTGTTGAGCTGGGGTGTTACATATATACACATCCAAAGACCTAAAATCATCAAGCTTTCCTAGCTAATACTTGCTCTTGTCTCTCAGTATAAAGAGCAAAAGTACACATACTAAAAAATAAAGAGCAAAATCTTAATGAAAAAACAACAAACTGAATGTCCAATGTTGAAACTGCATGTATTGCTCAAAAGCACACATACTGGAAATAAAGAACAATTTATAATGAGCTCAAAATTGCAATAAAGATTTTCTAAAATTGCACATTGACTAGCACCGTAAGTTAAGCTTAAGTACTATGCAATTTTACACTGGGAAGTTATTTCGAAAGGAAAAATGAAAAAACAAGGCATAACCATGACAGTTCCCATATAGAACTATATTACTGAAGATGTGAATATGGTTCCTGTCGTAGCAAAAAGACCAGACAGTAAAAGAGGGGAGACCCTTAGCACACTCGAATGCTCAAGGGTCCTCGATGAGGGGATGATTGTCGAAAAAGCATCAGATATGAAAAGGTACTGTGTATTACTCTAAAATTTTCTTAGCTATTACATGGGGATGGATGCTTATTTATTGACAAAATGGCAGGATACATAAGATTACATAAGCACCCCTATGAAGGTACCACTAATGTAGGGATTGCAGGGTCCTTTCCTACCCCTATGCTTAGCTTCTGGTCCACCTGTCCTTTTTCTAGCCTCCGGTCGGATCTCCTCCGAATACCTTTCGAATGCTCTTTGAGCCTTGTACGGTTGCCACTTCGGAATACCTCTTGCAGGCTTCGGGTCACCTTCGGGGTACCTCTAGTACTCCTCGGGAGACCCTTCGGAGGCTTCGGGTCACCTTCGGGGTACCTCCTATACCCTTCAGGAGACCCTTCGGGGGCTTCATGAGGCTTCCTTCGTCAACTCTCTGGAGGCTTCGGGCGAAGGCTCCCTTCGAGGACCCTCCGGAGACTTCGGGCCACCCTTAGGGCATCTTCTGTAGCCTCAGCACTATTTCGCCAGGTTGGTGGGGCCGGTAGGCTACCCTCACGACAAGCCCTCATTGCCGATGCCTTGCTTTGTTAGGGTGAAACCACGCCTTTACTCGAAGGGTCCAAGCACACCGTCCTCTTCACCTTAGCGGTGATTTTTTTCTTCCAAGGATTTGTGTCATATGCGCTTGGGTGGTGCGCCGCTTACATTGATGAGGGTTGTTTTGCCTTTTGGGGTTCAGACGCTGCTTTTGTTATGATGGCGCCTTGGGAGGCGCGGCGCAGTGGTTGGCCGTTGAGTACCCTTAGGGTTGACATGTGTCTGTGTTCTATTGGCTGTTGGTGCTTTGATTTGCGTGCAATTTTGTCGCTTGTTACTTTGTGGCTATAAATATGCGCTCCATTCTACGTGATGTCGCTATCAGTTGTCTTTGTGCTCTCTTGTGGTATTACTGTCTTTCTTTCTTCGCTGCGTTGGTGTGAGCTGCGAGGGTTCTTTCTTTCTTCGCTGCGCTGGTGTGAGCTGCTAGGGTGCATTCTGTGCTCTTCGGGTATGGCGAGGCGAGCTCGGGATGCTGCTGGTGAGCCGGAGTATACTAGTGACTTGGGGAGGTCTACTATTAGTAGACTTTTTCTTGAAATGCTTGTGAGTGAGGGCAAGCTCGAGGATATTTCGAAGGTCCGGGCTCCTGGGTCTGAGACGGTTCCTCAGCCTCGTGATAATGAAGACGTTGTTTTTGTTGCTTTCTTGGATGCGGGGTTTCGGATTCCTTGCGTTGCTCTAGTCTCGGAGGTGTTGCGATTGTATAGGGTAGAGCTTGCTCAACTAACGCCAAATTCTATTGTTAAACTTGGTGTCTTCGAGTGGATGTTGCGGTCTGCTGGCGTTGTTGCCGAGGAGGGTGAGGGTCGCCTCTTCGCTTATCTTCATGATGGGCGCTGCCAGCCGAAGAAGAAGAAGAGCTCTGGCGAGACATTCAACTTTGGTAGCGTTAATTTTCAACCGAAGGCTCGGTGCGCCGCATATGTTCCTACTCCTGCGGCTCGGAATCGTTGGGATACAGACTGGACGCGAAAGTGGTTTTATCACACTAGTCCAGTAGAGGACGGTCTTCGGTCTGAGGGCGGGCTGGTTCAGTTGATTGCTACTCCGGAGATTGTGCTGAGCTCCCGGGAGGAAGCCCTTCTTCGCCTTTTTCTTGATATGACGAAGCGTCTTTCTACTCGAGATTTGGTGGAGGAGTTTTGTGCTTTCGAGATTTGGCCTTTGGCCAAGGAATGGATGCTGGAACTTGGGGCTTCGGATTCGGGGATCCCGTCTTTGTCTGCAAAGGGCTGCAAAGGTATTGATTTGTTTGTGTTTCTTTTGTTTGTTTATTTTTGGTGCTTGCCCTAATACGAACATGGTTATTTTGCTAGTTTTGCCTATTTCCAAAGCGATGCGCGCTGCGGAGGTTCTCTGTGAGAACCCGGGGTATTTAACTTGTAATACTTAACCATCAAAATGATTCAAGCATTACAAATCAAATATCTTGACTCTCGGCGATATGTACTTCCTGCAATTTCAGTACACATACCCTTACAAAAATTATGCATCAATTCCATTCAACACATAGAACCAAAGTACAACTAAGCAATTCAAAAGACATACATAATATAGTTATTACAAAAGGGGCCGACCGCCAAATAGCAATTAAAGAGTCTTAAATAACAGCGGAAGCAAGGTGCCATAAGATGGCGATAAACAAAAGCTAATTAGTGTGCCTTTAACCCACAAGGCAACCAACCGGGCCACCAACCTAGTCGTCGAAACCACCGCACATCTCGCAAAAGTGGATCCCTTGGGGATCAACTTCCTCCTCTGCAACAATTTATTAAGCAAAGCAAATGAGTACAAAAATATACTCGCAAGACTTACATGTAGAGTAACAGGCCTATACATAGCTACATGCAAGCTTATTTAAGTGGAGGAGACTCTAGACTGATTTTCAGCATAAAGCAAGTTTTCATTTGCAATAATGTAATAGATTTAAAGCCATTTCACAATCTGTTTTTATTTGACAAAAACAGTGAGATATAAGTAACAAATAATAAAAGACATCCTGGAGGTGGCTAACCCAATAGCCACCACAACAATAGCATGAATTCCCCATTCATACCACCCACATCAAGTTTTAATTAAATGTTATAGTCTAGTTCTCACGGGGCGTATCCAAGCGTGTCCATAACCTAGGACGAGGCTATTCGAATAGATTGAACCCTGCAGGGGTGTACCAATGTACCCACACGTCAGACCGCTCCTTATTGCCACGCGATAAAGCACACTTCCTTTGGTATGCCGGCAGAGTTGAGTCCTACGAGACATTTCCAATATTGTGTATTAACTACGAGTCGCCCATATGGAAGAAGCCCATATGTTGATACGGAGTCATCAAAGATGCTCACCGCCTTATAAAGGACGATGCTCTTTGCAGTGGATAACCTCCACCACTGCTCACCCAAACACACACAAGTTTCTTTTTCAACACAATGCACACAACCACCATGCGACCCGGTGCTAACACACGCCAAAGTACTAAGTCAAGAGAGGTTCCATATGCCTCTCATGTGGTTAGTACGCAAATTGCTCGGTACGGTGGCGCAAGTAACTTGGTCCTTGATTGACTTGGGCACCATTCCATCACACCATAAGATCACACCATCAACCATTGTGCCCAAGTCTCAAACATTTCATTTTTAGTTTCAGTTTTTGACTTTATAAAGTAACAAAGCACAAATTGCTGAGCATAAAGATAATAATAATTTTGTGTGATCAAAGTTATCGACTAGGTCGATAATCGCCCAATTCTACCGGTAGCTAAGCATTTCTAAGCATGATACCGAAAAGACAATAAAAGAGCATAATTAAATCACTGGGCTCTAATTCACCAGCGATATTAATAACTTATATTTTGTGACAAGGGATAACAATTTAAGGGCAACCATGCAATAGGAATAGCTACCTCTAATCGGGGAAATAAACTTTGACACAAAAGCATGCATACATACAATTTGTAAACAAAGTGGAGGTAAGTATAATAAAATACCCCTGGGCTTGCAAGAAAATGTGGAGGTAAGTATAATAAAATGAGATAGAATAAGCATTGCTGAAACTACAACAATTAATCCACTCAAAATTGAAACCACTTCATAAAAAGACTACAAAATTGCAGTAAAGATTCTATAATATTACACATTACTTAGCACTGCAATTTTATTTTTGAAGTCATACCTTGCTTAAGGACATAGTCTATCATATTGTTGTAATACGCTACACCTTCTATGTTAACTCTTCCCTCCCCATGTCAAAATACATCAGTGGAACTAACAAGCTACTTGTAACTCATCCAGCTAACCAGTTCAAGTAGATGTCATAGCTAGAGTTGGATTTTATGTACTTGGGAAGAACTTGGACCATGAGATTGAGAACCGATATGCATCAAAATTCAGGCTTTTCATGAGATCAACATCTTCCTATACAAGCATAAGGACAACAAATATCAATCTATTGTAACATCTGCATTTAGAAAATACAGACGAGTCTCATTTGATTCTCATGTACCTTGTAGTGATGATATTCATCTGTTGTAACATTTGATTCCCGTTTCCTGTAATATTCCATGTTCATTGCAACACAAAATAAGAATGGTAGCATCCACGAATTTCATAACTTCGAGCCTGTAGATTTCATTCGTCAGCTTGAGACACAGTTTTTAGTGGTTCTACCCCCAATTCTTTAAGCCATTTGGTAACACCCTTCATATACTTACTAGACAATCCTACTATATTTGCAAATATGAAGTTTCTTAACACTACCGCCGACAATAGAACAGCTAGATTGTTCAATATTGTGCTATGTTGCAAGACCTATCTACCACAAAATCCTAGCTAGTCAAAATTAAGAGTTAAGAGTGTCAAAAGAACCAAAATGCTTTACTACAAGGCTCAAAATCGCGCCCCGAAAAAAAAAATCAATAAAGAATTTTCTTGAAAATTACTATACTGCATAAAAAAAGAGATTACTTGTCCAATTCAAAATTGCACACCAATAGATCTAACCTTACACATTAACTAGCACTGAAAATGTAATGTAAATGGTTTGCAAGTTCACAAATAATAAACTAATAAAATGAAGGAACAAACAGAAGTTCCACAACCATTTAAATAAAATCGCAGATTAATTGGCATTTAAATTTTAATTTAAATGTCTTCCAAGTTGGCATCAAGAGGCATACTAGAAATATGCACACCCAATGAACTAAAATTGCATAATACCAAACAATGAAAATTTAATTAAAATGGCATGCAAGTTCACAGCTATCAAGCAGTTTTATTCAGAAATTTCAACAAAAATGTACCATGAAGGACATAATTAAATTTAACTATGATCTCAATGAAATTTCAACAAGATAACACAAGATAAAAAAAATCTAAGGAGGACATAAATTGCAAGATCTAGGTGAACCAAAACATAAATAAAAAAAATAAACTAAAAAATCAGGGGCAAAAACTAACTAGGACAACAAGTTCCTAACCAGTTGAACCCTAACATAAAAAAGTAAAGTAAAAACTAAACTACTTCAAATCATAATTGCAATTTTCAATTACTAAAATTGCATAATAAATAAAACTGCAAGTTTAGGTAAATGATATGCAAACCTAATGAACCAAATCATTAATTAGGTGAGTCATCCTACATAGAGATAGGAGAGAAGAAACTAGCACATTACACCTAAATGTAAATATCATGCCATAATAAAAAATTGCACTAACAAAAATATATAAATTGCACATTGTATATACTAGCAATAACAGTTAAAAGAGAGTGCAAAATGTTTCCTACGGAAACATTTATTATGGCATGATTTTACTCATATGAACCAAATTGTAGAATGTTTCCTACAAAAATTGCACTAACAAACCTAATAAACCAAATTGCAGAATGTTTCCTAAGACAACAATTATGTCCTCTAGTAGACAACAACACAAATTGGGAATGCACAACCAAATCAATGATAGGCAAATAATTATTTCAAAACTATGAAGGACAACCAACTGATTGCACTCATATGTACACACAACAACAAATTGAATAAATCAAATCTGACCATGAAACCAAACCTAACTTCAATTCAAATACAAGCAAATTTGCACAAATAAATCAGCCCCAATCTAATAATTTTAGCCCACATTTTGTCGGGACCCCTGTGTTAGCAACCCCGTAACCTCTCGTATTCTCGAACTAGTCCCATGATCAAGAGCTAGCTCACACAGCTTGCAACATTGGTGTAATCATAACCACACAACCAAACAATAGATGAAGGCATAAATTAATATTATTACAAAAGAGACCTTATGGTCAAGTCTTACAACGCTTGTCACACATGGCTTAGCAACAAAGAGTAGCTTGCAATGAAACAAAACATCTCGGTGGAGGTCACCCAATATGCCCACCGGCAATCGAGTGAAGGACGCGACCTAATTCGCATAGTCTTCAAAGAAGTCTTCTTCGTAGAACTCGTTGCTTCCAGGTTCTTCTTCAGCGACTGATTAACCAGAGGGCATAAAGCCGCGAGTACTTTGAATGTACTTAGCAAGTTGCAGAGAAAGGTATGCAAGTAATATTCATGCAAGGTTTGACAAGGATAGTGTTGATGGTGTGAAAACCAAACGTGAGTGAGAGGGCGGACGTCGGTCGTGCTACGGGCCATCGTCCACGAGAGCGAGCATGACGCGGAGATTTATACAGGTTCGGGGTCCGAGAGGACCGCCCTACTCCTGTCGGCGGCCTACGGGGGTCTGAGTGTTCCTCCCGGAGGCTCACCTAGTGTGCTCCTTTCATGTATTGCATTAGAAAATCTTCCCTTGAAAGGAGGGATACATGGGGGTATTTATAGGCTCCCCAGCCTGTACAAATGACCAAAATACCCTTATGAGGATTTATGTCTTATGATTACAAGCGAGGGGTATTACAGTATTTCAGGAGTATAGCAGCGTTTCTTGGATCTGTACGCGCGTCTGGTGCAAAGCAGGCCCCAAGTCTAGGAGGGAGAAATATTCCTCCAACAGTAGCCCCCCTGCCCCTTGGCGTTTCGAAGGAAATGTCAAAGAGGCAGTCTCGAATTATGCCTTTGATGCGAAAGTCAATACTCGAATTTGTACGGTGGTCGTGTCCTCTGCTCTGTCATTGTTCTGTCTGAGCAAAGCACTTGGGTGATAGCTGTGTCTAAAGCTGTGTCTCGAAGACGACATATCTTCATACTTGACACACAAAGTCTAAACAACCCAGTTATGTCACGGCCACCGTTTCAAGACGATGGCGAGAGACAACAATTACTGAGGAACAGATATATCGTCCTGGTTCCTTGTCGACCAGATTGGACAGAGCCATGCTTTGGCCACACCTCCTTCTTGGACTTATGTAAAATAGATGACCATCTTTAGACCAGATTGGAACAGCCCCTTTAGACAAGTCCTCGTGGGTTTGATCGGCTATTTGAGGACCAACGGCCTTGTGCCTTGATGCTCAAAAGAGATCGCGCACTACTGCTGATGTTGATGCTCCGCTTTAAAGGAGTTCTGTCGGGTGCCTTTAAAACACGCTCGTTCCCTGCCGATCCTCTCCAAAGGACAGGAGATCCTCTCGAGAAGGCGACGCGAGTCAAGCTCCAGCCTGAGGCGAGCGGAAGGGCGCCGGTGGGTCCTTGCCTTCTACTCGCAGCCGGTGCTACCGCTGTTTCTCTCTCTCGCACTCGCCGACGCCGGGCGTTTTAGCTCCACACCGCCATCGCTCCTCCACCGATGGAGCGCCTCCCGAGCTGCTCCTCCGCTCCCCTCGTCCAAAGCCGCCGCCGGGCAAGCTTGACTCGAGTGCCGCGCGTGGAGCCCGGCTTGAGGCCGCCTCACAGGAGCTTGGTTTCGAGCGCCAAGACGGCGTTGGTGCGGCCGGAGCTTCGGACGGACGATAGCTTGAGTGTGTCAAGCGAGACTTATGAGATTACTAGGTAAGGACAGCTCCTTAACAGCAGCGTGTTAGGAGCAAGTCCTTGCAGTTGGTGGTAAGCATGCCGGTTAGACGATTTTCTGGAATGGTGTAACCTTCTGACAATATTGTGTTGGAGCGTGGCCTTCTAACGACAACGTGCTAGAAGGCAAATTCTTCAATCACCAACGAGCATGTATTTGGGAACATACACCATTAAATAAGAATGTCCCTTAACAAACCAAGATGTTAGGGACTACCCCGAATCGTGGCTCACCCCTTAACAACAACAGTGTTAAGGGACTACCACGAAACCGTGGCCTAATTGCATACATAGAGGGATCGTCTCGGAATCTCATGTCTTCATTTCATTGAGCAAGATGGTGTTTACACATTGATAGGTGCCACGGAGGGCATACAAGGGGGTTTTAAGCGTAAAACTTACGGAGCTTATCCGCATTCCATGCATGCTTCAGCTGATTGTCCTCCAGGGTAGCAAGTCGGTAAGTGCCTAATCCCAAGACTGAGGAGACGCGGTAGGGCCCTTCCCACTTGGGGTGAAGCTTCCCTTGAGCCGTCGGGTCGGTGACCCTTTTGAGGACAAGGTCGCCAAGGAGAAAGGCGCGTTCCTTCACCCTGCTGTTGTAGAACCCGGCGGCCTCTCGCTTGTAAGCTTGCATGCTTAAGGAGGGCTTGGTCATGATCTCCTCAACGAAGTCCACCTCAATCTCAGTAGTTGTCCTCGCTTTGGGTGAAGCTAACAGTGATGGTCCCGAGAGCATTTCCACCGGAGGAGCAAAGGATGGATTTCAAAGAGGAGGACAGCCGCCTCAGACACGAGCGAGAACAGAGTTCTCCAAGGGCACGACCGAGTCGTGGCGAATCCCCATAGGACGCCGAGGAGCCTTCGCCCATGTTCTCGCTTGAGGGCACTTGCCTCGAGACGTCAGATTCTTGCGTAATTAGCCCATTAGCTCTTTCCACACCTCGTTGGTTTTGGGTGAGCCACCGATGCGGCAAAGGGTGGTCCCAATGGAGTCGCAGAAATCCTCAAGGAGGAGGCATCAAACCGGGTGCCGTTGTCCATCGTGAGTTCCTTGAGAACCCCGGCGACACACGATATTCTTCCAAAAGAACTTCAGACGAACGCGGCGTGATGGAGGCCAAGGGTTCCGCCCACCCACTTGGTGAAGTAATCCACCGATACCACCACATGCTTGTAGCCCCCTTGCTCGGTGGGAATGGTCCGAGCAGTCCATTCCCTATCGGGCAAACGCACTGCAATCCAGATGGTGCAAAGAGGGTTAGCAGGAGCATTGTGGTTGGCTGCCATCATCTGGCACCCTTTGCATGCCTTGAGAACGTCAAGGGCATCTTGCACCATAGTGGGCCAATAGAAGCCTTGCCGGAGGGTTTTGGCTGCGGTTGCCCTTGGCGCAATGTGAGAGCCGCAGAGGCCTTCATGTACATCAAGGAGAAGAGAAATGCCTTCTTCTCTTGTGATACACTTGAGAAGGGCAGATGCTCCGCGCTTGTAGAGCTTTCCTTCAATGATCACATAAGCCTTAGCTTTGGAGAGTAGCCTACAGGCTATTACCAAGATCCTCAGCTCCTCTTCTCCTCAGATGCACTTGATGATAGGAGTCATCCAGGAGGGGGGAAGGACTGAAGTCTCGTTGACTTCTGGGGGTAGTTCAGGATCAGCCACTTCTTCCACTGATGGCTTTTTTAGTACCTCAAAGAAGACTTCTGGAGGAAGGGGTTCCTGAGAACTCATGACACGAGCCAAAGCGACCGCTTCGGTGATTATCTCCGCGAGGGATCCGACGAGCTTCAAGTCCGGCAAAGTGGTACTCCATCTTCCTCACTTTGTCCAAGTATTTGGCCATTTTTTGATCGATGCATTGATATGTTTTATCCATTTGATTGACAACCAACTGGGAATCCCCTAAGATGAGGAGGCGACGGACACCCATGGCCTTAGCAAGGCGTAGACCCAAGAGTAATGCTTCATACTCGGCCATATTGTTTGTTGGGTTGAAGGATAAGTGAGCCACGTACTCAAGTGCCTTCCCTTCCGGGCTTACTAAGACGACCCCTCGCACCCTCCGCCGACGCTGGACCCATCAAAGTATAACGTCCAATGCTTGCTAGGGGTGTTTAGGATGTTTGCTGGTGCTTCATGGTCGACTGGGGACGCAGCCCATTCACCACAATAAATCGGGCGAGATCCGAGATTTGATGAAGTCCTCCCCACGAGCTTGAGGGAAAAGGTGCTAGCTCCGTGGCCCATTTTGCTATCCTTCCCGTGGCCTATTTGTTCCCCATCACCTCATTGAGGGGTAGCTTGTTGAACAAAGGATAGAATGTCCCGTAAAGTAGTGACGAAGTTTTCTTGAGGCCATGAGTAGGGCATAGCATATTTTCTCTATCTCTATGTACCTTGTCTTTGCACCTACCAGGGCTTCGCTGACATAATATACCGGGTGTTGAACTCCTTCTTTTTCCTTGGCTAGGACTCAAGGCCACCGCGACCGGGTTGCAATGAGGTACGTGAGTAGCACGCCTCTTGTCTTGGACTTGTGAGGAGCGGAGGGGCCGCCAGTAGGCTTTAAGTTTTCAAAGGCCTTCGGGCTTTGTATGTCCATAGGAAGCCTTCTGCTTCACGGAGAATCTTGAAGAAGGGGAGGCCCTTTTTCGCCGATCGTGACAGGAAGCGTCCGAGCGCGGCCATGCGCCCCATGAGGCGCTGGACGTCTTTGGTGGAGCGGGGTGGTTCCATGTCAAGGATTGCGCGAATTTTTTTCAGGATTTGCTTCGATGCCCTGCTGTGAGACAAGGAACCCCAGGAGCTTTCCTCCCTTCACCCCGAAGGTGCATTTTTCAGGGTTTAGCTTGACACCAAACTTATGGCGGTTGACTTAACGTCTCGGAGATCTTCAATATGTGACTAAGCTTGAAGGCTTTTTACAACAAATTTCATCGACATAAACCTCCACATTACGACCTAGCTGGTCCTTGAGGATGAGGTAGACGAGACGCTGGAAAGTGGCTCCAGCATTCTTCAACCCAAATGGCATACGCAGGTAGCAGAAAATGCCTATGGGGGTGATGAAGCTTGTTTTTTCCTCGTCTTCTTTTGCCATGTGGACCGATGATACCTCACAGATAAGCGTTCAAAAACTCATCAACTCGCACCCAGCGGTGGAGTCGACGAGTTGGTCGATGCGCGGGAGTGGGTAGTCATCCTTCGGACATGCGTTATTGAGGTCGGTGAAGTCGATGCACATGCTCCACTTGCCGCTAGACTTTTTTTACCAAAACAGGATTGGCTAGCCATTCTGGATGCCAAACCTCCCGAATGAGGCCAGCCTTTGAGAGCTTGTCAATTTCATCTTTAATTGCCAGACACCGCTCTCAAGAGAGTTTCCAAAGCTTTTGCTTTACCAGAAGGCACTCAGGTCTCACTGCGAGGTGATGCTGGATCACCTCCCGAGGGACGCCTGTCATGTCTGACGGTGTCATGTCAGCACTGGATTTTAAGAACTTTACGAGCTCTTTCTCCGCTTCTCTTGGGAGATCGACTCGACTCTAAGAGAGCACGGTCGCCCCGCCAAGAGTCGATTGCAGTGTCCTCCGAGCGAGGCTTAAGACAAAGATCTCGCCGGGGATACGTTTGGCGCGTGCCTCGGTGAGAAAAGCGAGCGCCTCCGCTTTGACTCCTTAGTCTCGAGAAGGTTGATGTCGCCGGAGTTAGTTGCCGCTGTGGTATAGACGGCGAGCTAAGTCTTGATCACCCTCACGGAGATGACCACGAGGGCCTCGGTATCTTTAAGCACAAGTAGTTTTAATGGACCGCCGCGCAGAAGCGGTTGAGAGTTGCCCTTCCCATGATAGCATTGAATGGGGACTCGATGTCAACGACATCGAACCTGACGGTTTCCATGCGGTGATTCTCCTGTGTTCCGAATGTCATGAGTAGTTCGATCCTCCCAAGGGGTTGAATGGATTTTCCCGCACGAAACCAAAGGAGAGGCCGATCGAATGGCAATAGGATGTCATGATGATATCCTCCCGTGACTCCCACAGCCTTGAGTGCACGCAGTAGAGTATATCCGCAGAGCTTCCTCCGCCGACAAGGATGCGGAGACCTCGAATTGGATATTGTGGCGTTAGTAAGAGGGCATCATCATGAGGGAACCAGAAGCCTTTTGCATCCTCACCGTGAAGCTAGGAGGAATGCTTGCCCACTTGGGAGGGACGCTTGAGGAGCCACCTCACGACATTGACCTCCCATGCATTTCTTTCACGCTCTCTTGACGCATGCCCGAGGCCGAGCCCCTATTATGACGCTTACTTGTCTTTGCGGTGCTTGGAAAGGAGTTCATGCTCGCAACCGCAGTGCCGCCGGGGTAGATCGCCAGGGCCCGTGGCCGGGGCGTGGAATTGATTGAAGAGGCATCGCTCGGCACTGCGGGACGTGGTGGCGACCCATGGCGCGCTCGGGTCAAGGCTTGAGAAGCTTCGCTTATTTTAGCGGCATACTAGCTGCACTCATTTGTATCATGCCCACGATCTTGTGGTAGGCACACCAGTCTGCCTCCTTGATTTGTTGCCCTTTTTTTTCATTAAGGTCTTCACCAGTATGCCCCTTCCAAAGGGGCTTTAGGCCCCGATTCCTTCTTGGGCCTCTAGCGGAGTTGTTCCCCACGCCTCCCCGCGGAGGTGCGCTACCATGACGAGGACTTTGGAGTCGCTGGCCCGCCACCGGATTGATCCTCCGTCCTGCTCCTCTTTTCGAGGAGCTTTTGACCTCCTCCCCGGGAGATGTTGCCTTGTGGGCGAAGTCCTTCTGGCCAGTCATCTTCCTCTCCTCGAAAGCATATTTTTCCACGACCAAGAGCTCATGGGTCGCCCTTGGGGATCTCTCCTGCTGCGATTGAGTTCTCCTCGGGAGCAGCCCTTCTTGCACGCATTGATGACCTGTGGAGTCCGGCATCTACCATCCGTCAAGACTTTAGAAAAGCGCTTAAGAAATTCTCTTGTGGATTCACCCTTCTATTGCTTAACAAGAAAGAGCTAGTTAGGGAGCATGGGCGCTTATAGCTTCCTTGGAAATTTGCACCTAACTCTTTCCTCACCGGGTCCCAAGAATAGATGGAGCCCTTTTGGTTGAAGAACAGAGCGACTGCTCCGGAGAGGAACAACGGAGGCGCTTGCACATCTCTACTTTCTCCACCTCCCCCCTTCAAATCGCCGGGAGTATACTTCTAGGAACTGCATGGGGTCGAGTCCCCATCGAAGGTCCGAGGATAGGTCCGGAACTTTGCTGAAAAGGAGTTCTCGCAGATGTCACGCGTAGAGGGTTCCTGCCTCCAAGATGCCCCTCGCCCTTCACAAGACGAGGTGATGGTGATCGAAGGCGACGACGGCGGTGGCGAGGCTCTCCCGAGCCGAAGAGCGATGCCGACCGTGGCGGCGACAGTAAGTGTATTGGCGAGTTGAGCGCCTGACGACTGCAGCTTTGGTCCGGCTAGGAGATCTGGGACTCAACATCCATTTCGCACGGCGGTGGCGACCATGCTCCCCAATGATCCGACATAAGACAGGACACGCCTAGTGCCCGAGAGTACTGCTTATGATCGCTTTGGCCATAGCCTCCCCGATGCGAATCTTTCCGCCAGTGAGTGCACTGGCCATGACGAGTGGAAAGGTCCGGCCCACCTGGAAGGTGCTAGAGGTGGCACAGGATGGAACATGTTTTGGTCCCACAGTCCCTAGTCGCCTCGCCATGTAGCACCTTGGGGATGGAGCCCAAGATTTCATCGGGGAGCCGTTCACCATCTCCGTGCAAAGACGGCCTGTGGAGGAGCTTGAGGGGAGGTCGGGTGCGCCTGCCTGTGGGTATGAACTCAAGCCACGGAGGTCGGGCGACGGATGAACTGCAATGGAAAGGGCCGAGCCTCCCCATCCGTAGTTTGGCGTGGCTGCAAGGAGCCCTGCTCATCACCGCCACGCGGGCAGCGGAGGAGGTTGTAAGGATGTCCCCCGCCCTCCTCCGAGGAAAAATCTCGCTGGCCGGGTCAAGGGCCACTTGAATCAAGGCGTGCCTGGAGCGGGAGACATGCCGAGGTCACTGGGAGTACGATATGTGGCCATCATGTAGTCCACCACCGCTTACGGTCTCCACCATTGCTTTGCAATTAGCGCGCCGAGCCCCCAGAGCGTGGATGGCCCTAGAGCTTCAACAACATTTCGTGCCTTGCTCGCCGCATACACCGCTGGGCTTGGTGCAAGGAGGTGGGGATGATTGGCACCAGAATGCGCAGGACGTTGTTCCGCCTCGGATGAACAGCCCGATCTCTCAAGATAACCCATGCCTTGACTTCTTCGAACGGACCGGCCGTCTGCTGGCTCCCTATGCTCGAGCGGAGGAGGCCTCGTGGACTTGGAGTACTTCTGGTAGAGCCACAGCTGCCGATTAGCTACGCCCCCATGGTCGGCCGCCAATGTTGATGGTGTGAAACCAAACGTGAGGGAGAGGGCGGACGCTTGCATATGGGCCGCCGCCCACGAGAGCGAAGCGTGACGCGAGATTTATACAGTTCGGGGTCCGAGAGGACCGCCTACTCCCGCCGGGCGCCTACAGGGGTCCAAGTGTTCTCCCGAGGCTCACCTAGTGTGCTCCTTTCATGTATTATGTTAGAAAATCCTCCCTTGAAAGGAGGGATACATGGGGGTATGATAGGCTCCTCAAATTGCATAAATGACCAAAATACCCTTATGAGGATTTATGTCCTATGATTACAAGCGAGGGTATTACAATATTTCGTGAGTATAGCAAGCTTATTGTATCTCAGACGCTGTTCCGCCGCAAAGCGGCCCTGTGTCTAGGAGGGAGAAATACCTCCAACAGATAGCTTTATGGGTATTTTGCGTAAAGCAATATTGACAAAGAATTACAAGAAGTAGATTGCAAAGCACAATTTAAAAGATTAATACATAAGTAATCAATTTTCTTGAAACAACTAGTGAACACCTGCTCACTTCCCAACCATCAACCATCTACAAGATTCGACCAACCCATTCCAACATTTTTGACAAAAGTTCTATCCTCATGCGGAAATCACCAGCATGTCCATAACCGGGACACGACTATTCAATAGTTTTACACTCGCAGATGTTGTATACCTTGACCCACAAGACACTAATTCTCTAGCTTGTTCAACATATATCTATGCCACCGCCACTTCCTTAGGTAAGGGCCTAAAGTACGTGACAAGGTATTTACAAAGTTCTGCTTTTGACTCGGTTCTGACCACTAAGGTTTCGCCTACGGGCCCCTCTTGTGCCATTCCCAACTAAGACAGTAACCAACCAAAACATTGTTAATTAGTCACCAGTTCTATCCTAGTTTAGACATGTGGTTGTACGATTAAGGCCCTGATCAATGGTTCAAGGTTAAGTCCTTAGTTGGTTGCTCAAACGAGACGCTTTCCACATTCCAAGTGTGCGCTATGGCACCCACCTTTAACACCATCCACTCGCCCAAGCATAAATCAATTTCGCTCAACCCACCAAATGACCACCCTAGTCATGGCACAACATCTTTTATCGTGGTTCGCCACTGCCCATAATTTCCTTTAGTCAAATTCAATCATTCTTGAGTATGAGATCATGAGTCTATCGCATAACTAAAATTGGCTAAGCATAACACGATACCCATGTTGGTATTATCATCATGTCCAACTAATAATTAACCATCCTAGGGTGTCCAAGAATTTATGTCATTCAAGGGTACATGTCGCTCACAATTTATCAAGGAGGTATAAAGGCAATTAGGTATTTAACTAATTCTCAAACCATTTATTATAAAGTTAGCAATGCATGTTTATATCAAACAATATACTTTGTAAATATGGGTTCAATATGATCAAGGGTTCACGACTTGCCTTCGTTGAAGACTAGAGGTGCTTTTGCCGCCTGTCTCAAGTCTTCCAAACGCCAAATCTATACAAGCTTAACAAAGCTAAATAAATAAAACAACTCCAAATAAAATTCAAATAAATACCAAATAAATACTAATAGGAAGATAATGAATTTAGAGGAATTTAGAAATTTGAATCACTTGAATCGAGTTCTAATGAGAAAGTTATGACCAAAGGAAGTTAGGAGTTGCATAAAATCAAGAAAAAGGATTTTCCTTATTTTTGGAATTAATTTTCTAAAGGAAAATCAATTTATTGCAAGGCCACCGACGCCACTGGGATTTAATTTTCGGGTCAATTGTTTTTCTAAAGAAAACCCGTAAAATCCACTCGGCACGACCGGGTCGACACGCCCACGAAGGGTCGATGTGGTCACGACCGGGCGCCACGCTGGGAGCCACGGGCTTGCCACGCCGCATCTCGAGCGAGCGGCGGCACGGGACCAAGGGTCGTCGGCGTTAGTCGAGATGGCCGGCGGCAAGAGGGGCTCACGGCGGTTAGTGCGATGGTCTCAACGACGCATGCAAGACGGGAAGGTCGCCATGAGGGGGAAGAAACGCGGTGGCGGCTCAAGGCGCAGCAGGTTCCTGGGGCTCAAAGGAAGGGAGGTGCAAGACCGGTGCGCCTGCTTGGCGATGCCGGGTGAGGTCGACGGCGGCCGGAGGGGCTTGACGGCGGCGGGCAAAGCGGGCGAAGTTCCACAAATGGGCGCTTGAGCTCTAAACCGTGAGCTCCTGAGGGACGTAAGAAGCGTTGAGGGAAAGAGAGAGAAGGAGAGCTCTCTGCTCGCTAAATAGGTCTCTGGGAGGCCCGGAGGAGGAGGAAGAGGAGGGTGTCGCGCCGGCTTTTAATGGCGGGCGAGGGGTCCGACTTGATCGCCAGAGAAGGGGAAAAGGGGCGACGGGCGTGGAGTGAGGCGGCGCGGCAACAAGAACGACGGGCGGGATAGCGCTTAGGGTTCGGGCGAGGGAGCGATACAGGGCGGCGAAAACACGGCGAGGCTAACACGGGCGCAGCTGGGCAACGGAGGTTGAAGGCACCCAGAGCAGCGGCAATGACAAAGGGCCTGCAGTCGGGCCGAGAGAAGGAGAGGCGTAACAGTGAAAGGCGCGGCGATGGCAATGGTCCGATTTCGGACGGACGGTGTAAGGGGGGCCAGACGCGAAGCGAAGCAAGCGCTGGCATGGGCCAAGGGGAATAGGAACGGTCAAGGAAATTCGGCCCAAAGCCAAGGGGGGATTTTCTAAGGTTTTTCGATTTTAGAAAATACCAGAAAAGCAAAAGAATTTTTAGAAAATAGCTTAAGCCGTCCAAAAATTCTAGGAAAATTCACAGAAATCCCTTGAATTATTTAGGACTTAGTAAAAATATTTTTAGCTTAACTATTGCTTTTCATTTTGTAATTAATTATTTTTAACTTAGGGCAAAAGGAAAACCAATTTAAAATCCAACAAAACTCAACTAAACCAACTTCAATTAGTTCAAGTTTTAATTAATTCAAATTAAACTACTTTTAAAATTCTAAATTACAAATTAAGCTTGAGCTAATTAATAAAACCAAATGGTTAATTTTAAAGTTTTCAAAATTTTCAAAAGCCCGTAAAATAGGATAAACATAAAGGAATCTCAATTCTCTAGATTCAAGTCGACTAGAGAATAGGAAGGGAACTCGACCTTCAGATCCTCTTCACGCCTCCTAGGTGGCTTCTTCTTCAAAGATGATTGCTCCATTGAACTTTGTCAAACGGAGGATCTTGCTTCTTGTCACACACTCATACACTTCCAAGATCTTGATGGGTCGCTTCCTTGTAGGTTAGATCTTCTTGCAAGTCAACCGCTTCTAACGCATTCCGCTTCTTCTCGCACTCAAGGGCACTTCTTCAATTGAGACACATGAAAGACATCATGCACATCTCGACAACCGAGGTGGGAGCTCTAACTTGTAAGCAACTTCTCCTCTTCCGACTAGAATCGAAAAGGTCCAATGTATCTTGGTGAAAGTTTCCACTAACTCAAGCGACGATCCCTTTGAGAGGTGAGACCTTCAGTACACATGATCTCCGTGCACAAAAGTTAAATCTCGACGACGCTTATCAAGATAACTTTTCTCGTCTCGTCTGGCCGTTTTCGCTTTTTCTCGATTGACTTAACTTGATCTTCGCCTCCTTTAGGATGTGTCCGGTCCAAGCACTTGCCCTTCACCGACTCACCCAATACAAAGGTGTTTCAGACTTTCTTCCCAGAAGGGCCTCAAATGGGGACATCTCAGAGACTTGATTGATGACTGTTGTAAGAAAACTCGCATAAGGTAGCATTTGGTCCCAACTGGTTTGGTTCTCTAAAGCGAGGCTCTCAACATATCTTCTAAGATTTGATTTACTCTTTCGGTCCGACCATCTATCCGAGGGTGGTAGCTCAGACCAAATTCAAATTAGTGCCCAAAACGCAGTGCTTCCGCTGTAATCTTGAGGTGAATGGGTTCCTCGATCCGACACGATCTTCTTTGGTACTCCATGCTAACATACTATCTTTGCCATGTACAATTCTCGCAAGTTTGTCTCCCGAGTAGGTGGTCTTGACCGATGAAGTGAGCCACCTTGGTTAGGCGATCGACAATTACCCAGATAGAATCATATCTAGCTTTAGTTCTTGGTAGACCGTGACAAAATCCATGCCAATTTCTTCCCATTTCCATTCAGTATGTTCAAAGGTTGCAAAAGTCCAACAGTCTCTAATGCTCACTTTTAACTTGTCGGCAAACGTCAGATTGTGCAAAGATACTTAGCAATTTCACGCCTCATGCTAGGCCACCAATAAATTTCTTTGAGATCTTGATACATCTTAGTGCTTCCGGTGAATGGAGTACAAGGTTTCATGAGCTTCCTTGAGTATTAACTGCTTAAGCTCCTTCCGATCCGTAGACAAATACGCTTTATCGAACCATATGACACCTTGCTCATCTTCTAAAAATCTTAAGGATTTACCCCCGCTCATGTTTCTCTTGATCTCCTTGATATCTCAGATCTTCTTCTTGAGCTTTGATCCGATCCTCAAGAGTTGGTTGCACTTCTAGGCAGCTAAGTAACCTTCTTCAACTAACTCGAGCTTGAGCTTTCAAAATTCTTCGTATGTGTCGGGCCGACTTTCTTTGATCATCGTGGTATTGCAAGAGGTCTTTCTACTTAAAGCATCTACTACAACATTTGCTTTGCTCGGGTGATAATGAATTCCCATGTTGTAATCCTTGATCAATTCCAACCATCTTCTTTGTCTCATATTAAGATCACTTGGGTGAAAATGCACTTCAAGCTCTTATGATCCGTAAACTTCGCAATGATTACCAATGAGGTAATGGCGCCCATATCTTTAAAGCATGCACTACGGCAGCCAATTCTAAGTCATGAGGGTAATTATTTCATGAGGCTTCAATCGGCGAGAAGCATATACTACTACCTTCCTTTCTTGCATTAGAACACAACCGAGGCCTTGACGAGATGCATCACGTAAAATCTCAAAATCCTTCCAACATCAAAGCGTAATCAAGATCGGGCGGTGGTCAAACGCTTTTTAATTCTTGAAAACTTTGCTCACATTCTCGCGCCTAGGCAAATTTCTTTTTCCTTCTTCAAAGAATTGGGTAAGGGTCTTGCTATTCGAGAATCCTTCTATAAACCGTGGTAGTAACTCGCCATTCCAAGAAAACTTCGATCCGAGGTATCGTTTTGGGTGACTCTCCTTGAGCACATCATTGACTTTGCTAGGTTGACGGCGACTCCTTCTCAGACATGACGGTCCCAAAAGGTAACTTCTTTCATCCAAAACTCACACTTGTTGAATTTAGCATAGATTTGATGATCTCTAAGCTTATTCGTAACTGCGAAGGTGCTCTTCATGCTCTTCTTCACTCTTAGAGTAAACTAGGATATCGTCAATAAAGACAATGACAAACTTATCCAAATACTCCATGAATACTTTATTCATCAGGTTTATAAAGTACGCCGGTGTATTGGTTAATCCAAAAGACATGACCGTATACTCATACAGTCCATATCGGGTTGAGAAAGTCGTTTTGGTATATCCTCTTGGCGAATCTTCAACCGATGGTAACTCGACCTTAAATCTATCTTGAGAACACTCGCCTTTTAATCGTCAAACAAATCATCGATCCCGGCAGAGGATACTTGTTCTTGATGGTGACTTCATTGAGTGTTTATAGTCCACACACATCCGCCGGGTACCATCCTTCTTAGGGACAAAGATCATCCGGGCTCCCAAGGCGAAGAACTTGGCCTGACAAATCCTTTATCTTGCATTTCTTCAATCTGCTTCTTCACCGACTAAGTCATCAACCGCAAACGGTAGGGTCTCTTGAAATAGGCGCGTTCCCGAACCGTGTTAATGACAAACTCTAGGTCCCTCGTCTGTGGCATTCCGTAGATCATCGTGAAAGACATCCGAAATTCCTCGACTACTTGCACATCTTCCAAAGATATAGCATGCATTGCGATTAACGCCTATCAAACTTGTCTCACAAGGCTTCAAAATTTACTTTGGTCCCATTTGGGTCGACCAGAGTGATGCATCTACCACCACAATCTAAAATTGCTTGGTGATCAGCAAGCCAATTCATGCCCAAAGTCACATCTAAGGATTTGGCATTGATGATTATGAGGTTGGCTAGAAATTCTACCCCTTCTATGGTTACTTTAACCTTAGGAGCCTTTGGTTCGTACTCAACTCCGAACCATGTGAATGAATCAACAAAGCATTTTTAAGAGTCAAAACCTTTAGCTGATGCTTTGCAACAAAACTCTGAGAAACAAATGAATGGGTAGCTCCAGAATCAAACAAAACAGAAAGTGTATGCTCGAATTTACTAGGAACTTACCCAAAGACGACGCCCCGGCTGTTCGGGCTTCCTCCACCATGACATGGTTCACACGGCCTCTCCCGGCGGGCCGAGGGTCTTGGCCGGTGTAGCCGAGTCCGAGGTGCTCCATGCTCGCTTCCCGCATGGGAGTTCTCGACGGGTAGCTCCAAGGTTGAATCGACCGGTGATGGACCTTGCTTTATGCAGCGCTGTCGCATAATGTCCCAGCTGGTCGTCAGCTGAAATAGGTGATTCCCGCGCAGATTGTTGTTTCTTGGCCGTTGGTTGTTGGTGTTGTTATTGAAGCCGCGGAATCTCGGGCAACGGCGAGGTGTCATGGTGGGTCCCAAGGTGACAGGAGGAACAGTAATGAGCCGGGTATTGTGTATTAGATCCGCCCTTCGCGGATGACCTTGATGAGTACCATGTCGCCATCTTCCTTTATGAGATTCCGCCAGTCACGACGTGACTCTTCTATGAGCATGGCCTTGTTTACTAGTTGTCGAAATTGGCATAGTCGCTGCCAACGACCAACCTTCGCTAGGGTTGAGTCTCGCTGAAACGCTTCTTACGAGCATCATCTGTGGCAACATCCTCTTGAGCATAGCGTGAGAGTTGAGTGAACTTGTTGGGGTACTCACTTACTTGGACGTGTTCCCTTGTTTCAAATTTCATGAAACTCATTTTTCTTCATTTCTACCTTCCGTCGGGAATATGAGAGAGGCGAAGGCTTCAAAAATTCACCAAGTGATGTTCTAGTGGTTTTCATGGGTGGCGAAGAGTTCTCCCACCATTCTCATGGCGGTGCCTTCCACCGGTGTGTAGCATATAGAACTTTCACGGTCGTCACATCGGTAATGGCAAGCTTTTTCAAGAGAGCGCAACCAACATCTCAGATCCAAAGGCTCGGAGGAGCCGGAGAAGGTAGGTGGATGGGTCTCGAGAATTCGGCCACTTTTGACCGAGGAAAAGTCAGGGGGCGAGGTGGCATGGCAACCGCTTCGTTGTTCTCGTTCATCACGGAGCAGAGCTGTAGCCGCTCGATTCTCTGAGTCATCATCCGTCTATGTTCTGCATCATTATATTCATCAACCGCGCTCAGGCCGCCATGAATCGGCCCCAAACCCCGATCCGTTGTTGCGGTTGGGGTGGTGATGCAAAGGGCCCATGTGTTCATCCTAACTTGCCGAAAGTTGGCGGGTCCGAACCATCTCGCATGCATCTTATCGATTTAATAGGTGAGAGGAAGAAAGCACAATAGGAAAGAGGAAAAGCACAAAGACGAGCAAGAAAAGGGAGAAAGACGGACAACCTAATTGGGGAAAGTCGGTTTAACCCAACTAACAATAGCCTGAAAGCTACAAGAGGCAACAACACTCAAGCCACAGATCCTATCTATCGGACTAAACGATATTGAAATTGAAAAGGGTAACAACACTACTAATCTATCTTATGTGGGTGGGCGACTTCAAGCAAAGCTCGATTCTATAGAGATTATCGAGATAAGAGGGTCACTTTACATTCAGAAACAAAGTTCAAAAAAGATAAGAAATCACACATTGAGAATGGAATAAGGAGAGATTAGCATAAGATGAGGAAGAATAGAGTAAGATGAGAGGAGAATACTATTCAAGTTAATTGTTGGTTTGATTTATAAAATAAAGAGTAAAGTACACCGTGAGATCCCAAACTTGCGTGTGGGTTCACTTGGGTCCAACATCTTGAAAGTGTCCAATCCGCACCTAATCTATTTAAGTGTGTCAAGCAGTCCAAAACAGCCTGTCGACAATTGACCTGGACGTGAGCGTTGATCGGTGACGTGGACTCGCCACTGCTTGCGTGCCCACGCGTGAAGTCGGCGGAGGACATGGTGGCGTATGCTTCCAGCGCCGCTGCTCGTGTCACCTTCTCCATGACACCGCGCGTCGTGGAAGGGTCTAGGCGAGGTCGGACTCGCCACGCCGACGCTGCCGCCCACGCCGATGCCGGATGAACCGCACGTAGTAGAACGCTCCATCTTGGGGTTTTGACCATCGGGTGAAGGACGCGGGCACCGACGGGCCCATGGTGCCGGAGCAAGGTGATGGAGGAGGAATGGGAGGCGGGTTGGCCGACGAGAGGTACGGTCCACGAGGCCGCATCGAGGGCCACGCGGCGCCACGCGGGAGCCATTTGAAGGTGAGGGTCTCGTGGCGGGTCCCCGGTGGTGATGGAGCCGTCAGAGGCGAATCGGTAGAGGCACGCTTTGTGCGTGTCGCAACCGCTGGAGTTGAGCTCGCGGCAGAGCGGTAAGGACGCAGCCGATCGCCAGAGGAGCGCGAGCCACGCTGGTCAAACACTTGGCCGAACTGCTGTTGACGGAGGTAGGAGGTGGTGTGTCGATCCCATATTATGCCTGCTGGCCGCCGAGATCCGCGCCGCCTCTTCCAGCTATGCTCGAGGGCATCCGATCCGCCGTCCCCGCGCCGCGCCGAACCACCCCCGACTCCAATCCAATCTGGCCGCAGCCTCACCGCCTCTTCCCACCACTCAAGACCCACGCCCACTAGTCAAGACTCTATAGGAGCCGGACGGAAGTATGGAAGGGGACGACGAGAGCACGGGCGGCGAGGCGACACTGGTCGCAAGGCAGCTTTTCGCCAACGAGGTGCTCAACATGGTCGACGACGCCCGCCACGAGGCCTTCGAGTACGCTTCCATGTTGCCGCCGCCCAATGTCTAACCACCACCAACTCGCGTCCCCGCCAAGCCTCGCTCCGGTGATGGGCCGCCGCCTCAACGACGCGGGTCGTAGAGACTCTCACGCTACCGACCTCATCGATGTCGCCACTCGCACGAGGTGGAGCCTATGGTCATGTTCATTCAGCCTATCGCAGTTATCCGCGACCTCGCCGCTGCTCAAGCTCACGCTCGCGCGTGGCATCATCACGGCAAGAGCGTGGTCGTTGCCGACGACTCGCCATGCGCTGCACCACCTCGAAGCTGGACCCGAGGTGGGGCCGAACCGCAAGAGGGAGCCGAGGTGGAGGTGAAAGGTGGCGGCGCCATGGGGCCGAGGAGGAGCCAAGGCGCGAAGCCGGGATGCGCTTGAGGACCGAGCGCAGGGCGGAGGAGCAAAGGAGGGGAGGAGGCGAGAAGGGCTTGGCGCCACGGAAAGCAGAGAAAGCACAGGCGGTGAGAGGGCACCGAGAAGGTGGAGCGGGCGTGGGCGGCGATGCGGCTCGATTTGGGAAGAGAGGGGAGAGAGAGAGGAGGGGAAAGGTGGTGGAGGGAGAGGTTTAGTGAGGTGAGGTGGAGCCACGCTGGAGTGTGCTCGAGTGTCCACGTGATTTTGCCAACGCCCACGCCACGGCCAATTGCCGCCTTGGGCTGCTTTTGGACCTCGCTGACACACTTAAATAGATTAGGTACCGGATTGACACTTTCAAAGATGTTGGACCCAAGTGAACCCACCGCCAAGTTTAGGTACTTACATAGGTATTTTACTCTAAAATAAAATTTTAAAGTCTTGACTAAACGACCATGCTAACTATGGTTACGTCTTACAGTCGATATGGCTCTGATACCACCGCTGTCGGGACCCTCGGGTTAGCAACCCCAGACTCTCTGGTATTCTTAACTAGTCCCATGATCAAGAGCTAGCTCACACAGCTTGCAACATTGGTGTAATCATAACCACACAACCAAACAATAGATGAAGGCATAAATTAATATTATTACAAAAGAGACCTTATGGTCAAGTCTTACAACGCTTGCTACACAGGCTTAGCAACAAAGAGTAGCTTGCGCGAAACAAAACATCTCGTGGAGGTCACCCAATATGCCCACCGCAATCGAAAGTGAAGGATGCGACCTAATTCGCATAGTCTTCAAAGAAGTCTTCTCATAGAACCTATTGCTTTCAAAGTTCTTTCTTCAACGATCGACAACTGTGAGGGCACAAAGCCGTGAGTACTTTGAATGTACTCAAGAAGTCGCAGAGAAAGGTATGCAAGTAATATTCATGCAAGGTTTGACAAGGATAGCTTTATGGGTATTTTGCGTAAAGCAATATTGACAAGAATACAAGAAGTAGATTGCAAAGCACAATTTAAAAGATTAATACATAAGTAATCAATTTTCTTTTGAAACAACTAGTGAACACCCTGCTCACTTCCCAACCATCAACCATCTACAAGATTCACCAACCCATTCCAACATTTTCAAAAGTTCTATCCCTTGCGTGAAATCACCAGCATGTCCATAACCGGGACACGGCTATTCAATAGTTTTACACTCGCAGAGGTTGTACAGCTTTGACCCACAAGACACTAATTCTCTAGCTTGTTCGACATATATCTATGCTACCGCCACTTCCTTAGGTAAGCGCCTAGAGTACGTGACAAGGCATTTACAAAGTTCTGCTTTTGACTCGTTCGACCACTAAGGTTTCGCCACGGGCCCCCCTTGTGCCATTCCCAACTAAGATGAATCGAACCAAAATATTGCTAATTAGTCACCAGTCTATCCCGCCTAGACATGTGGTTGTACGATTAAGGCCTAGATCAATGGTTCAAGGTTAAGTCCTTAGTTGGTTGCTCGTGACGAGACGCTTCCACATTCCAAGTGTGCAAGCATAAAGACCCACCTTTACCACCATCCACTCGCCCAAGCATAAATCAATTTCGTTTCATCCCGCCAAAATGACCACCCTAGTCATGGCACAACATGTTTTATCAAAAGTGGCTCCACCACGGTTCCATAATTTCCTTTATTCAAATTCAATCATTCTTGAGTATGAGATCATGAGTCTATCGCATAACTAAAGCATTGGCTAAGCATAACACGATACCCATGTTGGTATTATCATCATGTCCAACTAATAATTAACCATCCTAGGGTGTTCAAGGATTTATGTTATTCAAGGTAAACATGTTGTTCACAATTTATCAAGGAGGTATAAAGGCAATTAGGTATCTAACTAATTCCTAAACCATTTATTATAAAGTTAGCAATGCATGTTTATATCAAATAGTATACTTTGTAAATATGGATTCAATATGATCAAAGGTTCACGACTTGTCTTCGTTGAAGAGTAGAGGTGCTTCGCGTTCAAGGTTCAAGTCTTCCAAACGCCTAATCTATACGAGTTAAGAAAGCTAAATAAATAAAACAACTCCAAATAAAATTCAAATAAATACCAAATAAATACTAATATTGACTTCTAAAAATTTGTGAAAAATTATATTAATCCATGTTAAATAAAATAGTATTTTAGAAAATTATTTCTAGAGACTTTTTATAAAAAAATTGTGAATCAAGAAGAAACTTGAATTGAAGTCAAAAGTTCAAAATTCAAAGCAAACTTTAGGAAAAGTGAAGTGCAAACTCATGAGATTCATCAAAAGTTTTAAAAGCTCATACTTTTATACATTTGAAACACAAACCATAGTTCGTGATGTTACAATTGTCCTTTGAAACAGAGATTTTGTCTATCTCGTAGTAACTCCACTTAGAGGAGTAGGAAGATTCCAAACCAAAGGAAAACTCGTATCAAGATTTGTTGGACCGCATAAGATTTTTGGAAAGAAGAGGCGGTTGCTTATTAATTAGAGCTACCGACATCTTTATCCGTGGTTCAATGACGCCTTCCACATGTCACAACTAAACAAGTGTCTTCAAGTTCCAACAGAGCAAACACCACGAGAGCATTGATCTTCAAGAGGACCTTACCTATGTGGAACAACCAATCAAGATTCTTGATGTCGAGAACGTGATTACCGTAAGTAAGATCATCCGCTCAGAGTAAAGTCCAAAGGAGCAATCACTTAGCAAAAGAAGCCACCGGGAATGAGAAGAAGATCTGA